>CM063507.1:60902976-60962976 GCA_032207245.1 Pardosa pseudoannulata | reverse complement strand
CCTAATTTCAATTTTAACATCATTATTTTTTGTTATAATTGAGCCTAGATATTTGAACTGTTCAACATTTCCAAAGCTGTAATCTTCAATTGTCATTGGTTGTACATCAAGTCTGTTATGTGTTACTGCCATAAACTTTGTTTTTTCTATGTTTATTGTTAGTCCAATACTTTAGCTGCCGGTTCGAGTGCGGAAAAAGCTTCACTTACACGATTTTCGGGATCTGTCATTTATGCCAATATCATCTGCAAATGCTAAATTTTGTATAGATTTTTGAAAAATGGTTGATCGTGCTGAATACCCGAGTCTCTTATAGCTTTTTCCAATGCGATATTAAATAATAGACATGACAGGGAATCTCCCTGCTACAGCCTTTTTTTTTTTTTTTTTTTTTTTTTTTTTTTTTTTTTTTTTTTTTTGTAAAAATGCATTTAGATAGGTTGGTGCCAAGTTTAATTTTATATTTAACTCTATTAAGAGTCATTTTAGTAACAATTTTCATCCTCGTGCTACTATGTGGATTTAGCTGCCAAGTCTGCAGAAAACTATCTGAACACTGGCCTTCCTTATCCTGACCTGAAAATTTACATCAAAGATTTAGTTCACTCTAAATGGCAGAATTCTTGGGTAAACACACAGTCAAATAAATTGCGAGATGTAAAAGACAAAATTTCTAAATGGCCTCAACTTCCTTCTAGAAGACAAGACGTGATAATCACTCGTCTACGAGTGGGTCACTGCCGACTCACACACGCTCATCTCTTGCTTGGTGAGGCACCTCCACAGTGTGCGTATTGTAAGACTACTTATACAGTCGCACATATTTTAACGTCTTGTATTTGTTTTAAATCATTGTACATAAAATTCTTTGGAAATTCATCACCTAATCTTAATTCAATCATTGGAAAAATCCCACATCCAGGCTTATTCCCATTTCTTCGCTGTACTGGTTTGTACTTTGAAATCTGATTTGTTTTTTTTTTCTAACTTTTAATGTTCAATTTTGTAATATTTTATTCTTAATTTTTTTTTCAATCTTAAATTAATTTTCAATCTTTGTAAATAAATAAATTTCATTGTTGTTTTGTACCTTTTTCAATTTCTCATTTTCTGTTTTACATTTAAAAAAAAATTAATTTTTAATCAAACTTTGCTGATTATCGTATTGTTCTGTTTGTGTTTCTAAATTTTCTACTTATGTGTTTGTTTTTAAATGTTTTTCTTTGGTTTTGGGCATCTTTCATTTTTACGGTTTCATCAAAATTTTTTCAAAATTGTGTTGTTCTTTTGAATTTTTCGTCTTGTTTGGCGCAGTTTGTCCCTTGTGGAATTAGCGCCACTAAATTTCAAACAACCAACCAACCTCGTGCTACTAACACGTTGACTACCAGACGCATTTTCGATGACTTGCGCCGACGTGAATTCATTATGCGATGCATATTATACTGACATATTATTTGCAGCATATAAAAAGAGTTATAAAATCATGCTTGAAGCTGTTTCCGTGGTGGGGGTCACCGCTGGCCCCATAGCAGTGAACTAGCTATGTACTTTTATTATTTGCTGCGTTTCCGGTCCCCGGTGACCCCCACGGCACTATAGCCAAATCGAGTACCAGTCACGGGTACCTCCATGACAGTCAACGTGTTAAGTAACGCATCTCCCCATCAAAGTATTTTTAATTTTCTAAAACACACTGATACGTCTTTGCCTCTTTGTGATGCAAAAAATTATATAAAAAATCTGTTATATAAGAAGTGGCAGAATTCTTGGGATGAAGAAACGGATAATAAATTGCGTACAATTAAAGAAAACATTGAAAATTGGAGTACTTTGCCATCTAGAAGACATGACGTTGTTCTTACTCGCCTCCGGATAGGTCATACACGTTTTACCCATCACCATTTGTTACTCGGAGAATCTGCTCCAGTTTGCGATCTTTGTAATTTAGTCATCTCCGTAAAGCATATCCTAATTGATTGTCCCCGGTTTAAAAACCATCGTATTCATTATTTTAACTCTTCATCTATTCATATTAAAAGTATTTTAAATAATCCACCTCATCCTAATCTATTTCTGTTTTTAAAAGACATCGGATTTTACCCTCACATCTGAATTTTATACCTCATAGCTGGTTTTTCACTTTTGGTCTTATTTATCTCCTCTACACTTCTTTTGCATTTTTAGCTTGTTCCTTTTATCTTCAGTCATCCTTTTATAGCTGTTTGTTTTGGTCATTGTAGAATTATTTTTAACTATTTGTTTGGCACAATATGTCCCAGGAGGACTCAGTGCCATTAAACTCCATCCAACCAACCAACCAACCAACTAAAACACACTGGTTTCTACTCACATATCCGTAGTCGGCTAATTATACTTAGTTTTTTTCAGTTCTTAGTTGATTTCTTCTTTCAACTCCGTATCATTATTTTATGCGCTAGCTGATTTTACACTTTTCCCCTGTTGGTAACCATTTGTTTTTTTTTTGCGTCTTAGTATAATTGTGCTTTCTATGCATGCAAAAAAAAACTGAAAAATTTTATCTATTGTTTGACAAAATATGTTTAGTGCCATAAAGCTGTAATGAACCCACCAATCACAGTTTGTCCTAAGAGGAATTAACGTCAATCAATCATTAACCAACCAAGCCATCTATGTTTACTTGCATACCTATTTTAGGGAAAGGATTGTCATCATCCAAAAATTCGACCTCGAGGTTTTGATTGATCATCACGGTTTAGACCTTCTTGACTACGAAAACACCTATTTTGAGATTTTATGTATATGTTTGTATGCGTATGTGAACTCTCTTGTGAAAGTAACTGGAGTACGCTTTGACTTAGAGAAACCAAATTTTGATTACTACGTAAAAACAAAATTATATCTTTCTACAGCTTTTAAGTTATTTTCGTCAAACGAAAGTACCATTTTACCTGCTACTTCCGATTACTATCCTATTTCCGATGCTGTTATTTAACTTCATAAAAAACGTGTTAACGTATGTAGAAAGCATTTATATCATAGTTTTCAATGCTTTGTTAAAACTAAAAACAGTCCGGTTTTGGTATTCTAGTCTGTTGGGTTCTCAATCATGCGGGTATCCCGGCAATTTTAATGAGACATGCAACTGTTCCTTACATTGGTCCCATTCCCTATATTAAAAAGACGATATTAAAAAGACAATTACTTTGGTCACAAATGACTGCTGGAATGCTGTCTGGAACACTGAAACTGAGAACAAATTTCATGTCATTAGACTATTAGTCACCTTCTGATTATCTTTGCCCCATCGCAATCCGGGTGTCTTTTTAACGCGTCTTCGTAAATCATTATCTGTAAGCATGAAGGACTTACTTAGCTTGAACCTTCATCCAAGTATTTTTAACTTTATACGTGCCATTGGTTTTTATCCATTCATATAGCTCTTGACCATATAGCTTTTAACGTATAGATTATTTTTTTTTTATCTAGTCCATGTTTCTGTTTTCGTTTATTTCTTTGTCTTTACTTACCTTTTAAACAGTTCATGCTTTTACCTTTATACCATGGTTTTAATCTTTTTTACCATATATTTTTATTAAATTTTTACATTGTATCAAATAAACTTCGCGTCATGGTTCGATGTACTTTTGCATAACTTTCTGTTTGGAGCATTTTGTCCCCTGGGAATAAGTGCCATTTAACTCCATCCAACCAACGAGTCTTAGTATTAACCACCCCCTCAGGGGGTTTACCTACTTTAGGTAAACACGGGCTTCGCAATCCCGAGGTACCCCAGCGATCTTTTCTTATTTCTTTTCTACTCTCCTCTTCCCTTCTACTTTATGCTTGCCGAACGCTGGCCGATTGGTTAGGGCGCTGATCGTCGGAACCGGGGTTCAAATCCCACAATGGTATGGATGTTCGTAGCCGTTCGGAATCGGCTTTAAGTGGCAGGTCCCGGTCTCATTAGCTCTCGTGTGCAAAACAATAGACCGTAGCACTCCAAACCAAACCAAACCAAATCTACTTTATGCTTATCCTTCTCCCTCGTGGCGGTTTCTTCTTTTGAGGTGAGGGCACCCCTTGAGTAGCTGTTTCCGCTCTGCTGTCTCTTGCTTCTGTTCAGTTCGAGCAAACTGTTCCTTACAAAGATATTTTAAAATTCATCTCTCATCACATTTCCACTAGTTGGCAAGAGTTGTGGAATCAACAGGACGGCAACAAACTCAGAGCTTTAAAACCTTTCCTTTCCCCATGGCCAATGATACCTTTTAGACGCACAGATGTCATTTTAACCCGTCTTCGTATAGGCCATACTAGGTTGTCTCATTCTTATCTCCTGACCAATGAAACAGCTCCTTACTGCACCAATTATAAGGAAAAGTATACCGTTTTACATTTTTTAATTGAGTGTCCAATTTTTTAATAATCAACGTCTCATATTTTTTAAAAGGACTGACTTAAACTTGGGCGATTTGGTTGGGGAAACTCCCCATCCAAACCTCTTTGCTTTTCTTAAATCTATTGGCGTTCTTAATTGTATATAATCCTTTTTATGGTGACTTAGTATTTATTCTACACTTTGTCGATTTTATACTTTTTACTCTTATAGAATCATTTGTTATATATTATACAATCTGTTACTTTACATAACTTTTATCGTTCTGACCTGTATTTTGCTCATCTTGTTTTATTCTTCATCATGAAAATTACATTGCTCTTATTATGGCTTATTTTTACCTTTTGTTTGGCGCAGCATGTCCCATATTGGATTTTGCGCCATTAACCACTTGCGCTACGATTTAACTGCCGGTGGACGCGATGATGATAATCATCTCGGCCATGTAATTATATCATATAATTATTATTATATAATTATTATATTATATTTAATTATTATATCATATAATTATTATTATATATAATTATTATTATATTATTATATTATTATCATATAATTATATGACTATCGACATGGTATACACGTCGCTTTCGGTTCTGTAACAAAAGCATCTCGACGTGCCTGGCACGTCTTTGTAGCGCAAGTGGTTAAAACACACTCACTCACTCACTAGTATTAACCACTGTAGACTCACTCATAAGCACTTACTCATAGTGAAACCTCCATCATAATTTTCTCATTAAAATACCATTTTTCACCATTTGTCCTATTTTAACTTCTTGCACCGCCTTTACAGTATTTATTTTACTAATCCACATTCTGGGTTGAACGAACTTTTGGTTGAAATCTCTCACCTGAAGACGTTTGACTTCTTGAAACGTATAGATTATTTTTATTTACTGTGATTTTCTTTTGTATTCTTTACTAGATGGAAAAAACTAGATTCGTTTTATCTACTTTTTTCTCTTACTTTTTTACTATTTACTGTTATGGTACGTGCTGTTTTTAGTCTGATACTTTCTGTCAAGTGCAGCTTATCATTTCTCGGATTTTTCGCCAACCAAAAATCCACGCAAGCATTTCAACCAAACAAAACAAAATCATAGCAAGAGAAAATAGCTACTTTTTTATTAGTATATAAAACAGTCCAGGGGATGCTACTTTCGAAGTTTTTTTTTAATAATCTCAGTTCTTTTCACCACATCGAATATTTTGAAACCAAGAGCATACCTTAACTCTTTAACGGACAGTGGTTTCGTAGCAAAACCATCTATTAAATATCTTTTTTTTTAAACTTTACTTTTTGGATTATTTACTGCTCCAATCTCATACATCTGTGATATATGGAAGCGAACGATGTAGAATCAAGAGCTTTTGCAATTTAAAAAAACTTTTTGGAGACATGGACGAGTTTTCGATTATATATATATATATATATATATATATATATATATATATATATATATATATGTGTGTGTGTGTGTGTGTGTGTATATATATATGTATTTATATATATATATATATATATATATTATACATTTTATATATTAAAAATACATATATTTTACATATTTTATACATTTTATATATACATATTATATATTTTATACATATATTTTTAATTTTTTAAATATATAACAGATGATAGTTCTACGTTTAACTTATTTATTTCTTTTTCTATTGAAATATATGTATTTAAACTTTCTGTACTTGAGAAGTCAGATTCAATTTATCTTACTTATGACCTTAAATAAAAGTATCTATACAAACAACACTTTTAAGTTGTGAAGCTATTTATTTATTATACCAGTTTAAGGATTATCATTTATTGTTCTTCCTGTATAGTTAAACTTTTAAAAAGGCATAATGTTCGAGCTGTACAAGGGTAGGGGTTAGTCATTTAAACCACTTCTCAAACCCTAGTTTTGTATCCTGTAAGGCATACCCTTCTAAGAAATGTAAAGAAAATTTGTATATTTTACATATACAAGGCTTATAGATAACATTTATAAAAAAATTGCATTAAATTCCCATGAATTTATTTTGGTGACCTTTAAAGGGTTAATGCGTATCAGACTATATTCTTTTTCCTTGGAACTCTACAGAGTCTACTTTAGCATTTTTGGGGGGCATAAAGCAAGCCTAGTAACGACCTACCATGTCATCAAAGAGTTAATGGAAAAACTACTCTAGACAGAGAATGCAAACAAGAAACGACGACTTGCATACACAAGTAATTTGTTTCAGTCAAGGTAGAAATTAAACACAACTAATTAGCAGGAAACCGAAATTAACAAATCATATACATCAGGACACAAACTGCCAAAACGCCAATTTCCAGGGAAGAGAAAATCTCAGAACCTTTATCGACTGGTTTTCCAGCACCCGCATAAAATTTTCGAAGCAAAGAAATTTCCTCTTTTTCTCAACCATGACATTCAAAGAAAAGAAGGTAAATGAGAACTTAAAATAGGGAACAAAAATCTTACTGAAACTAGCGTACAACATCCAGCAAATGACCGAAGATATATGTATATAAAAAAACTTTCTAGTCTAATAAGAGAGAAGTATGAAATATGCAACATGCAAACTGGCGATGCAAAACACCGAAAAAAAAATAAACCACTTTTTAAAAGAAAAATCAACACAAACACACGGGATTCTGAAGAACATGCTTTATATTACCCATGCCATGTCCCTCGATCTCCTGCGGTGTTTGGTTGTGTCCTAGATTAGAAATGAGAGAGAGAGAGAAAGTCAAATGTCTGTTTGGACCTCTGCGAAGAGAAATAGTCTCTCAGAATTTTTTTAAATTTTCATCTATACAAAGTACAGTTCATAGGTTCCCAACTATGGAGGAACTTTTTATAGGTGGGAGCTGGAGCCTTAGTTGTGGCGGTAACGGGTTTTGAACCCGTTACCGCCAAAGGTAAATGGAGGGATTAAGGCAATTAAGGAGACGGCAACGACATATTTATTTAGGAAAATAATAAAAATGCTGTGAAAACACCTGTTTTCATGAGTAAATATTTGATCTATCTCATTATTATCGTATGAAATAAGAATTAACAATTAGATTTAGAATTAGGTATACGTATAATTAATTTAGTTTATTATTATCGGTTAGAGCGCTCGAAAAATTTTTATGTTGATTTTGCAAAGCGATTTTAAGATATTTTAGACAATATAGTGAGTTGAGTTTTAGATTTTTAGAGAATAACATTTCATTTATTACAAGGGTTGCTATTTATATTTCTGGCCTTGGCAACAGTAAGTGTTGCTAGGCGACCGCAGATGATTTTAATCGAAAGTTTGATATTTTTAAACATAAATTCAGCAGACGATTTACCATTATAGCTTTATTTGTGTCATTGACAGTAAATTGAAAAGTTCTTCTCTTTCAAAAAATGGAATTGAATCGTGAACATTTTCGTGCCATTATTTTTCATAACTTTCGACGTGGATTGTCAAGATAAGAGTGCTTTGATGAACTTAATTCTTTATACAGTGATAAAGGGCCATCCTTCAGCACTGTGAAAAATTGGTATAACGAATTTAATCGTGGTCTATGTTCGATCCAGGACGAATCCCGTGCAGGTCGTCCAAAATCCGTTGTTGTGTCAGAAAAGATCGATGAACTGATAAAGCAAGATCGTCATGAGACATACCGTGAGATAGAGGCGTCTTTGGACATTAGTATGACTAGCATCAATAAAGTATTGCATGAACATTTGAGCGTAAAAAAATTTGTTCGCGTTGGATCCCGCATAATCTGACAAACGCTCAAAAAAAGGCTCGTGTCGATTGGTGCAAGGAAATGTTGGAAAAATACGTTCAAGGTACATCAAAGGCTGTGTATAACATCTACACAGGTGATGAATCATGGATCTATGCATATGAGCCGGAAACAAAACAGCAATCAACTGTATGGGTTTTCCAAGACGAGGCAAAACCAACAAAAGTTGTTCGACGAAGAAGCACATCGAAACAAATGATTGCCTGTTTCTTTGGCATTAACGGCCATGTGGCAACAGCGGCGTTAGAGCAACGCAGGACGGTCAATTCTGAATGGTACACGACCATTTGTTTGCCAGAAGTCATCGGAAAAATTCGAAAAAAGCAGAACAGGCGAAACATTCTTCATCATGACAATGCGAGCTCTCACACATCGACTCAAACAAAGGCATTTCTGACGGAGCGAGAGATCGAACTGATGGGTCATCCGCCGTACAACCCTGATTTGGCACCTAATAACTTCTTATTCCCACACATCAAAAATAAATTAGGTGGACAACGATTTTCGACCCCCGAAGAAGCGGTTGATGCATTCAAAACGCACGTTTTGGAGTTACCTCAATCGGACTGGAAAAAGTGCTTTGAAAATTGGTTCAAACGCATGCAAAAGTGTATTGATCCTCATTGAGAATATTTTGAAAAACAATAAAACCAATTTCGATCCTACATATTTGTTTTTTCATTATTAGGCGAAAAATATAAATAGCAACCCTCGTAATATAAAGGCGATAAATTTTTTTTCAATTATAAATTTTTGTAAATTCGACCACGGACCGTTTAACTTCCTCTGATCTAGACTTCAGAAATGTTTAATTGCATTTTCTTATTTGTCTGAGCTTAGGTTTAGTGCTGTAGCCATTTTTATGTCTAAGAAAAGGAACTGATTGCTCGTTACTGGACATAAAGATTTACGAAGGATGTTAACGAAATTGAAACGCAACATTAACAAATTGTTAAAACTTTAACAGCCTAAATCCACTCAATTTTAATTTTTTTTAATCTTATTATGCATATTTTTAAGTTTGCGATACACAATTTTTTACTAGATTTGATTAATTAATTTCAACATTGTGATTCTTAAGAGATAGATAGAAAAATGAGGTATTGGTAATACGCAACAAAACTTTAATGTTTGGTATGATTAACTGTTATGAAAGAGGATTTTCTCTTTTTGTAATGGACCTAGTAGTCCATAAAAGGTTGGAAGGAATATATATGGTAATCGTTTAAAATATAAATTTAATATCAGAGTTCTGACCATGTTTGAGACCCTTCCCAGGTTGGGAACCATGTATTTTGTAATAACGTCGTAATGTGTGTGTGTGAGAGTACAATAAATCAAAAACGCAGCGAGTTCGTAGGAAGAAAACTGACGAGTGGTTTATATACCAAAATAATACATCTGAACAAACATTTCAAAACACGATTCAAAACAAATTTCGACCTAGCCCATCAATTGAAAGTGGTGCCTTACATAAACACACAGTCACTCGACTTGATTAGAGCCACTGTATTTTCCCACCATTTTCTTGTATTATAATTCATTGTTATTATAATTATTGTATTGTGAGGCTTCAAACAATGATTTTGCTAATAAAGACACCAAACAAGCAAATAACTATGTCTACATATTTTGTTGAGTGGCATGAAGCACCATATAAAACATTCAGTAACTGTGTTTAGATTAATGTAGTTACACAATAACTTTTACCCGAAACTAATCTGATCTCAAGTCTGGGAAGACTTTACAGTACCCTGCATTTGTCACAATATATTATTTGTCATAGTGCCCTAATGCATCACACAACCAACAGGATATTTTTGGGATGCCAATCTCGAAGACTTGGCTGTACAGCCTGTAAGCATAATAATATTTAACCCATTAACATGGAACCCATTAACGTGGTACTATAATAATACGGGTTAGTGTAACAACATGGTTTGTTTGTGGGTACAAAAATAACAGTATATACAAGAAAACGAAGCCGAATGTTCTTGTCTACAACATACATTCTGGAAACATTTAGACAAATAAAAACTAGTTTTGTCATCAGTCGATGCGGAACAGCAGAACGGGAAAAAATTAATACTATATACTACTATTTATACTTGATTTTTCATATTACGATACTATTATAAATTTATCCACTAAATATATATATATTTTTTTTACAAAAATATTAAGATTGTCATTTATATAATTCTATTTATATATTTGTTTATATATTTCAATATAAAATACGAAAAGTTGGTTAAAAAATGAAATAATTTTCGATCTATTGAGATTTAACTGAATAACTAAATTTACGCGCAAAACGCCCGCTCCCGGTACAATTCCGCTGCGAAATATACCCGCACACAATGTGTTAACACCGTAAAACTTATCCATCTGGAAACACTAACCCAAGGGCGCATCTTCATATCCCGCCCCGATGGAAGTGAGTACATATAAAAAAGACCGGAGAGGAAAGAGATCCTAACTGCAGAGTGAGTCTGGAAGCGTATGGCTGTGGACCATTTTACTATCCTTCACCGTGTAAAATACTAAGTTAATTTTTTGTATCGTGTTGTGTGGGACGTCTATTAAATGTTTGTTGTATACGCAAGTCAATTTCTTTGCATATGACGTCTATATTCACTTCACTACGTTACAGTGTATCCCGCACAATCACCATTTGTTTACACGTAGAGAGCTTTCCCTTTTAAGTACGATCTGACTGTACTTCTCTTATATGTATCTATTCTTTTTTATTGCAACAATCCAAAGTATTTAGTTTATTATTTATAATCACCAACTCCGTATTTACTTTGTTCTAGGATGAAATTCCATTATAGTCCTCGTTTGTCTTTTATCTCACCTCTCCTACACTTAGAATACCAGTGACTGTTACAATGAAAAAAAGACGAGAGTAAACTACTTCTACTAGGGTTGGAACTTTAATAGTGGCAACTATTATTTATTTACATCTAATACAAAAGTGATTCATGTCACCATGTTTTACAGTCCTTCAACATAGTCGCCAGCATTGTGTATAACCCACTTCCAGCTAAGTTGAAGTCCCAAAACACCTGTGGCAATGCCTGTTCTGTTGACAGTTCGAATGGGCTGGTCTATTGGCGCAACAATCTCTGGAACAATTCTGAAGTGAATGCCATAAAGTGGTTTTTTCATCTTAGGAGTTTTTAAAGTCCAGGGACTTTGTGGGCTGCGCTTATGTTATAAACGGAAGCATTTGCAGTCATAATTTGCATCCCGCCTTTTCTATCTTCTCAGTTGAAATTATCGCTATTATAAAAGCCTTGCAGTACCTGACTCGCTATAAGAAAGGGAATTTTATCTTTTATGTCGATTCTCTTGTTGTTTTAAAGTCATTGTCAGCCCCAAACTCCACAAGCAACCCTTATATATTCCAGATACTGAACCTCTATAACAATCTTACCTCTCTGGGTTTTAATATACACTTCTGCTGGGTACCATCTCACGTCGGTATTAAGGAAAATGAGCTAGCTGACAATGCCGCAAAATTAGCAAATAATCAACCACACTTCAAAATTCCGTATTGTGACGTCAAGAAATACGTTAAACAATTTGTCTACGACAAATGGCAGAATATGTGGGACCAAGAAATAGAAAATAAGCTGCATAACCTAAAACCATCTATTGAACCTTGGCATCATCAGTCTTCTAGGAGAAAAGATGTTGCAATTACTCGTTTGCGAATTGGACACACTCGATTCACGCATCGTCACCTTTTGCTAGGTGAATCTGCCCCCGTTTGTGCCAAGTGTGGTGTCGCTATGACGGTGAAACGTATTCTCATCGAGTGTCCAAATTTCAACAATGACCGCGTCTCCTGTTTTGGATCATTGTCCGTGGGTATGAGGGACTTACTTAGTTCGCAACCTCATTCAAATATTTTTAACTTTATACGTGCCATTGGTTTTTATCCTTTCATCTAGCGTTTCACCTTTTTTATCATGTCCATGTTTCTGTTTTTTGTTTCTTTGCCGTTAGGTACTTGTGAAAACCATCATGCTTTTAATTTTATATAATGGTTTTAATTCTTTACACTATATACTTACATTGAATTTTAAAATTTTACTATATAAACTTTGCTTCATGACTCGGTGTAATTTTGTGTAACCTTGTGTTTGGCACATTTTGTCCCATGCGGAATTAGTGCCATTAAGCCTCAGCCAACCAACCAACCATCATCTTAGGAGTTAGAATGTGCACAGTCGTATGTGCAAATCCTGTCTGTCGGGCCAACTACGAATCGTTTGTCATCTATCACCGTCCATTAGTGCAGCAACAGCCTGCATTTTTGCTTCGCTGACACTAGGATGACTTGGTCTGTGCATGTCTGCCCCATTTTGGCGTCCTTCATTGAAGGCTTTTGCCATCCTGCTACAGTTCCGTAAGACAATGCAGATTCCCCACAGACCTCTTGAAGCCCTTGATGACATTGTCGTACTGTACGACATGTAGCACATTCAATTTTAAACTAACTTCGTTGTTCTTGTTTTGAAAACATTCTGACAACACTTACTTTAGATCGCAAGCTAATACGAGGATCTGTTCTTCCAGTCACTAACCACGAACATGACGTAGCAAGGACGAGTCTTTTTGCTGATAGGTAAGGTAGGTATGTAGCTTACGTGTGGTATACGCGACATTCTTTCATTTTGTTGCTTAGAGTTTTTACAGCAGTGTTTCCACTGTTAAAGTTCTAACCCTTGTATATAAGATTGTCCCTAAGCCCCTATGTTTCTATGCCGCTCCATTTTGGAGATGGAGAAACATTCCTATTCAAAAGTTGAAAACATGGCATAACAAAACACTTCGTTCAATTCGTACAGCTTCCTGGTACCATATCTAAGAATGAATAAGTTATGATACTAAAATTAATCCAATTAGAAGAGATCCAATAGAACCATTTTAGCCGAGAGCTATAACAATTGAGATCCCTTTGTTAAACTTGCTCCAATATAGTCTCACCGGCGTTGAGGTCTTGTTATATATTTTAATACTAATTTTTTTGAGTTTGATGTATCTTAATCGCAACTTGCACTTTTAAAATTTTATTTAAACTAATACTTTTCTATTATAGTTTTATAAATTTCTTATGTCTTGAGTCAACTAAAATCATTATCATAATATGCCCTACATGTCTAACAAATTACTATCGTGGATATGAAATTGCTGATCTTTGGTGCCACAACACTACTGCTATGTTTTCAATCACAGCAAACTGGCATCGAGCGGCTAAAGGTACTGTTTTATAACATGGGAAATAGTTCCACTGAGGAGTTTGCATTCAACCTAATCAATTAAGGTAACTACGTGAGGGGGTCCACATTTTTCAATGTAAGCAGATTACTCGACCTAGGAAGACCCTAGATCTTGCACAACCACAACTACTAACGGCGGGAATGTAGAAGAAGCATCTTTGAAGCCTTCGAGATCAAGGATTACCAGACTAAAGGGAAATATTTTACAATCATAATTATGCGGTATCTTTTACTGACTATCACCTTCTTTTCGGTGATTATGTTCCGATTTGCCAAGCCTGCAAGGTCAATATAACCGTGAAACACATTCTAATTGACTGCCAGGTTTTTGATAAGCTTCATCGTTGGTACTTTCCCATAATAACAGTATGAGAGATTTAATTCGTGTCACCTCATCCTAATCTTTTTAAATTTCTTAAAGATATTGGTTTTTATGATCATGTAATGAAGATTTTTCATGTCCCTTCATTACATATTTCCATTGTGGGGCAGATATATTTTAACATATATTTTGCGCCTTTTTTTTTCACATATTGCCCCTTGCAGGTGCAGCTTTTGCTGTTTTCTTACGGGTGCATCCTGTCTTTTCAAACAGAGCCTCCCCCGATCTGGGATTAAATTTCGGACCGAGCGTCCAATTCTGGTCACCTGCATCCGCAGTCCTTAAACCTTTAAACCTCGCAGCTCTTAAACCTCGGCTCATATTCTGGCAGTTCTGTAGCCATCACTTTCGGTTTGAGATAAACAGCCGCTCCTTTGAATGGTGCCGCATTGTGGTGTGTTGCCAAACTCCACTCCGCAACGTTTTTGGCGGATGTTACCACCGGAATTGCGCTTCACTGCGATTGAGTTTTTGTTTTCCGCGTGCCTTGTCTCAACGTTTCATTGGTCAGAGCCGCGAGAAACCGTCGCTCTCCTGGAGAGCGCGGGGTTTACTTGGCGCCTGCAAGCCTCTTGCTGGCTGTGTTTCGGCGCTTTTGGCGTGAGCGCAGCCTAGAAGTTTTGATAATTTTGCGAGACAGAGAGATTTTTTTAAGACCTTTGCGGACGTTTTAGGTCAGGCCACGTTTTTCGTTGGAGCCCACCTTTTGGTCCCGACGTTCCTGTAGTTATTTTTCCATCTGCACATTAATCGCCGTAATATTTTTTAAAAACAACGCAACAAAATAAACCTCCAATAATTACTATAGGATCAGGGCAGAAGTAGACTACAACTATTTTGCAATTTGGAATAAGTAAAATAAATGCCTGGAACTCAGTCTTGTCTGCCTTTACTCATCTTGATTTAACACTATACTACTGGTCCTGACATTCTACGTACAGCTCCCTTCCTATGCTCCAACTCATCAGTATAGATCATACTTGACTTTTTTGTTCATTTACTCTCTCCAAACTGTTATCTTTACGCTTTCTTCTTAGCAGTTTTTTCTTATAGTACCAAAGAGTGACAGCATGGCTGAAGCATGAATACTGTTTACATTTCACGGTTTTTGAAGGGTGTGGTGAAGAGGCTGACATAGCGTCAAGGCCGGCCGTGAGTCTAGTGGTATTTTAAATAAAACTAACTCTTTCTGCTGAATTTTGTTTATTATAATATTAATAAAGATGTGACTGGCATATGCTATGTAACATGGTATTTGGGCTATGATGCAAAAAGAACCACACTAGGTTGAAGATCTATCAAAATGGCGTCTTAGGAGAAAATGGTGCTCGAAACTCTTTCTGAAGATCCCAAGCTCCAAGCTTCTTCCTCTGAGCTCTCTCTCCGAAGGGGTCTGCAGATCATCTAAAAAAAAGTTCGTTGGGGAGCGTTGCTGGGCCGAAGCGGGCTACTCCGCGGTTAGCAACCCCTCTTGACCAATAGGGTCGAAGGAGGGTCACTCCGCTTTCACCTCTAGGTTGGTTTCGCTCTGGCTAGTTCAACTGTAACTCCTTTGTTACAAAGGGCTATGCGTACTGCCCTTTTTTATTTAACGCTGAAGCTCCCTGCCCCCTTTTTTTCGTTTTCAAATTTATATAAGTTCTGAAATCAATTTAAAAACCGAGAAAGTTCCTTTTTACATAAAACATTTCTTTTCATTCTAAAAAGTGAACTTTCATTTAATTAAAAGTGCCCTTTTTTTGACAAATTTCCTGTCCCGTTTTAAAAACTGTAAATACTATGAAAATTCTTTTCTCTCTCTTTGTGTATTTTTACCTGACAAAGTAGGTAAGAAAATTAAATACGACACATTTCCTCCAAAGTCTAGTATTCAGTGACGTTAGGCGGGAAAAATTCGCTCTAAGATGAAATTACTGAACAAGTCTAAACGTATAAAAACTGCATGAATTTGTAAAACGGCTCAGTCTCTGCGCAATTTCTGATAAAATACCATTTTTGGAGCAGCTGGGCACAGATATCGAAAATTGGCGCAATTCGCCGCAACGTCCCTGAAAAAATCACTCAAAGCAAGAGTGTGCAAAACATTGTGTTTATTTTATCACTTAGTTATAAGTCTTATTGAAGGGATTCAAATATTACTCTTTCTGTACGAAAAGATCCATTATGTTGGTGAAGTTCGAGTTTCAGAAATTTTTAAAGTTAGTGTGAGGAGAGACATTTGTGTATGAATGTATTCTATCCCTCCGAAAAATGTATCATTTCAAGACAAATTGGTACGATAAAAGGGCAAAGTGAAAGGAAGTAAATTCCTGTCTCGCAACTTGATGGCTTCGACCAGTCCTGTACTTCTGAAGAAAACAACATTCATCACTTTTATTCAATGACTAGCATATACCCCATCATATGACGGGATTAGTAAAATTTTTAATATTCTAGAACTATTAAGTACCCAATGAGGCATGTAAAGAATGGTTTGTTTTTTGACTGAGAATTATCTGGTTCACTCTCAATAATTTATTTATCGTCATACTAATCTAGAGTCTTCCTCCTGTAATGCAGTTTAGAATCACATTGAATTGATTTAGTCAAACCGTGTGGTTCTGTATAATAAACAAACAAACTTCTTAATTTCCAAATATATAAACTTATATGAAAAGAATTTATTGTTAATACCGGTGATAAAATTTTCATTACAACAAAAAAATAATCGATGATTAAATTTAAAATTATCACATATGTACCTAATCTATTATTTAACACTAGATTGCCCAATTCAGTCATTTTGACTTTTTTTTAATTTCAACTAGAAAAACAATTATGAAATATAATGACACAATTTCTTATAATTTGGTGACTTTTTCTATAACATATAAATGGGTTTATGAATAAATGTAGTTACTTCCGCCCTCCTTTATTATATAATATTAAAAATTAATTTTAAACAAATTTCTTTACATATTTGTTATTTTTTCACAATGCAGTCATTTTGACTTTTTTGGGGGCAATATAGGTATACAAGAAATCTCGGGCAATCTAGTGTTAAATTTATCCATTTATCACTCATTAAATAGGTAAAAATGACAATTTTCTAGCATTGTGACGTCAGTCCTTTATACATCTCATTCAATCATTTCATATTTTAAACTATTTAAATATTGTCTACACTATTTTAGTATCTTTTATCACTGAACTTAGATATTACGTAAATAATTTTCTTTTATATTTGGCTTAATCGCCTGCTCTTAACCGGGGAAAATAGGGCTTGAAATAATGATATTAAACTCTCGAAAAGAGGGGAAGGGTTGGATTTTGAACGTTTTGAAGACGGCAGTATTTTTTGCTGTGATATGAAGCATATTTATACAAATTTGTTTTAGAATCGGATCGATAGTTTAGGAGAAGATAAACTTTATTCGCATTGAATGGATGCCTCTATCCATTCCAGGTCCAACCGCTTCATAAATTGAAGGACAGACGGACAGCCAATTAACTTAGGCTATTATTATATAGGGGATCATTTTCTCTTTACCATTCTTGATTTGGAAATTTTTATTGTTTCCAGAAATTATTGTAATTTTTTGGTTCATAATGTTAACCCTAGTCGCAAAAATTTCAGTGTGACTCTCCTATTTGTACATTTTTAAATCATCCTTTATTTTATCTCATTTGTTTCTACAACATCAAGAGTTATGTGGTTAATTTAGCGAGGAAAAAATGGTAATTAATTTGGAATCAACAAATTAACAATAAACTTTATGGAGGGAAACCTGAATTGTCACTTTGGCCTTCTCTACCTCCAGGAAGCATGACGTCATTCTTACTCGTCTTCGTATCGGGCATACTCGCTTCACCCATCGTCACCTATTGCTCGGGGAACCTGCCCCTGTTTGCAAACTTTGTAAAATACCCGTGACTGTAAAACACATTCTAACAGAGTGTCCAAGTTTTTACCGCCACCGTGTTTATCATTTTAAATCTCATTCTATATCCCTAAGTTCATTGCTTCACGATCCATCTCATTTGAATCTTTTTAATTTTTTAAAAGATATTGGTTTTTATGCATATATTTAAGGTCATTAACTCATCGCTTTTATTTATACACTGCCATTGCATAAGTTTATATTTGCTCTTATCTTCTGACATTCTTTTAGCCCTACTATTTTAATTTGTTATTTATAGTAATCGTTTAAATCATAACTATTTGTTTGACACACTATGTCCCTAGAGGATTCAGTGCCAATAAACTTTATAAAACCAACCAACCAACCATTTGTTTCTACAACTACGCACATTTATGAATAAAATCTCTGTTTAGTTGATGCCAGTATGTTTGAAGTCACTAAATCATTTTCAACGAGACATCTAGAATATTTCAAAACTGATTTTTAACTTCTCTCGGTCATAGTTAAGAAAACAACACACATTCTTCTCTATTAAATACTTAAGTAAATACTTACTTCTTGGGGTGGCACATCAAATGAGACTGTCCTTAAATCAACTTTGCAGTATGTGTCGATGCATGGGATGATGAAAAATATACCTAGAAAGAGAGAAGTTGTTTCAATTTCACTAGTTTTAATAAATTATGAAAAAACACACTTTTCAAATTCTCTAAAATATATCTACACACCAGTGGCGTGCTGTCCATACGTGCAGGGTGTGCACTGCACACCCTGGCAAAATTATGAGAGAATAATTTCTGCACCTATGTCTACCTATCTTTATATGGTATATAATAAACATTATTTATAATATATTCAAATATTATGTTGATTTGCTTGCTTGTATTCTTGCAGTGCGTGCGGTACTAGGTGCTGAACCACGTAGAGCGTTCAAAAGCAAACGAACATAAGAAATTTTTATGTGAACGCACTGCGCACTAATAGAAAATCACGCTTTATATGTATGGGCTACTGGAGAAGCACAGCATACTATAGCACTGAGGCAAGAGCAGCTATTTTTCCTGCACATGGCATTCAGAATCATCCGAAGGTACGGTGTATTAAGCGTTGTATTAGAGCGGGGACTTACGTGCTGAAGTTATTTTGGTTTTTTAACTGAATAACTGGCCATACGATTTTGCAGACGGTTAATGTTTAATTTATATATTTTAAGATTTTGTTTTCATGGAAACATAAAAGAAGTATTTGATCAATATAAAGGGAAATGTTTTAGTGTGATGTATTATATTTATAGAAATAATTCGCTGAAAAACAATTTCGTTTTGTTAGACAAAAAAAGAAACTAATTCTAACAGAATAGTTTACCATTCATTGTGTTTTACAGACAGTATATAAGTTATATCTGTAACACCATATCCCTGGTTTTGTTTTTAAAAATTGTCAAGATGTTTTTCGCAGAATATACGATTTCCAAATGTTAAAAACAATTAATAAATATAATTTAATCCTTATTGACCAAACGAGAAACAGTTCGTTCTATTACGCCAGCGTGCAGCGAAATCCTCTGCACGTGGACTAGATTTTCGGTTTGTCGAGACCGATGAGCTTCCGATGAGGCACCGCAGAGGCGTGTGGTGCTACGTTTGATGAAAATATAAGGTTTTCGTGGAAATATAAGCTTTTCGTTATTTTATTAGTAATACGGATAGACGTATGGATTTTGTGTACAAATGAATAATAAACTTTAAAGAAGTGTTTAATGTACATTTTTATGGTTTTATTATTATTGTTGTTGTTGTTGCTCTCTGCACACCCTGCATGAACACCTACCGCACGCCACTGCCACACACACAAGTAATATATCGTGTAAATATCTGGGCAATTTTTTACAAAAGTGGGTACAATTTTTCTCGCATTCCATGAGTTTCTATAGGGTTTTGCATAAAATACGATCGTAAATTAACCAACACTTCCTAAAGGATCAAGCAGTAGTACGAGAAATGTAACGTCACGTAGCTAGGCCTACGTCTCCAATCCTGATTTTTCCATGAATTATTTTTTTCCTGCTGTTTTTGTTCACCAAAGCATTTTTGAGTATCATAATAGTGCATAAAATTATGAAGACACTGTACATTTTATACAAAATATTCAATTTAAAAATCTAATAATGTTGGAAGTTATTAAACACATGTACTCATACTAAAATGAGAATGTTGATAAAACAATTTACTTTAATACATTTCTCATTACTAGAAAGGAAATCTACATGAAATAAAATACTTTATATTGTTCCTTTTTATTTTTAAAATAATTATGTATCAAATAATACAATAGCATTTAAAGTATTGTATTATTGTTTCAAATGAGAAACAAAACAAAATGCTTCTAATTCATTTATTTATTCATAATCAGTTGCAGACACAGAATTTTACATTAAATTGAAACACTACAAAAATGAGTTGCATTATGTATATATAACAATTGTGACCTGGTGTTAAATAACATTAAACTTCAGGAACTTTGGAGTTAAAGTTCCCTTTCCTTTGCTTTTGAATGTGGTGCATGAAAAATTTTATTTAATTTGCAATAGTTATTTATCAAGATGTTAGTGGCTTTTATTATAATTTTAATAACACTTCGGAAAAATGGTCGTCAGTAGCGTACGCAGAATTTTTTCAAGGGGGGGGGGTCATAATTCTAAAAAATAATAGTCTTACGATTTCTACTAAAATTTTTATTTTTGCCATTTTGTCTGAGCTCAAGGGGGTGTTTAAACCCCTAACCCCCCTTTGCGTGCGCCCCTGGGCCTACGTAACCATACATCATATCGGTAACCCGTACTACGGCCTGCTCCTTTAGGAGGTGTTAACTCGCGTTGTCTGACTGACAGTATTATTATTTTTGTTTTAATCGTTTATTTTGTTGTATTGCAAATAACTCGTTTCTTATTCCTAACATCAGTAAGTGAATATAATCAGTAAGTACACACATGGGTTTTATGCATTTAAAAATATTGGGGATAAAAGCCTACATGCAGATTCTCGATCGCCTGGAACAGGTCTGTGCGTGTATATGTTACTGTGAAAGACCGAAATCTGGAGAATGTCGACTTTCACCGGTGAATGTCAACATTCACGTAGTCGTTTGGTGTATGTCCGAAATATTTGCTAAATACCCTTATTTCTGACTTACACTGGTAAATGTCGACATTCACCATGCACTAATGGTGAATGTTGAACACGTCGGATATTTATATTTTCTTCTCCGCAATTCAGTCAAATATGTAGTACTAGCACATGTAACTGTTAAACGTTAAACAAACCGAACACTCTTAGAACAGAAAATAATACCAATAATTGACTTAATGATATGATTGACGTTATACTATCTTCTTTCTTGCAACAATTTAAACTACTATAGCAATTTGAATTGCACGAGAGTCCCATGCATTTACAATGGCAGCGTTTATTAGGTACTAAAGAGCGAGAAGGGGAGAAAGGATAATTTAGATAGTTTGGTTTGGTTTGGAGCGCTACGGTCTACTGTTTTGCACACGAGGGCTAATGAGACCGGGTCCTACAGCTTAAAGCCGATTCCGAACGGCTACGAACATCCATGCCCGCAGTGGGATTCGAACCCACGAACTGCGGTTCCGAAGAGCAGCGCTCTATCATTCGGCCATCGTTCGGCGATAATTTAGATAGATATTTTAGGTGTAATATTTTTGAGATTTACACACACACACATAATGAAGACGGTATTTTAACCCTTTAAAGGTCACCTACATAAACTGTTTGGAATTAAATGAAATTAATTTATAAATAATACCTAAGAACCTTATAAATGCAAAATGTATTAAAGTTTGTCTTTACAATCCTTAGAGGGGTTTCCGTAGAGAATACCAGAGGAGAAATTGAGGGGGGAGTGTAACTGACATACTCATCCAGCTTGTACATAACACTTTTCAAATTTTAATTATATCGAAAGAACAATAAGTGTTCTTAAAAAGTACGATAAACAGTTTAACAATTCTTAAGTATTGTTTGAATAGATATTTGTGTTTGGTGTCATAAGGGAAAATATCCAATTACTAATTTTCCCAGGTACAGCAAGTTTAAATACGGTAACGTATTCGCGTTACATTAAATTTACGTATAAAGACTGATCTACGACCGTGAGAAAAACCGGCTTAACGTAGAAGAATAGCAAACGTGCCTTTTGTGAGCACTTGAACTGAGCTCTGCTTTGCATAGTGAAAGGACGTTGTTTCGCGCAGAATAGGATGCTGAATAGAGGATTCTTAACCCCTTCCGGTAAAATGACGAGTCTAGCTCGTCATTGGTTTTTCATTCCATACCGCACAATGACGAGCTACACTCGTCAAGCGACTAAAGTTAATGTTAAATATGATAATTTAGTTTATAATTTCTAGTATACTGAATTTAGCAAGACTTTTGTTACTTGTGGAAATACCAGGTCACTATTACATATTGTTTGTTAGAATTTCTTGGTACAAGTCACTTGCCAAATTGAATGAGTCAGAATAAAAGAAAACCTACTAAGAAATGCCGTGTGTGTTACAAGAATCCAATTAAAAGTGAGACTACTTGGCGGTGTAAACAATTAAGAATTCCTTTGCACTTTGTTTTGAAAAGTACCACTAGCTTGAAGACTATTATCTGTATACCTTATTATTGTTTTGCTCTGATATTTTCTTAATTATATCTTTTCTGATATTATTTAACACTATGTAAAAAGTTGAATTTAATTAGGAATATGAAAGAATTGTAAAATGAAACAAGTTTTTTAAATAAGAAATAAATGGTTACTTTACGCACAGTTTTTCATTATTAAATCGTACCGGAAGGGGTTAGCACCGAGGACCATCTCAATCATTCTGTTTGAGAAATTCATTGGAATGCTAGAGAAGTGTTTCCAGTGTTCGTTTCAATGGCATCCCGAAGAAAGACTCTCACGCGACAGCAATCCTCTACATTGTAAGGGAAGCAGCAATACTTTTCTCCAAAAGTTTGTCCGGAGACATCGATTAATGATCTGTGAGATTGCTCCCGATTACTGCAAACTTCCCTGGCACCTGCTGGCGAGAGAGTCTACACGCGCTTTCCCCACCACGTCATCAACCAGCTGTTCGATCAGCTGAGATGGACATTTTGCGTTCAGACGACGATATAAAAACCAGAGTTCGAGGCGCAGAGAGAATTTTTGACCGATCGAGTCTCCTGTGAACTCATCGGACCAGAACGTCGAGAGAGCGACTGAGAGTGTCCTCCCCCCTTTTCTGTTAGGAAGCTGATTCCTGCAACGATCATCATTTTCATTTCTAGATATTCATCGTTTCATCTGTATTTATCATAAGTTCAACATTGTGTTTCTAAATAAATATCATTAGTCTGTACGTAGTACCCCGCTATCCTTTTTCGGGCTCACTTATAGCCCTAGTATGCTACAGTACATACATTTCAAAAGAAAAATTAATTAAATGTAGGACTATCATATATTCTAAGTTTTATATGTCAAAAACATAACCCCCCCCCAAAAAAAAACATTAATATTTCTCAAAAGTAGAGAAAAAATGTTTAACAGGGGGTTTCACTGAGAAACCACTGTTAGCTAAAGGGTTAACCCTATTCCACTTTGATGCTAGTTACGTCATTATTTTGGTTTGGTATGGAGCGCTACGGTCTACTGTTTTGCACACGAGGGCTAATGAGACCGGGACCTACTGTTTAAAGCCGATTCCGAACGGCTACGAACATCCATGCCATAGTGGGATTCGAACCCACGAACTCCAGTACCGACGATCAGCGCCCTAACCAATTGGCCGTCATTTTTTTAACATTTAAATTCACGGATGTCAAAATCTTTACAAAAATGTGTGAACAGCACCCTCTGCAGCAGAAAGTTCTTTGTGGAACAATTCCGATTAGTTTACTTCCGGTGACCTTTCGCGGAGAAGTGCAAAACTCGGTCAACGCGGGAGTACTCGAAAAGGGGTGATGGTGGTGGGGTGGGGTAAACTTTCTTATCCTTTTACGCCTATTGATCGACAACCAAAAGGCTATTTTTAGAATCCCAATCCCATGCATCTGCCGGTTCCATTCCGGTTAGATCGCGATATCTGATGGATTGGAGCTCAAAAATAGAATCTCGATCCGTTCCGAGTGCAAGAAGGTTAGGTAAACTTTATTTCCAAGAAAGGATTTAGTGTTTTCTTAAAACTTATAAGTAAAGAAATGCACTGTAGGAAAGAAATTCGATACCCGTTGTGCATTATAGATATGTCAATAAATTTTTCTTTTGGCCTAAATTTTAAAGTATCGTAGTTCAAGATTTGGAACCTTTTCTTATATTAAAGGAGGAATTTCTACTGCTTCCTTAATATAAGAAAAGGTCTTGAAAGTCACGATGTACAGTTTAGGGCATGAAAGGTTTAGGGCTTAATAAATATACCGGGTGGCCATAATTAAGCTGACAGTGCTCACAGTGTTCTGTAGCGCGATGTGTTTGCGAGAATGACGCCACATTTTGTAGGAAGATTAAATAAGACGGGGGACGAAAGATTCCACGAAAAAACAAATTAGCTCCAAAAGGAATATTTGGCGCTGTGTAATAGAAAATAGTGTTAACGAATGCAAATCAATACGGAAATTAATTTCTTAATTGAGCTAATGGATGTAAAGTGAAATTTGAATAAACAACTTCTTCTTTTGCTCAGCGTACGTGATATTGCAGATCGCGAGACTTTATCGGTGTTTATGTAGATTTTACGCTTTTTTAAAAGTGTTGCCCTATTGCACTTGAACTAAATCAGAAAATGTGCATAATAAAATGTAATTTTATTCTGTATGATTTTGCATTTGTTAACACTATTTTCTATAACACAGCGCCAAATATAGCCCTATCGGTGACTTTTGGAACTAATTTGTTTTTTCGTGGAATCCTTCGTCCTCCGACTTGTTTAATCTTCCTACAAAATGTAGCGTCATTCTCGCAAATAGATCGCGCTACAGAACACTGTGAGCACTGTCAGTTTAATTATGACCACACGGTAGATGTAAATTACTTCAGAGTAAATGTGTGATGTGTGAATTCAAGTTGAAAACTAAGTGCATGACAATTTCTTTTAAAACAGAATGAATATTCATTCATTCTACTTGAAGGATAGTAAAATAATATACACACTTACAAGATTACCAGCTTTTATAAATACGATTAAATCTATAACATTACTAACACACTATCCTCCGGTAAAAAGGTGATAAAAACACTATTTAAATACAAATTGCATGTACTGCATTTAGAGAAAGCGTTCACGGCCGAATTGAAAAGTTGACACGGTTCAGTACAAACTCAACTTGTTTGCGTTTATCTTCTGTCATCCCTTTATTCTCGCTGTTTAACTTGATCTTTGTATCATTGATTTAAGTTTAACTGTTTAATTGGCACAATATGTCCCAGGAGGACTCAGTGCCATAAAACTCCAACCAACCAACCAGAACAAACTCAAAATCTTGTGGTTGACCAATAAACTTCACAATGCGCAATTTAATTGTAATTTACAATATTGTCATTAACAAACGAAATAACTGTTTTGATTGGATGCAAAATGGCAGGATTTTGGGACGGACTTAGTCTGAATAAGCTCCATGCTATTAAGCCTGACATCAAATGCTGGCCTACCATGAATCCAGGAAGAACGATGTAAACATGACTCGGCTCCGAATTGGACATACTCGTTTTACCCATGGGCACCGGCCAGGTGGCCAAGTGAAGAGATTTGTTATATATTGTTATTATTGCTGGTGACAACGCCCCAGAGGCTATCACCAAGCTATAAGCGAAATATATCACATTAGTTTTGTTAGAGCGGTTTAAGTCTTGGCCCCGGGGAGCACACCTCCACGTGGTCCTGGCTGGCGTGTATTATATTATAATACTACTGAGCTGCTCCCCGTAGAATTATAAATTTATATTAATGGCTACAGGAGCTAGTTTAGAACGTGGGACTACTAGGTCGAGGAGCAGTGAAGGTTATCTTAGACACGGTACATTAAAAATTCCTCTAGAAAATGAACGAGATAAAGAGGATGAATTTATCAAAAGTGCCATGAGTGTACAAGAAGAGATCATGAAGATTACTAACCACAGGGATGTCAAAAAAGAGATACATCTCAAAATAACTAAAGAGGTACAAAATATGCTAAAGATTATTATCGATCAGAGTAAAGTAATATCATATATGAAGGGAAAGGTTGAAGAATATGATAGTAATAAAACTTACGCAGATAAGGCGAGAAGAGGTATAGCTAAGGAAAAAAGGATCGAAAGTAGGAGTAGAAGTAGGAGCAAAGTTAGGAAAAGCTATACAGCAATCATTAAACCTAAAAGTAATCAAAGTAGTATTGATACTTTTAAGGATGTTAGAAACAATGTGAACCCTAGAGACATAGGGGTTTCTATTAAAGAAGTGAGATATATACAGAATGGTGGTATCATTATTAATACTGAAACTAAGGAAGACCTCGATAAAATTATTATTGAGATGGATCGGAAAGCTGAATTAAGTAAAGATTACAATGTTACGAAGGCTAAGTTAAGACAGCCACACATTGTAGTATATGACGTGGATAATGAAATATCAAAAGAGGAATTGAGGAAACAACTATATGAGAATAATGAGGAAATCATAAATGAAGAAAATATTAATATAAAGTATGGATTTAAATCAAGAAGAGGAACTAATTGGGTAATTGAAATGGACTCTGAAACTTTTAATAAGTTGAAGAACAACAGAGTCAAGATAAGGTGGCAAAAGCTACAATTTAGGGAACATATAAGACCAACTATATGTTTTAAGTGTGGTATGTATGGACATAACAGTAAAATATGCAGGAATAGAGAAAGATGTCTCAAGTGTGGAGTGGAGACACACTTGACAAAAGATTGCGGTGAAACAGTTGAAAAATGTTTTAATTGTAATTTATATAACGAGAAATTTAATACGAAGTATGATATAAAGCATAGCTGCTTGAATAGTAGCTGTAAGATATGGTTGCGTGAGCGAGAAAGAATTATTAGTAGAACAGACTATGGATGAACTCAATGGTTTGAGGGTTGCACACATTAATTTGGGGAATGCTCGGGCAGCTTCTGCCCAGCTTTCCATTGACTTAATCGCTGAAATTTACAATCTAGTCTCGCTCAACGAACCATATTACATTAATGACAAAGTTGTGGGATTTCCACATAGTTATATTTTGTTTCACGGGCAAGATAGGCCTCGTGCGTGTATATTAGCACATAGAAATATAAGATGTATCGGTTTATATACATCAAGGGACATTATTTTAATTAATATACAAACGAATTCAAAGGAATTCATTTTTATGTCGGTGTATTGTTCACCAAGTGAAGAGATTGATGTCAATCTTGACATCATAAATAATTTATTAATTAAATACAATAATATTCCTATTTTGATTTTAGGTGACTTTAATGCAAAGTCTACCATTTGGGGAAGGCACCCTCTGGATGCAAGAGGAGATAAACTCTTAAATCTTATATCGAATCACAATATTGTGATTTATAATGATAAAGATTCTCTACCAACTTACTATTCGGTTAGAGGTAGTAGTTGGATAGATCTGGCTTTAAGTAGAGACTTTGAGGACATGGTAATTAATATGAGGGTACTTGATAAAATAACAGCAAGTGACCACAATATAATAGAGATAGATATTTTAGAGTTGGAACATAATAATGATAATAATAAAATTAGATACCATAAACTTAATTGGTTACAGTTTAAAATGGATCTTTACAACCATTTTGAATATTATTATTTAAATAGGAATGGTAAATTGTATTTGGATAATACTATCAAGGAAATTCAAGATAAGGTATATGAGATTGCGAAAATTAATGAGAGAAAAAGGTTGAATAAGAGAAAGAGGAATGCCCCTTGGTGGAGTGACGAACTTAGAATTCAGAGAAGTAGGGTGCGGGCACTAAGGAGGAAGTATCAGAAAGAAACTGATATTGAAATTAGGAAAGAGAGAAAAGTTAAATATAGAAAAAATTTAGCTTTATACAAGAAAGCGATTTTAACAGCAAAACGAGAAAAATTTAGGAATTTCGTCACTCACACCTTAAATCAGGGTAAATATCACGATATAATGGACTTTGTAATGAAAAGTAGGATTGCTCCTAGTAGCTCTGTTTTTCGAATTAGTGACCTAGAGGATTCTAAGAATCTTGATGAGACTATAAAATTTATCATGGAAGGACACTTTACTTACAGTGATGATGAAATTTATAATGAAATTGATGAAGAACATATTTATGATCCTATTAAGGATATAGAAATAGAGAACACATTTAATGATATGAAAAAGGATAAAGCTCCGGGCTATGACGGAATTATATATGAAGCATATAGGGAATTATACTATGCGAATAAAAAGTTAATTCTTAGTCTATACAATTATTGTTTAAATATTGGGTATTTTCCTAAGCCCTGGAAAATTGCTAAGATTAAACTTTGTTTAAAGAGTGGCAGAGACCCTCATAAAGTCGATGCATATCGACCAATTAGCCTTCTCCCAGTTCTGGGTAAGATTTTTGATAAAATATTAACTAATAGGTTAGATTACTATTTAGAGAAGGACGTTTATAGTGATCTTCAATTTGGTTTTAGGAAACGTAAGTCGACAATCTTAGCTTTACGGAATGTTATGGACTTTATAAATAATGCTAGGAATGAAGGTATGATCACTATGCTAGTCACCCTAGATATTAAGGGTGCTTTCGATAAAGTAAAGTGGAATATAATTAGGGAAAAAATTAATAATTTGAATATTCCCTTATATTTGAAATCTTGCATTAATTCATTTATAAACGATAGGAAAGTCATATGTGACAATTACGAATCTTTATATAATAATGGAGTCCCACAGGGGTCGAGTTTGGGACCGAAGCTTTGGTTAATGGTCATTAATGACTTACTAATGAAAAGTGATAATTGTATTATCCAAGCATATGCGGACGATCTATGCATATTAATTAAGGCTAAAGTCCAATCGCATTTTAAGGATATATTTCACCCAATTGCTGAAAGAATAAGCGATTGGATGAAAGTTTGTGGTCTCACTCTTAGTGAGGATAAATGTAATTATACTCTTATTAGGTTTGGTGGCAATATAAAATCTTATCCTTCAATTAGAATTGCAAATATTAAGTTAAAGTACAAGAAAGAAGTAAAATATTTGGGTGTTATTATAGATAATAAAACCACTTGGACTAAACATTTACATTTTATAAAAGAAAAGATACTTAACCAAATAGTTAAGTTAAATGGTATCAGTCGTATAAAATGGGGCATTGATGCTAGGCATCTGAAAAGTATTTATAATAATATTTTAGAGAAGCAGATTACCTACGGTACTGAAGTATGGTACAGAGGTACTGTGAGGGTATATAACCTATTAAGTTCAATTCAGAGAATAATTCTCTTGAAAATAACTAAAGCTTATAGTACTGCACCTACGTCTGCTATACAGGTGCTGGGTGGCATTGTTCCCATAGATTTAATATGTGAGGAAAAGCAAAAATTATTTATTTTAAAATACAATGAGAATGAAATAGTTATAGATAATAAAAACATAACATACAATGACATTGATTGGGATCATTTTTATAATAATCCCCCTTGGAATGCATTTAGGATAAATTGGAGAAAATCTGACTTAGAGAATAAGAGTATAATGATATACACTGATGGATCGAAATTAAATAAGCAGGCAGGATTTGCTTTTATAGTTATAATGGACACTAAAGTAATTTATAAGGGTAGTTATAAAGTTAGTGATAATAGTACCGTATATAAAACTGAGTTAATGGCTATTGCTAAGGCAATTGATTACGTACAAAGTAATAACTTACATAATGTATATATTAGGTCTGATTCTCTTTCAGCTCTTCAGGCTATAGGCGGTGATACCAGTAATACTCTGGTATATGATATAAGAATGAAAATTAAAAACTCTGAGTTGAATATAAATCTAGAATGGGTGAAGGCCCACGTGGGCGAAGAATACAACGAATTGGTAGATAACTTGGCTAAGGAAGCGACTAAAAGTGAGAATGTAGACTTTGAAGTAAAGTGGTCTTACAGTCAGATTAAGAAGATGCTGCATCTCCAGACAATAAAGAAATGGCAAGAAAAATGGGATGACGGTATTACAGGAAGAAATACATATAACTTCTTTCCCATCGTAAGTGAAAGAAGAATAGAAGGGAACTTTTATATTAACCAAATCTATACGGGTCATGGTGCTATACCTTCACATCAATCAAGATTTTTTGGGAAGACGACAAGGTGTTGGTGCAACAAGGACGATGGAAATATAGAGCATTTGATTTATTATTGTGAACTTGTTGAACATATAAGGTGTATTTATTTTCCTGTTAATTATCAGCAAGTAGCTGTTAATAAACTTTGTAACTCGGCAAAGTCTCGTCGAGGTTTAGTCTTAATAATTGAATATTATGTAAAACTGTCAATAGACAGTTAATTCTTAATGTTTGTATTTACTTCATTTGTTACTTTTGTATATTTGTGACTATGTATAATGTATTATAATAAAGAGCAGTTGGCTCTCGTCGAGGGATGTCTCGGTAGATCCAGCTTGGTGGCCTGGTTCGGTTGAGTTCAAAATTTTGGTTAGGATTGTTATGTAATTTTGTACTGAGTTCGATTGTTATCATGACGGCTAGTCATCTTATCCGTATGGCTTAGGCTGGGTCGGGTTTAAGAAATGTCTTACCCATGGGCACCTTCTAGGTGAACCTGTCCCCATCTGTAAGAGCTGCAATGTCGCTATGTCCGTGCGGCACATCTTAGTTGAGTGTCCAAATTTTAAAGTTAACAGACGTCGTCATTTTTATACTCATGATATTCATCTAAAAGATATCCCTGGCATTATTACTCATCCTAATGTTTTCTCCTTTTTTGAGATTTATCGGGTTTTATCATCATGTCTGATTTTTAATTCTCTCTGTCTTTTCGTTGTTTTCCTTTTGATTTTTCGTGATTTTACCTTTTGTTCATCTGCTCCTTTCTTACAATTTTATAGTGTTCCAATTTTACCATTTTATCCGGTATATTTTTACATTTCTACATTCTAATTTCTATGGCACTCTTTGTTTGGGCACACTATATTCAATTTGGGATTCAGTGCCAATAAATTCCAATCATCCCTCCATTTTGATTAGTTGTTTGATGATTTATGGTATTGAATCCGCAAGGGACATATTGTGCCAAACACGGGAAATAACTGTTTTGAAATATATATATATATATATATATGGGATTTTAGTGCAGCGCATTCTCGCAAGGTCGCTCCTTCATCACTGAGTGGGGTAAGTAAGGAACGACAGAGGGACATTCGAGTCGGAGGTGGAGGAGTGACCAGGTCGAGCGAAGGACCCGTGGCACTTGAGCTCCCTCAATTTATTAAACACCGAGTAGGTATTTTCTACGTTAAACACCGAGTAGGGCGTCTTACCTATGTTAAGCTTCGAGTAGGAAGTCTTGTCTATGCCATGTCATCACTGTAATTTAACTATTTGTCTTTATGCTTAAGTGTTTTCTGTGTTGTTACGTCATTAAATGTTTGTTATTGTTAATTTAGTCTGTCATCGAATTTGTCTAACGACACCCCAAGACACCGAACCATATATATATATATATATATATATATATATATATATATATATATATATATATATATATATATATTAAATAAAAATTATACAGTGTGTTACAAAATTATAGAACCACTTTTCAGCACTTTTACAGACAGCATTAAATTCAAGTGAAATTCCGTTTTCCTTACTTCGTGTAGCCTCTGGTTCAAGTGCTTGATTTTTAAGTGGAATTAAGTTTGGTATGGTATGCAGTGTTACGGTCTACTCTTTTTCTACACGAGGAGTAATGATATCGGGACCTTATATTAAAAGTCGATTCCGACCGGGTATATCTTCTGCAAAATTCGAACCCGCAAATTGCAGAATAGCAGCGCCTAACCCATTTGGCAATCAATCGCTGAGTGGTATTAGACACAAACAAAATCAACAATATCGACTAAGGATAAAGGATCAAATAGTCCTTTTACTTTGTTCAAGGAAGCCATTAACCAAACCAGTAAGTAGCTTACGTGTGATATACGCGACATTCTTTCATTTTGTTGCGTAGAGTTTTTACAGCAGTGTTGCTACTATTAAAGTTTCAACCCTTGTAAATATTTAACTACTTTATATTACTTGAATTCGGAGCTTTATTTCAGTTTCAGGTGTACGGAAGGGTTAAGACGACTGACATACCACGATCCCCATAATCTGCTTACGTCAAATACGATGCCTACTTTAATGTTAAACGTTCATATGATTAATTATTAAAAAAATTGAAACACATGACTTATTTACTCAGAAATTCAGAAATATTAAAAAAAAGTTTTGTCGCCTTGGGCCTTGCTCCAGATTGGCACGCGAGGGAATTTGATTAAGTGTGGGTAGCATCAGGATGGAAAAAAAAAAGAAGAAAAAGATGATATACATAATTTTTAAACTCTTATCTTGATCAGATCACCATAGAGCATGATGTCATCTTCCAGAATTTTACGGGTTTAGAAACCTCAGATACATAATGCGAGAAATTAGAATATTTTTAGTTTTTCTTAAATGAATGTACGAAGCGTAAGTTCCTATTCAAAACTTGCATCTTTTTGAAGATTTTATAAGTTTTTTAAACAGAGACGGTATATTTTCGTTTTTTTAAACAATTTAATATCACAGTAAACGTTGAAACTGTCTTGCACTGTATATCCAATTTAAGTCTTAGCATGCCACTACCTCTTACACTGGTGCTCTACCATACAGAGATATTAAAAACGCCCTCTCTGCAATTGTACTCGACTGTTGGAATACTGAATGGAGCATTGAGACCACTAACAAACTTCATTAGACAATAGCGCTCCAAACCGGGCCCATATGGCCGTGAGGCCCTCCAGGTTGATCCCGGGGGCGGTGGGCAGATTGCAAGTATTGGGCCACCCCACCTTGCACTAGGCCCTTCGAAGTAACCGGCCTGCTCCCGTCGCGCTGCTGGTGCTATCCACGAGCGAACACAGAAGTCGGGCGCTACAAAGGGGAAGAAATTGTAAAACTACTGGATGCTTAGCGGATCTCCTGACGCCGGAATTAATGAGAGTGGAGCGAACCACACGAGCCGAATAAAGGAAAACAAAAGAAGAAATTTAACTCGTTGCACCAAACAGGACGGGAAGTCGATGGGGGCCGAAAGAGAGAGAGACAGGAAATTAAGAGAGGCGACAATCGTAACCCTGGGCATCGGGACCATCACTTAAAATTCATTGCGACGGAACTTTGGTCCACCCTGCTGAACCCCCGTGATTCGGCGTGCTGGAAAAAGGGATCGCTGGAATCTCCACACGCTCTTGACCTCCGAATAATTTGACTCTTATATTTTTGCACTATCCATCTTTGCACTCTGGAATTAATCTTTTGTAAACAAAACAAATGCCTATTTAACTTTCATAAAATTTTGTACTCTTCATCTTTGTACTCGCGAATTAATCTTTTGTATATAAAAATATACCTATTAAACTTTCATAATATTTTAAGCTATTCATCTTTGCACTCTTTTAAATATTTGACTAATAGTTACTTCTGCTTGTAAATTATATATATAAGTATATAAATTTTGGTTAATATTTTCAATCTTTGTTTGGCGTAGCATATCCTTGCTTGGATCTTGCGCCAAGAAACCCCAACCAACCAACCAACCAACGAACCATCCTCTTTGCACTCGAAATCAATCTTTTGTACATAAAAAATATACTTATTAAATCGTCTGAAACTTTTGCACTATTCTCTTACAATCAGAATAATACACTGTAACCTAAAATATCAAACCCTATCTTTATCCCGGTAAAGTCTTGTACATTAGCTAGTAAATAATAAAAAAAGCTTTCGAACGTCCACATGCCGTTAATAAAGACATCAAGGCAGAAACGAACATTAGAATGCGGTACATAAATTTATCAACCTTTTCTGGCTAGCAAAAGGATGCTTTCGCAATACAATAGGACACAGCATCTATGGTCCGGAATAAATGTTGAACGGTTTCGGGGGGAGCTAAAATAGTCTGTTTTCGCCCAGTTCTGCTTATTGATTGCGGACGATGTTTCTATTTTTGGAAACGAAAACTCTTTCGGTAGGTCAACTCACGTTCTTCCGTACTTTGGGGAAATTTCGAATGCAGCTCTTGCACGACACAGTTAGGAACAAAAAGATAAACTGATAGCATAAATATAATGCAAGTTTAACGATGAAGTTTTGAAGCAATATATAATAAATTTGAATATGTCTGTACATTGGATGTAAAAGGCACGTTGTCCGCTTTTATTATAAAAATTGAGATGTCTGCATATTTGTGTATAGTTTATTCTAAAGTATTGTCTCATTAGCCCACGTATAGTAAAACAGCAAACCGTAGTGCTTTAAACCACTGTTCTTCGGAATCAGAGTTTGCGTGTTCGAATTCCATTGTATTTTGAATTCTGTCCCGCAACAAAACATTTTTACATTCTTAAAAGAAATTGGTTTTTATCCTCACATCTGATTGTCTATTTCCCCCCTTTTTATGACGTCTACATTTTTAATATTGTCTCTGGTATTCAGTGGCGTACGGTCCATATGTGCAAGGTGTGCACTGCACACCCTGGCAAAGTTATGAGGGACAATAATTTTCTGCACCCATGTCTACCTATTTTTATATGGTATATAATAAATATTATTTACAATATATTCAAATATGTTGATTTGCTTGCTTGTATTCCCGCAGTGCGTGCGGTACTAGGGCTGCACCACGTAGTGCGTTCAAAAGCAAACAAACATAGGAAGTTCTGATGTGTACGCACTGCTCACTAATTTGAAAATCACGCTTTATATGTATGGGCTACTGGAGAAGAACAGTATACTTTAGCACTGAGACAAGCGCAGCTATTTTTCCTGCACTTGGCATTCAAAATCATCCGAAGGTACGGTTTATTAAGGGTTGTATTAAGTGCTGAAGCACTTTTGGTTTTTTAACTGATTAACTGTCCATACGATTTTGCAGACGGTTAATGTTTAAATTTATATATTGTAAGATTTTGTTTTCATGGAAATATAAAAGAAGTATTTCATCAATATAAAGTGAAATGTTTTAGTGTGGTAAAATAATTTCGGTGATGTATTATGTTTATTGAAATAATTAGCTGAAAAACAATGTTGTTTTGTTTTAAAGAAACGAATTTTAATAGAACAGTCCTAATTTTACCATTCATTGTGTCTTACAGATAGTATATAAGTTATATCTGTAACACCATATCCCTGGTTTTGTTTTTAAAAATTGTCAAGATGTTTTTCGCAGAACGTATGATTTCCAAATGTTAAAAACAATTAATAAATATAGTTTAATCCACTGACCGAACAAGAAACAGTTCGCTCTATTGTGCCAACGTGCAGCGAAATCCTCCGCACTTGGAATAGACGTTGGGTTTGTCGGCACCGATGAGCATCCGGGTGAGGCACCGCAGCAGCGGGCGCCACCTGGTGCTACGTTTGCTGAACATATAAGTTTTTCGTGGAAGCCCGAAGCGTTGCTTTTTCGACGCCGATATGACACCATACAACAAAAGACATGATTTTCGCTTCATTGCTAGTAGAATTCTCATAAGTTTAGCTGTTTTTATAGTTATAACTCGACTACTCGTAGGCAAATATTTTATTTATTGTAATCTTTAAATTTATATTCATAATAAATAACCCGTTTCAGAAGGGAGAACTCAGATGTCTCAATAATTAAAGATTTATTGGAAAATCCATGTTCTCTGCACACCCTGCACGAAAACCTACCGCACGCCACTGCTTGTATTGTAGTTTACCACAACCTTAAATTTCTGCTATTGTTTAACCTTATTTGTTAAAACAATAACAGTTTAGAAGTTAAGTTTAACAATCATTGCTATTGTTTATTAGTTAATGCGCCGTTTTACAAATGAAAATGTGCAGTAGTAATGAAATATAGATGCAATGCCTCTTTTGGGTATATTTACCTTTTAATTTTCTTCACTGAATACCTGATTTTATTCATACGTATATCGTGTTGTAACAGGGCGCAGTAAAAATCATTCCGCGTCTAACACGTACTTTGATTTTTTTTCCCTAATTTTTTTTAAATAAAATTGCGCTATAAATACGGGTAAATGCAATCTTTTGAAGTTGGTCTCCAATACATTTTTAAAAAGCACTAATACAAAAATTAAGTCATCAAGAAATTAAAAACGCTTCGGGCACACAGCTTTGAAAATAGAGAGCATCCTTCTTTTGAATCTTTGGAGATTGCGAAGGGCACTCGAAACGAAGTGGTCAGAGGATGCTTCGGTGGGGCCACCCCCTTCTTTTACCCCCTTCCGGTGTGTGTGTGTGGGGGGGGCGGTGGTTTATTGATCGCGCGATACGAGTTCTATTTTTAGTATCCACGCTACTCACCCGGTCCTTTGGCTCCACCCTTCATGAGCCGGCCCAGGCGAAAGATGACGGCACGCTCGTACTCCTGCACCACCTGCAAAAAAGAAGAGAAAAAAAGTTATCCTCCGGCCCATAGAACATTTTTTTTTCTTTGCAAATCAGTTAAATTTCATACAGCATTTGATTCGGGAAAAGAGTATTCTCGTTTGAAAGAAACGAGCGTAGTAATTCACAGGAACGTAAACAAAATTCTTTTTTCTGGGATTGGCCAAGATCTCAATGCAAAGTCCATCCACAGGTTTGGATGCATCCAAAAATGCGTCATAAAATGTATTAGCAACGCTGCATCGTATCTTGAAAAATATTTGCGGCTGTCTTTTATTTTACACTAAGAATTTACCAGGTTTAAATTTTCCTGGCAAATACTGGAGAAATTCACAGGAACGTAAACAAAATTCTTTTTTTCTGGGATTGGCCAAGATCTCAATGCAAAGTATTTTCTCAATGCAAAATCCATCCACAGGTTTGGATGCATCCAAAAATGCGTCATAAAACGTATCAGCAACGCTGCATCGTATCTTGAAAAATATTTGCGGCCACATTGTGTCTTTTATTTTACACTAAGAATTTACCAGGTTTAAATTTTCCTGGCAAATACTGGAGAAATTCACAGGAACGTAAACAAAATTCTTTTTTTCTGGGATTGGCCAAGATCTCAATGCAAAATCCATCCACAGGTTTGGATGCATCCAAAAATGCGTCATAAAACGTATCAGCAACGCTGCATCGTATCTTGAAAAATATTTGCGGCCACATTGTGTCTTTTTATTTTACACTAAGAATTTACCAGGTTTAAATTTTCCTGGCAAATACTGGAGAAATTCACAGGAACGTAAACAAAATTCTTTTTTTCTGGGATTTGCCAAGAACTCAATGCAAAGTTTTGGTTTGGTTTGGTTTGGAGTGCTACGGTCTACTTTTTGCAACACGAGGGCTAATGAGACCGGGACCTACAGCTTAAAGCCGATTCCGAACGGCTACGAACATCCATGCCTCAGTGGGATTCGAACCCACGAACGCTGGTTCCGAAGGCCAGCACCCTAACCAATCGGCCCTTGTTCGGCACTCACTCAATGCAAAGTACTTCGAGAACTTATAATTGCATGAAAAATATTCGTTACACACACATAAAGTACATTCATAAATCCATCCACAGGTTTGGATGCATCCAAAAATGCGTCATAAAACGTATCAGCAACGTTGCACCGTATCTTGAAAAATATTTGCGGCCACATTGTGTCTTTTATTTTACACTAAGAATTTACCAGGTTTATATTTTCCTGGCAAATACTGGAGAATATTTATTTACGTTCAACTATTTACCAGACGAATTTAAACTAAAATAATTTTATTAATAACTAGGAAAAAATAAAAAAAAAATTGAAAAAATTACGATATCCCTTTATTTTTCTATTACAAAATTACGTACCTTGTACTTTCAAAAAATTCGAAAACAGTATGATATAATCAGTAATTTATAAACTACTATTTATAAGTTGCAAATTAAACATTCTAGCTTTTAGGACCAGTTTCTCAATCATCCTGCCTATATGTACCTGTCTAATGCTACATTTGCCAACCTTTTATGACCAGTAGTTTTATTGGGAAAAAATGTTTTCATAGTTGAAAAGTGAATTTTTAACATTTGCAGTAAAAACTAGTAATGTACACAAGTTTTAATAAGTTTTTAAAAATCTTGTAATGCAGTCTAGGAAATATTTCGGGAAGGATAGTGTAACAATAAGCTACATTCGGTGCTTCAACATTTGTTTTGCCTCTTCCCGTCAGCCATCGCTAAAGGCAAACACAACAGGACCAGTCTGAACTAGAAAGAAACTTCGGATTTCTCCCAACCAATAGAAGGATCCGTTGGTTTGGGGGAATCTGATCCCCCAGCCGTTCTAGAGTGGACCCCTGGTTTTCCTTCGCGTTAGAGGACAAGATTGTTACCGGAGGAGAGTAGAAGGTGTACCCTGATGGCATCCGCGGCTTGCAGGATAGACCATTTTTTAGAGTGTCACGGAGAAAAGAAGAAACGACGCCATGATGGCGAGACTGAAGCCGTATCCAGAGGATTTTCCGTTATTTACAAATGATATGTTGTAATCCAGTTGTATATTTAGACATTTATTTAATTGTATTAAATCATTTAATCAAGATATATTTGTCCATGTGTTTTTTACTGAGTTTAGATTTCTTCTTTCTCAAACACGACATTAATGATTTAACCCCTTCTTGGTCGGCGTCGCATTCATACGTTCGGCGTTTTTTGTGCCCGTATTGTCGGCGTCGCATGCCATGCGACGAAAGAAAAATTGCATATTGAGATTGAATTCGCCGCTATTTACACTTCTTTTATATCCCGGGATTATTCATAATATTTTTGATATTCATAACCAACAGTTTTATGACAAAATAAGCATTAATCTGTAATAAAATATTTCAGTTTTTGATAAATGTGATTTTTATGCTCTGATACCCAAGACTGATTGTAAATCTGTTTTAACGGTAAGGTTGGAAAACTATTTTCTAAAATATTTTTTACTTAATTTTAATAATTATTTTATGTAGATATTTATCTTAAACATTAAAGCAATAGAGTTAATAAATATGTTATTACAGTGTATTTTTTAAAGATAAAAACGTGGGTGCATTGCGGTGAAAACTGCAGATCAGTGGACAGGATATCACATATTTCACCCCAATAAGTCAAGCAAAACTGCTTGCTGACAAAAATATTTTGCATTTTCGAAATTAGGATAGAACATAGATTAATTTTCAGCAATAAAAAAATGCTTTTTTTCCGGAAATTCGAAAAAAAAATCCGACAAGAAGGGGTTAAGAAAAATTTTATTCTAGGAAAAGTATAATATTTTGCCTTCGTATAGGGCATACCCGCTTTACCCATCGTCACCTATTGCTCGAGGAACCTGCCCCTGTTTGCAAACTTTGTAAAATACCCGTGACTGTAAATCACATAATAACAGAATGACCAAATGTTTACCGCCACCGTGTTTATCATTTTAAATCTCATTCTATATCCCTAAGTTCATTGCTTCATGATCCACCTCATTTGAATCTTTTTAATTTTTTAAAAGACATTGGTTTTTATGCATATATTTAAGGTCATTAACTCATCGCTTTTATCTATACACTGTCATTGCATATTTTTATATTTGCTCTTATCTTCTGGCATTCTTTGAGCCCTGCTGTTTTTAACTCGTTGTTTATTGTAGTCGTTTAAATCTTAACTATTTGTTTGGCACAATATGTCCCAAGAGGATTCAGTGCCAATAAATCCTATTAAACCAACCAACCAAGTATAATATTTTATCTTAGTCTCTTAATGTTAGTTTTACTGTGTTTTTCATTTTTTACCTCCCGTAAGCTCATTTTGTTCTCAGGAGACCTTGCCCTAGAAAACCTCAGTCAATCAATCAAACAACACCTCTTTTTCATTTTATGATTTTATGTGCCTTATAATAATGCAGCTTGTCTATAAGGGTGTTTCCGCCTGCGAACTCTTTCCATCTTTCGACAAAAAGTGTTGTTATCATTTCATCGAAACTCGCTGAACGCTAATCGAGACACACAAAAGAATCGTCTATTTTCGTACTTGACAGAATATGTATGAAAAGAAAATGAGGGAGAAAGAGAGGATAAATGAGTCCTTACCTTGACGCAAAAGAGCAGGGATACGGGAAACGTGATGATGATAATGAGGTAAGAGAAACACGTGAGCAATAGGGCACACAGACCGGGACCTTCGTTGGCATTGGCTGGAAAGGGAAAAAGGACATTATTAAAAAAGAGGGCGACAAAACAAGGACATAAGAAAAGAAAAGATGTCTAAATATTTCAAAATCGGAAGTTTCCTTCCATTAACTTTCTCGATTATTAGCTTCAGAAAGTAATCATTTACAACGTCTAGTATAGTTACTTTTAAACGTATTGTGTAGTACAAAATTGAGCGCATTTCAAGTTCGGAAAAAGATATACGCACATGTTTATTCTTTTACGTATTTTTAACTCATTCTTAGAAAACTCCATCTTCTCCGATGAAGCAACTTATCACATTTCTGATTATACTAACCTACATAGCTGTTGGGTCTGTAGAAATCAAATATCCTCATACAGTAAGAAGAAAGTCACAAAGAAACCAGAAAGTGAATGTTTGGTGCGTATTCCCTGAAACCGAAAATTTCGGACTGTTTTTCTTCATCATCTAGTAGACAACGACAAGTGTAGCTTATCTGGTTGGTTGGTTGGTTGTGGTTTACTGGCGCAAGATCCAAGTTTGGATAAGCTGCGCCAAACAAAAGAGCACATAATTAAACAAAGTTGTATAATTTATTAAAATTAATACTAAATTAATACTAAAATTTTTATAAAAGGTGTAGCGAAAACGAGGTAAAGATTCATATTAAAATGTTAAAATATTTAGATGAGATTTAAGACACCAGTGCGATACAGAAAATCAAATAATTTGGGATGAGGAGTCTCGCCCAAAAGTTCATTCAAATTAGGATGAAAAGTTTTAAAATATATATAATAAAAACGTTTTAAATTAGTACATGATGTTAAAATATGATGAATAGTAAGATCAGTATGACAAATGGAACATTGTGGAGTAGGCTCAGCACATAGCAAATGTTTATGAGTGACTCTACTATGACCAATGCGAAGACGAGTTGTAGCTTATCTGGACATGTGTGCTATGTTTTTCTAATTTCAAAGCCGTCAGCCTGCAGGTATTTCCAACAAGACTGTAGTTTACCATTTTAGGATTTCATAGTTCGAACGGAGTTGGACAATATATTTCCCGATCATTGGGATCGGTCCTTGGAGGGGATTCGATACTCTAGCCGGTAAGATTCCCAGACTGTATGAGTTTTATATACTTTACCTCGTGTTTGGCACAATATGCCCTGGGGGATTAAATGCCATTAAGCATCAACCAACCAACCAACTGCCATTTGGCAGTGACTTGTAGCATTAATATCGGTTACTCTGAGTGCAGACTGCAATAAAAACGAAGTTGCACAGCTAAGTGTTATAACGACCAAATACAAAATTTCAACCGTATACAACTAATTGTTTTTAAGTTATACCCAGCACTATTGTACATTGTATATTCATTGTAATTAATTATATTCCATTTAGGATTCAGTGCCAATAAATTCAAATCATCCATCCATCCATCATTGTTATTAATTGTTAATACATAGAATTTTAATAAAAAAAATGAATGTGCACAATTAGATCTTTCAATAGTCCGAAATTTCAACATTTTTCTTCTAATAGTTTTTTTAAAATTATATGCGAGAGCTGTGCGTGCAAACGTGAAAACGGAACTACTGAAAATCATTCATGGATAGTCAAAATGTATGTTTGGAGTTTCAAAGTTAGGAATTCTTTATACGTATGAAAGTAGTCAAGCTGAGTTCCGTCACATGTGGGAATTAAAGGAAACGAGGATGTTGATAAATCAGCAAAAGCTGCTAGTCACTTTTGTGATATCAAAAAATATATAAAAAATCTGTTACATAAGAAGTGGCAAGACTCTTGGGATGAAACGACTGATAACAAGTTACGTACCATTTAAACCGAATATTGAAAATTGGAACACCTTAGCATCTAGAAGACTTGATGTTATTGTTACTTGCTTCCGGATTGCTCATACACGTTTCACATACCGTCATCTTTTACTCGGAGAATCTGCTCCAATTTACGATCACTGTAATGCAGTCATCTCCGTAAAGCATGTCCTCATCGATTGTCCCAGGTATAAAAAGCATCGTATTAATACTTTTAACTCTTTATCTATTAATATTAAAGATATTTTAAAAAATCCGCCTCATCCTAAGCTCTTTCTGCATTTAAAAGGCATTGGTGTTTACCCTCACATTTGAATTTTATGCCTCATCACTGTTTTTTTCACTTTTGGTCCGTCTCTTCTCTACCCTGTTTTGCAGTTTTTACTTGTTTGTTTTTATCTTCTGTCACCCTTTTACAGCTGTTTCGACTTGATCATTTTAGAATGAGTTTTAACTATTTGTTTGGCACAGTATGTCCCAAGAGGACTCAGTGCCATAAAACTCCATTCAACCAACCAACCATGAAAGTAGTCTAAAGGGATTATTCACCCCTTCCGGTATGATTTAATAATGAAAAACTGTGCATGAAATAACCATTTAATTTTTATTTAAAAGACTTGTTTCATTTTACAATTCTAACATATTCTTAATTAAAATCCACTTTTTACATAGTGTTAAATAATATCAGAAACAGTAAAATTAAGAAAATATCAAAGCAAAACATTAATAAGGTATACAGGTAATAGTCTTCAAGCTAATGGTACTTTTCAAAACAAAGTGCAAAGGAATTCTTAATTGTTTACACCTCCAAGTAGTCTCACTTTTAATTTGATTCTTGCAACACACGCGTCATTTCTTAGTAGGTTTTCTTTTATTCTGACTCATTAATTTGGCAGTGACTTGTACCAAGTAAACAATATGCAATAGTGACTTGTGATTTTCACAAGTGATAAAAGTGTTGCCAAATTCATTACACTAGAAATTTTAAACTAAATTATCATATTTAACAGTAACTTTAACCGCATGACGAGTGTAGTTCGTCATTGTGCGGTATGGAATGAAAAACTAATGACGAGCTAGACTCGTCATTTTACCGGAAGGGGTTAAGGCACAGTCAAAATTGGTATTTTCATTGAAAGGTGAAAACTGAAATTTTTTGCGAGTACAACACTTTCTTTACGTCATACAGAAAAAAAAAGTAAAAACTTTTTTGAATTTCGGAAGAAAATCGTAAAAACTTACAATGCTATCACGAAAAAAACAAAAGAAAAACACGCATTTCAATACGTTCGGTATTTTTTGCGTGATTCGCAGACAAACAAAAACCAAGATATAATTTTATTTATATAGATTTATTACTGAAACAAAAATAAAACACTCTTAAAAGAGATATCTCCGGAATACACTCATAACTTAACGTTTGTTTACCGCACGACAGTGATCTATAAACCATGGACGACCAACTACTGTTCTAGAAAGCTAAAAACGACTAAAAAATAAACAAAGGGGGGGATGTTTTCTACCGTAGTTAGACAACATTTCGTACTCAACGAATGAATTCACTCTTTCATCTAAATTAAATGAATGGTAAATACTTAATGCACAGAATGTGCAATTCCATTGAAATGTGGAGAATGCTGCATTATTTATCAAAATGGTTCGTTTTGTTTATTTCCAAAACTGTTTTGAATCTTTCATGAGGATGTAGTACATTTTTGTCCTGATGAGTGTTTAAAAAGTTTATCATTCCCCCGTTTCTCGTTTAATTCCTAACGGGTCATGGTGCGGTTGAGCACAATGCAAAATCAATAACAGGTGAATCAGGTAAAAAGGAAATCGAGACTTCTATACAAGTGGCATAAAATTTTATGGATCCATTTTTATTTATAAAGGAGAGTTGTTACGTAAAATTATTGCATCAGTTCCTGAAGAGAATTCAAGTTGGTTTCGTGAAAGAGAAACCACTACCTGTAGCATGTATATTGCCATGATCGTTTTAAAAATAAGATCTTAAATCATAGTCAAGGTTCAATTTGGCTAAGTCCAGTTCTATGAAGAATAGAACTGGCCCGAAAAAATTCCGTCCTAAGCCACATTAAACTATCCAAAAGTAATAATAAAATGCCCTTATGTAGTAAAATGTAAATGCACCAAAGGATATATTCTATACAAATAGCATAAACTTTTATGGATCCATTTTTATTTATAAAGGAGAGTTGTTACGTAAAATAATTGCATCAGTTCCTGAATAGCCTTCAAGTTGGATTCGTGAAAGAGAAACCACTACCTGCAGCATGGATATTGCCATGATCGTTTTAAAAATAAGATCTTAAATCATAGTCAAGGTTCAATTTGGCTAAGTCCAGTTCTGTGAAGAATAGAACTGGCCCGAAAAAATTCCGTCTTAAGCCACATTAAACTATCCAAAAGTAATAATAAAATGCCCTTATGTAGTAAAAAGTAAATGCACCAAAGGATATATTCTATACAAATAGCATAAACTTTTATGGATCCATTTTTATTTATAAAGGAGAGTTGTTACGTAAAATAATTGCATCAGTTCCTGAATAGCCTTCAAGTTGGATTCGTGAAAGAGAAACCACTACCTGCAGCATGGATATTGCCATGATCGTTTTAAAAATAAGATCTTAAATCATAGTCAAGGTTCAATTTGGCTAAGTCCAGTTCTGTGAAGAATAGAACTGGCCCGAAAAAATTCCGTCTTAAGCCACATTAAACTATCCAAAAGTAATAATAAAATGCCCTTATGTAGTAAAAAGTAAATGCACCAAAGGATATATTCTATACAAATAGCATAAACTTTTATGGATCCATTTTTATTTATAAAGGAGAGTTGTTACGTAAAATTATTGCATCAGTTCCTGAATAGCCTTAAAGTTCGTTTTGTGAAAGAGAAAGCACTACCTATAGCATGGATATTGATTGCCATGATCGTTTGGTTGGTTTTAGGGTTTTATGGCGCAAAATCAACTAAGGACATACTGCGCCAAACAAAAGAGTAAATCAGTACATGGATGAAAAAAGAGACAACAAAGTAAAACAAGCAAATGTTTACGAATGAGCGATTAAAATATTAAAAAACCGCACAAAAGCAGATAACAAAAGCAGTAACCACAGAGAAAAAGAAATATTAAAATTCATGAAATAAACCAGTAACATGTAAAAATGTAAAAAGATTCCGATGGGGATCATCTCCAACTAAATCAATTAAGTTAGGCGATTTTGGATTAAAAAAAATTTGAGATACAAATGGTAAAAATAGGAACACGAAGTTAAAAGATGTAGAACAGTGATAGGCAAATGACAATAAGAACAGGTTGGAGCAGTATCAATAAGGAGAAGGACATACAATCAATCAAGCGCAAACCGGGCCCATATAGCCGTGAGGCCCTCCAGGCTTATCCCAGCTGCGGTGGGCAGATCGCAAGTATGGGGCCACCCCACACAAAACCCTTCCTAGTACTCGGCACGCGCCGCTTGCGGGTGACCACAGCAGAAGTTCGTTGCTGAGGAGAGGGAATTTGGAATACTACTGTATGCTTAGCGGACCTCCTGAAGCCGGTAATTAATGAGGGTGGAGCGAACCACGCAAACCAAAGAGGAGAAAAACAAACCTATAGAGAATTTAGGTGGTTGCACCAAACCTGACGGGAAACCGTGGTGGCCGAAAGGGAGAGACAGGAAATTTTGAGAGGCGATACTCGTAACCCTGGGACGTGGGACCATCACTCAAAGAGTCATTGTGACGGAACATTGGCCCACCCTGCAGAACTCCCGAGACTCGGCGTGCTCGAAAAAGGGAACACTGGGGCCTCGCATAGCCCCAGGAACCGAAAAAAAGCCCTAACCTGACCTAACCATAGCATGGAATTTTTTTTTTTTTTTGGGGGGGGGGCGTTTCCAGGAAGAGTAGGTCCCAGCCCTGAGGGTCCGATCTCGTCTTACGCGAACAAAATAAAATAAAATAAATAAAATAAAATAAAAGAGAAGGTGGACATGCGTCAACCTTGTATAGCCAATGAAGGCGAGTAAGAATTAGATCCTTTTTACCATGACCTATGGTAGGCCAAATGTCTAAGGTATGTTTTATGGCAGTTTATCAACCATACCGTCCCAATTATTTTGTCATAGAGAAATGAAATGGCGCCTAATTTCTTTCTTAATATCAGAGTAGGGAATAGGACAGTCAACATGAATGTTAGGATTTTTAGCTGCTTCATCGGCCACCTCGTTGCCATAGATACCAACATGGCTAGGGACCCAACAGAACAGAATGTTTATTCCTCGCCGTTCCAAGCTATGTTTTAAATCTAAAATACTAAAAACAATGGGGTGGATGGAATTGCAAGACTTAAAGGTAGTAAGAGCACTGAGAGAGTTAGTGTAGATAATAAATTGCTTATTAAGATTCAATATGTGCAATACGGCTTGTTCAATAGCATACAGCTCAGTTTTAAAAATAAGATCTTAAATCATAGTCAAGGTTCATTTTGGCTAAGTCCATTTCTATAAAGAATAGAACTGGGAGGAAACAATTCTCTCCTAGATCACATTAAACTATCCAAAAGTAATTAAAATGACCTTATGTAGTAAAAATGCAATTCATCAAAGGATATATTCTATACAAATGGCATAAAATTTTATGGATCCATTTTTCTTTATAAAGGAGAGTTGATACGTAAAATTATTGCATCAGTTCCTGAATAGCCTTTAAGTTGGGTTCGTGAAAGAGAAACCACTACCTGTAGCATGGATATTGCCATGATTGTCTTAAAAATAAGATCTCAAATCATAGTCAAGGTTCAATTTGGTTAAGTCCAGTACCATGAAGAATAGAACTGGCCGGAAACAATTCTGTCTTAGATCATATTAAACTATCCAAAAGTAATTAAAATGATCTTATGTAGTAAAAATGCAATTCACCAAAGTATATATTCTATACAAATAGCATAAACCTTTTTAGATCCATTTTTATTTACAAAACATAATTACTACGTAAAATAACTGCACAAATTCTAACGGCAGCTGGGTGCTTCTCCCTAGTTTAACCCTTTCGTGGGCCCTGGGAAGATTACTTTCCACTTACATGATCTTGCGAAATACACCTGTGGGAAACGCAAAACCCATTATATTGGCCTTGATGTTATAACGATGGGAAGATTAATTCTCACTACAGTTTTGTGCTGTCATCTTATGTCCGATATATTGAAAATAAGTAGGATATTTGTTTTGGAAGCTTTTAAACGTTGTGATAGAAATAAATGGCCCACGAAAGGGTTAATGGAAAAGAAATCGCTACCTGTCGCATAGATATGCCAAGGATTGGTTTGAAAAATAAGATTTAAACGGTTAATCCAGGATAAGTTTTGATTAACTCGTTGAATACCTTGATAATTTTCAGAAATCTGGCATAAAATGACAATTTGATTTAATCACATATTATTAAAACCCTATAGGAAACGACCTGGATTAAAGAAATATTTAAAGTCTAAGTACATTAAGGGCCGATCCCACCAAAGTCGTTTAACTGCTAACTACGTTTAGCCACGATTAACCCTGGCGCCAACCAATGGGAGAACGCAATTCTCCTTTTAAACCAAGATTAATCACGGATAGCGTTAAACGACTTTGGTGGGATCGGCTCTAAAAGATTGACTAAAATAATATTGTATAAATGCCTAATAAGACCTGTTTTGACTTACTCAGCTGAAACCTGGGCACTGACAGAAAGAGACAAGGAAACCCTAGCAGTTTTTGTGAGAAAAATATTGAGAAGTATTTTTGGGGGAATTAATGTAAATAGTATATGGAGAAGAAGAACAAATATTGAATTATACAGAACATATAAAAACCAAGATATAATTAATTTTATTAGCTTACAAAGATTAAAATGGGCCAGACACCTAGTTCGACTTAATGACAATAGATCCACAAAAAAAGTTTTTACGGCCCAACCAATGGGAACCTGAATGAGAGGAGGACCAAAACTTAGATGATTAGACTGCATTGAGAAAGACATAAGATCCTTGAAAATTTCAAATTGGAAATCCAGAGCTAAAGATAGGATTGCCTGGTATGGAATTCTGGAGAAGGCTAAGGTTCATCCTGGGTTGTCATGCCACTGATGATTAGGAGGAGGTGGATATTATTAAAAACTCTAATTTGTGAGCAGAAATTCAATAAAGTCCTGAATTATTTACTTTACAAGATCACTGATTTTTCGTTCTTTTCCCAGAAGCCATTCTGCAATGTCGCCATATCCGTGCAGCACATCTTAGTTGAGTGTCCCAAGTTTACAGACGTCGCCATTTTCATACTAATGACATTAATCTAAAATATTTACTCGGTATTACTCCTCATCCTAATTCTTTACCCTTTTTGAGAGATATCGGGTTTTACCCTCATATCTAATTTTTTCTTCACTTTTGTCTTTTGTCATTTTCCCTGTTTTAAACTCTCGTTCACCTTTTTTTTAGTCTTACTTTTTTTATAGCTTTTTTGTGTGTTCTAATTTTTACCATTGTATCTTGTATATTTTTTACATTTCTACATTTTGCATTTTTTCACATTGTCTTTCTACGGCACTCATCGTTTTGGCACAATATTGATATACATTATAAATATTATAATCTGTTATTTAGTTTTTAACCCTCCGAGTGGAGCACATCGAGGAAAAAAAGTCTCCAAAAATACGCTAAAGGTTTACTGTGTCAGTGGCCAAAGCGTTCTATGATTTTTTACTTCACCCTTAGTCGATTAGAATGGAATACGAGTTATTGTCCCTTTACTTCCGGTTATAAATAGATATATAAATAGATATCATAGATTGTTAATTTTTACTACACTTAAAGTTCGTCAAGTCTCGAAGATCATCCCATAAGAAATAATGGATTCTAAAAATACAAATAAAAATATTCTATGAGAGACTTATTTATATTTTTTACTAAAGTCATCCAAGATATTTAAGTGGTGGAATTAGAGATACATCTGTTACCGCAAACGAAATACTTCGAAATAGAGATTTACGAAGCCATGCAAAGCTATCAGCTTCTTTGTGCCTCAGGGGGTAGAGGTGCATCCCTCAATAAATGTTAGTCAAAGAGGGGTGCAGTTCGAAACCATCGACCTGACCCGCCTACCGCAAAATTCCATGGGGGAACGTACTGGCAGAGATGTACACTACATGCATTTTCCGAGGTCGAAAATTGTACGTGACAACCGCTTTGAAGACATCATCGGTTTGGCGGAATTGTACGTGCGAAACGCTTAAAGGGTTAAATACCGTAAAAAGTTATAATTTAGCTAATTTTATTTTAATAATGCTATAAATTGTGAATCGTTCTATAAATTGGGCTATAATATTTCGATAAATTGTAAAAAACGCGTACCACAGCCATGTTTTTTTTACTTGGCGATTTTCAAACACGCGTTTTTCTGTAGGTCGGGGAAAAAAAAAAAAAAAAAAAAAACCGCAGATGGGCTCGGCGTTTATAATGCATCTGTTTCCGAACCAATGAATTGAGATACCGAAGAGCATCTGCCGAACGATGGCCGATTGGTTAGGGTGCTGGCCTTCTGAACCGGAGTTCATGGGTTCGAATCCCACTATGGCATGGATGTTCGTAGCCGTTCGGAATCGGCTTTAAGCAGTAGGTCCTGGTCTCATTAGCCCTCGTGTTGAAAAAGTAGACCGTAGTGCTCCCAAACCAAACCGAAAAGCATCGTCCTAACAATTTGACAATCGTTAGGATCATTTCGTACTTGAAAAGATGAGAAATTATAGAAATAAAGTTTCAAATTTTAAAAATGTGGCATCATTTCCGATAATGCTGGAATTGGCTTTTCAGGTCATGAAAAAGCTTGTCATTGAAACTCACAGTACTGACGAAAAATTCACGATCAGATTAAAAAAAGGAAGACTAATATCAGCACGTGAAATGAAGCTATTGTTACCTTGCGTGTAGATCGGTGATAGCTCGTTCTGCAGATTGTAGATCGGAGAGTTTAAATTATGAAACTTATTCTCAAATGCGCTTTATTTTTTTTAAATATTTTTACGACCAAATGGAGCTTACATCGATAAAATAACACAACAATTTTAAAAGTTTACAAAACACGGCAAAAGTTTTTATTGAAGAGATTATAATTTCATAACAAAAGTGAAACTGTGTGCAAATTTCTCTTCGTGTTAGTCGCTAGGTATCGATTCAAAACCGATGATATACGACAATCCCTGCATGAAGTTGTTATTCGTAGGAACTGAAATTCTGTCAATTTTAACAAGTTCACTGCACAATTGGTTTTTAAAAACTAGCATATAGCCCGTCATATGACGGAATTAGTAAAATTTTTAGAATTGTAAAGTACCCTATGAGGCAGGTAAAAAGAATGTTTTGTTTTTTGGCTGAATTATCTGGTACAGGTTCAATAATTAATCTTTATACTCCTCTAAAGTCTCCCGATGCTGTAAATGCAGTTTAGAATCCCGTTGAATTCATTTAGTCAAACCGTGTGGTTATATATAAAAAAACAAACACACAAACGAACAAACTTCTTAATTTTCAAAGATATATATATCTTGAACGCTAGGTATTTATCAGTCCGTAAAATAGAAAATAGGTCCGTTATAGACCGTCAGAGTCCGTAATAGACTTCTAGACTTTCATAAAAAGAATTTGTTAATACCGGTGATAAAATTTTCATTGCAACAAAAAATAATCGATGATTAAATTTAAAATTATCACATATGTACCAAATTCATTATTTAAGTCAAATATAAAAGAAAATTATTTACGTCATATCTAAGTTCAGTGATAAAATGTATGAAAATAATGCAGACGATATTTAAATAATTTAAAATAAGAAGCGATTAAATGAGATGGTTTAAGAAATGACGTCATAATGCTAGAAAAAAATCTTTTTTTTTTACCTATTTATTATGCGATAAACTTAATCGCCTACTCTTAACCGGGGAACATAATGCTTGATATAATGGCATTAAAAGCTCGAAAAGGAAGGGGTGTATTTCGAACGTTTTAAAGACTCGTTTTGTATTTTGCTAACCCTAACTCATCAAGAATCCAATATGGATGCCTCTATCCATTCCAGGTCCAACCGCTTCATAAATTATAGGACAGACGGGCAGATAACTTAAGCTATTGTTATATCCTGGATTCTTCATGCTGTGCGTATAAAATCACACAATGACGTCGAACACAATACAAATGATATTGTAAAGTTTGAGAAAGAATTAAAGTAAAACGTGAAGTAAAGAATAAAGATTTCATTTCAATTAGCTAAAAATTTAACAATAGGTTTAGGTTGTTAAAAAAGGTGTTTTACTAGAAATTTGTAAAAATTGCCAACAAAATTTCATACAAAAATAAAATAAGCGATATACAACACATGACTTTTCTTTCGTGGCGACATTTCAGTTTTGGCAGACTTTTAAATAACGCCCTTTGTTTCAACTCTTTCACCTTATATTTTAAAGAAAGGAAAAACAAAATAAAAAAGAAGCCAATACACATAAATAAAAAATGCTGCAGGAACTATTAAAAAAAACCCGCTCAAAAATCCCAGGATTATGCTGGTTTTGCCTTTTGTGCTGACTCTACCGCCTTCAGCTTTAGTCTTGATTCATTGTGTTCCATATTTACGGCCGAAGTCATTGCCATATACGAAGCTTTAAAGTACATTTCATCCAGTAAATAAAGATTCTTTATAGTCTACTCGGTTGGTTGGTTGGTTGGTTGATTGAAGTTTAATGGCGCTAAATCCTCTTGGGACAAACTGCGCCAAACAAGATGTGGCAATAAAAAACAATTGACAAAATATAAAATGAAAGGGGCTAATACGGATTAAAGTAACAATAAAAATATAACATTCAACACAAAACACGAAAAAAGATTGAGTTATAAAAAAAGAAACAAGAATTGGAAATTAAGTGAAGAATTAAGATTTTAAGATAAAAAAAATTTAAAAAAATAAGAAAAAGTGAAAAAAAAAGAATTGAAAAACAATCAAAAATATTTCGGTATAAAAACCAGCACGGCGAAGAAAGGGGAACAAATTTGGATGTGGAGTTTCCCCAATGATTAAATTAAGATTAGGAGAACGATTACCAAAATATTTTATATGCATTCATCTAAAACAAACACAGGACGTTAAAATATGTGCGACTGTGTAAGGTGTCTTGCAATACGCACACTGTGGAGGAGCTTCACCCAGCAAGAGATGGGCATGGGTGAGTCTGCAATGACCCACTCGTAAACGAGTGAGTATTACGTCATGTCTCCTAGAAGGGAGTTGAGGCCATTTAATTATCTTGGTTTTAATTTCCCGCAGCTTATTTGAAGGAATGTTATCCCAGGAGATCTGCCATTTATTATGTAAAAGATCTTTAATGTAATTTTTCAAGTCAGGATAAGGTAGACCAGTGTTGAGAAAGTCGCTTGCAGACCTGGTAGCCATGTCCACAAGTTCATTGCCTTTAATGCCGACGTGAGAGGGAACCCAGCTAAAAACTAGCGAGATTCCCATGGAAGTAAGGTTAGTTATTGTTGTAAGAATTTTGAAAATAATAGGATTATTACAGTTATTTGATTGCAATGAATTAAGAACACTTTGGGAGTCTGTATAGATAATAAAGTTTTTACTATTGTGATTCATCAATTCTTCTAAAGCCTTCAAGATAGCAAAGGCTTCAGCAGAAAAGATGGAGAGTTTAGGATGAAGTCTGTAGCTATTGATTTTATCTTTAATAAGGTATGCACAGCTGACATAGTTAGTGGATTTTGAACCATCTGTGAAAACAGAGGTGTAATTTTTATAATATTGCTTGTGATCTTCAAAAATATAGTCTACTCGGATTCAGTCAGTGTGTTGGAAAGCCTCAAAACTGAATCCAATACTCACAGTTATACTTGTCTAGTTGCCAAACGATGGCCGAATGATAGAGCGTTGCTCTTCGGAACCGGAGTTCGCGGGTTCGAATCCCGCTGCTGGCATGGATGTTTGTAGCCGTTTGGAATCGGCTTTAAACTGTAGGTCCCCGTCTCATTAGCCCTTGTGTGCAAAACCGTATACCGTAGCTCTCCAAACCAAACACTTCTCTTGTTAGACTGCACAAAATCTTTCGCAGCGTGGATTTCATGTAGTCTTCTGTTGGGTTCCAGGTCACGTCGGTATTTGCGGCAACGAAATGGCTGATACTTTGGCGAGACAGGCAACAACATCTTACTCTGGTTCTCTACCTTATAATGATATTAAAAAAGCAATCTCTGGTATCACATATGACCGCTGGAATGCAGAATGGAACACAGAAACTCAAAATAAATTTCACTCTATTAGGTCATTCATCTCATTTTGGTCACCCCTCAGAAATCGAAAAATGGACGTCATTTTAACACGGCTTCGTATTGGCCATAGCCGACTCACTCATAAACATTTACTATGTGCTGAGCCTACTCCGCAATGTTCAACTTGCCATTCTCAACTCACTATTCATCATATTTTAACTTCATGTACTGCTTTAAAACGTTATTAAATATATTTTAAAACTTTTCATCCTAGTTTGAAAGAACTTTTGAGCAAAACCCCTCATCCCAAATTATTTGAATTTCTCTTTCCCACTAATGTTTTAAATCTCATTTAAAATTTTTAATGTTTTAATGTGAGTTTTTACCTTGTTTTGCTAAATTTTTTCTTAAAATTTTAGTATTAATTTCCCCTACCTTTAAATTTGTTGGTTGGTTGGTTTAAGGTTTTATGGCGCAAAATCACTAAGGACATACTGCGCCACACAAAAGAGTAAAATAGCACAAAGATGAAAAAAAAACAAGAAGGTAAACAAGCAAAAGTTAATGAATTGAGCAAAATATTAAAACCACCCAAAAGCAGATGACAAAAACAGCAACCACAGAGAAGTGAGAAAATTAATATTAAAATTCATAAAATAAACCAGTAGCTTGTAAAAATTTAAAAGATTCCGATTCGTCTAACAGGGTCGATTAAATTAGGTGATTGAGTTAAAATATTAAACTTACAAATGGTAAAAACATGAACACGAAGTTAAAAGATGTAAAACAGTGATAGGCAAATGATAGTAAGAACAGATTGGTGCAGTATCATTAAGGAGAAGGTGGAATGCTTCAGCCTCGTATGACCAAACGAAGGCGAGAAAGGATTATCCTTTTTAGGTTAAAGTAGAAATGCCTAAGGTAGGTTTTAAGGAGTGCAGTTTGTTTTCGAACATGCCGTCCCAATTATTTTGCCATACAGAAATGTAATGGCGCCTAATTTCTTTCTTAATATCGGGGTAGGGTATAGAACTGTCTTTAAATTTTTTTTTGATTATGTGCTCTTTTGTTGATGCAGCATATCAAACTTGATCTTGCGCCAATAAACCCAAACCAACCAAGCTATTAAAATAACCCAAATCATCTATTAGGTAAACTTTGAACAGGTACGAAAATTTAAAAATTACAAATTGATTGAAAGGTTATGAAAAAGTATAAACACTATCCTAATTTCATAAAAACTACAATTTCTATCATAACATTTTTAAAAATTAGAAAATTTGAATTACAATTATGTTTAATCGGAAAACAGAAATCTAATTTGTATAATAATCCAAGTATTCCACAATATTGCAAAAAACTCATCATCAAAGTCGGTAAAAAAAAAACTCTTAAAAAGGGGAAGAATCAACATAATATCCAAACAACGCAATAAAGATAATTTAAAGCATTGCTCCATTCAATATAAATAAAGCTTAAAGTTTTCGAAAAATCAAACATATCTCTTTTATTTTGATTTAATATTGATGTATATTTGGAATTTAAAGGATATGCAAGTCCAGTGAACTAATAATACTAATAATAAAGAATATCAAGCATAAATAAGGGAAAAAACTGTCGATTTTTACGTAACACGAATGCCTGGTACTAGAAATTTGGTGCGAAAGAATCAGCTCCTACATTTCACTGAAGTAACCATAAAAACGATGACATATAGGGTTGAAAAATAGCATATGCATGATTAGTCATTTGTACTTTGGAAAATCAAAATAATTGTATGTTGTATAATGCGTATGAACAATCATTGCTGACACAACCATGTGACCGATTCAAGTAAACTTACAAATTGGCTAAAATTGACCGAAAATACGAATTTTCGATTTTAGTGACTAGTGAAAGAATATATCGTTAGAAATACGGAGCAAAAAGAATTTTTTCATTCCCATTAGTTTATCATTACTTATGGGTATAATAAGTTTATCCTTACTTATGGGTATAGCAATAATAACTTCAAATGCTGTTTACTCAGAAGTAAAATTTTCATCTATTACAAATGTTTAAAGTACTCCAGGCGCATTGAAAATAGATCATTGGCTCTGAAATTCCAGTATTATTTACGTTAGAGTTTATAAAATAAAGTATAGTTTAAACGGGTATGTTTTGAAGCATATAATATGTTAATTATGCATTTTAATTAACCGCTATAGCTGTTTATTCTGCAAAATAAGGGTATCATCATCATCATAATTATTTTTTTTTCTCTTTATATTTTCTATGAATGTTTATGGAAACTACATTTTTTTGTAAAGTCTATAAGGTATACTTAATTTTTTTTATAATATTTTATGCAAAATGGATGCGCCTGGAGTATTTTCAATTAAGATAATTATGAAACAATAACTCCAAAACTAAGTAATAATATGCCATCAAATTTTAAAAATATTTATATATCAATAGTACTAATAACATAGTCTTCAAGGAAATTCAATTAAAAAGAAAAAAAAAAGTTTGCTCTAAAGGTTCACTGTCACCTTGAACGTACCTCTCGAATCTTGCTTTACGCCGCAAACTTGCGGAAATAAGCAAGTTTTGGGTTTGGTTGGGTTTGGAGTGCTACGAACTTCCAAGCGTCGGTGGGATTCGAAACTCCCCGAAGCATGGATGCCCATTGTCATTCGGAATCCGCTTTAAGCAGTAGGTCCCGGCATCATTAGTCTTCCTGTTGCAAAAGTAGATCGTAGTGTAAAACCAAACGAAACTAAACCCAAACTTGTTTATCTCCGAAATTTTGTTGTCGGAAGGTGACATACGCGTTTAACTTGAATCGGGCCCTATAACAGTGGGTATTCTTATGTTGTAGTGCAGTTACCATAAAACGTTTTTTAAAAGAATCAAGATAGAATTTAATGTACTATATCACTATGTTATTACATCTCCAAAACCCACATTAACTGTAAAAGAGAAACGATTGTTTTTCCTCAAATTTAAAAACTCGTTTGGCTATTTTCTTATATATTAAATTTACTTAAACTATACAGTTGCGTCGTGTCTGTTTCTTTGTACAATTTAAAACATTGTTTTTCCATTCAAATGTTAATACACTGAGGTCTGGTCTCAGCTAATCGATGATTAACTACAATATATTTGTAAATTTTAATATATTATTATCTTTAATTGGATATAATGACATCTCACTACAGGGAACTCATAATTTACTTGTCTGAAAGATCAGTGAAATAAAATAAATTAAGGTATCGCTATTTCTTTTCCTTGTCTTATATTCATCTAATTCAAGATCTCGTTATCTTGAAAATAGCGTCTAACGAGTAGATTCTCCTACTGGCTACACATTCATTTACCCAAATTCGGAATTTCCGGTTGATTCTTTCCCGCGATGGATACATTTGCTTATGCATGGCAAATACTCTCCTTCATTTTGAGCAAGGGTCTTAGGACGATTGGTGTACAGGGGTTGGTTGGCTGAAGCTTAATGGCACTAATTCCGCATGGGACAAACACCAGGTTACACAAAATTACGCAGAGTCATGACGCAACGTTTATATAGTAAAATTTTTAAATTCAATATAAGTATATAGTGTAAAGAATTAAAACCATTACATAAAATTAAGAGCATGATTGTTTCAAAGGTACCTAACGGCAAAGAAATAAAAAAAACAGAAACACGGTTTGGTTTGGTTTGGAGTGCTACGGTCTACTTTTTGCAACACGAGGGCTAATGAGACCGGGATCTACAGCTTAAAGCCTATTCCAAACGGCTACGAACATTCATACCACAGTGGGATTCGAACCCACGATCGCTGGTACCGAAGGCCAGCACCGTAACCAATCGGCCATCGTTCGGCCAGAAACACGGACATGATAAATAAAGGTGAAACACTAGGTGAAAGGATAAAAACCAATGACACGTATAAAGTTAAAAATTTTTGGATGAGGGTGTGAACTAAGTAAGTCCCTCATACCCACGGACAATGATCCAAAACAGGAGACGCGGTTATTGTTGAAATTTGGACACTCGATGAGAATATGTCAAAAGATAACGATGCATGAATCGAGTGTGTCCAATTCGCAAACGAGTAATTACAACATCTTTTCTCCTAGAAGATTGATGATACCAGGGTTCAATAGATTTTCAGATACTTTGTTCTTTCTTCGTCAAACTGGTTTTTATCCGAAACATTTGTTGTCAATTTTTAACTTATTTCAATCACTCAATTTCAATTTTGAATCTGTATATAACTTAATTTGTTTTAATTTTAGTTGTTTGATACAAGCTAAATCTGTTTTTGAGCTGTAATTTTTTTTTCATCTTGTTTCATTGTTTGAGATTTAGCGCCAAAACTTACAAAACAAAAGGTTATAGATGGTTTTAAAAGAGTATGTTTCTTGGTAAGATTTTGTCATAGACTTTAAACACGATTTCACAATAAATATATTGATTAGTTTTCTGTAGCTACTTTAATAAACAAGAGATGGTAAAAGAATTTGTATGTTTGAAAAAAGATAAGATTGATAATCAGTATAATATATAATTGCTTGTATACAAAAAATAAAACACCAAGATCGCAAAATATATTTCTGATAGTGTACAGGAATTTTTATAATAGCGATAATTCAGCTGAGAAATAAAAAAGTTTATGACTGCAAATTTCCGTATAATATGGTAGCACAGAGTCCCTGGACTTCGAACCGTCAGTATGGTGTACAGGGGAATTTGAGATATTTCATTTTAAAAATTAGGGTTTATATCACATGGGGTTATTATATAGAATGAGTTAGCCAGCCACTGAAGGTCATCCGTCAAGGAGATCAGGCTCCCGGAAAATTGTTTCTGCAAAACAAGTCTTGTAGCTCGTTCCTTAAACGTCGTAGATCCATCCTGCTGCAACCAAACATCTAAAACATCAATTTCGTCAAAATTGATGTACTTATTGTCGTACTGATGTAGTTTATCACGATGGACAGCCCGTACACTCACAGCTGTGGACTAGGTTTCATAGAAGAGTATAGACGCAGCTATGGATTTCGAATTCTAATAGGGGACCCTTGCGGAAAAGTTATAGTTTATAAGGTTGCAAAATTGTTGCAGTCAAGCCCAGTCAGGGATTCATGCGTGAGATGTGGGAGCAGTAGCTAGACAATAAACTACAGCGTTATGTAAATTTTCACCAAAGGGGGCATTTTAATGAACCCACCTGTGTATCCGAAGAGGATGCAGACGTGGTCTCCTAGAAGGGAGTTGGGGCTATTTAGTTATCTTTGTTTTAATTTCCCGTAGTTTATTTGAAGGAATGCTATCCCAGGAGATCTGCCATTTATTGTGTAAAAGATCTTTCATGTATTTTTTCAAATCCGGATAAGAAAGACCGGTGTTGAGAAAGTCACTTGCAGACCTGGTAGCCAGGTCCATAAGTTCATTGCCTTTAATGCCGACATAAGAGGGAACCCAGCTAAAAACTAGCGAGATTCCCATGGAAGTAAGGTTAGTTATGGAAGTAAGAATTTTGAAAATAACAGGATTATTACAGTTATTTGATTGCAATGAATTTAGAACACTTTGGGAGTCTGTATAGATAATAAAATATTTACTATTGTAATTCACCAATTCTTCTAAAGCCTTCGAGATAGCAAAGGCTTTAGCAGAAATGATGGAGAGTTTAGGATGAAGTCTGTAGCTATTGATTTTATCCTCTATAAGGTAGGCACAGCTCACATAGTTATTTGATTTCGAACCATCTGTGAAAACAGAAGTATAATTTTTTAAATATTACTTGTGATTTTCAAAAATTTATTGATAAATTATATTACAAGTTGAACTTTTGTCAAATGACTTAAAGGGGTTTATTACAGTAAATTTAGGTGTGTGCCAGGGATGTATTCCGATAGTTGTAGGTATCAGATAACAGTAAGCCTTCTCCTTTTTTTTAATATTTAATGCTTTTATGGAATGATTTATTTCAAAATATATTAATTCCAATACGCATTACGATCATCCTGCAATATTTTAACGTTACTAATACTTAAAACGCAATTTCGGATCCCATGTGGAACAGCAATTTAACACCTTCGTGACATACTCCAGGGAAGAGAGGCATAATTGAAAAAAATAAGGCTCAGAAACGGTGCCCCAACACACATCACCCGTTTTTACGCAAACGGAGTGGCGTGTATGGTCTACATCTGTTTGCAGTTGGGAGAATGTTGTTATAGGAGGTGGTTAAAAAAGAACTTGCCGCTGTTTGTGTTTGGACGTATTCTGCCGCAGGCCGGCTTCGCTTCGCCTTACAAAAACAGAACCCAAGTACCCGGATAGTTTGTACATCCGTCAGCTGTAAAACCACGATGTAAAATACATGCAAATTTTTGCCAAGAGTTACATTTTGACGTGAATACTTAACTACGAAAACAGACGCTGAAAAAAAAACCTAAACTTACTGTCATCAAACAGAAATTCTTTTTTTGTGTTCTTTTGGGAGAGGAAAAGATGTTTACAAAAATTATACTTCAACTTGAGAAGAAAATATTAAGAAGGATAAAATAAAATTATGATAAAATAAAATTTGATATAGATCTGATAACTTCATTTTTATTTTCCGAAAAGGGTATACATTTTTAACTAGCTTATTCATTCATT
>CM063507.1:60835476-60895476 GCA_032207245.1 Pardosa pseudoannulata | reverse complement strand
AATGCTTCATTTCAGAAGAACTGAAACCCCACAAACCTGAAGAAAAATGATGCACGTATCATTTCTTTTTCGGAGAAATCTTTCCCCGAGAAATGTGATTTTATGTTATTTTAACTTATCTCCCTTTTCTGATGGCCCAAATATCAAATATTACCCCCAAGAAAGCCTAATGCCGAAAACGTGTAGTAAGGAATGATATGGAAAAGACGGCATAACGTAGAAGAATAGCAAATGTGCCTATTGTGGACACTTGAACTGAGCTCTTTTTTTACCTAGTGAAAGGACGTTGTTTCGCGCAGAATGGGATGCTTTTGGATGATTGTTGACACTCAATCATCCTGTCGGAGAAATTCATTAGGATGCTGGCGAAGTGTTCGCAGTGTTAGCTTCAATGGCGTCCCGAAGAAAGAATTTCACACGACAGCAATCCTCTACATTGTAAGCAACAATATTTTACTATCTTGTTCTCCAAGGGTTTGTCCACAGACAGCGACTAATGATCGGGCGAGTTTGCTCGCGATTACTGAAACTTCCATGCACCTGCGAGAGAGTCTACAAGCGCCCTCCCCACGATGTCATCAACCACCTGTTCGATCAGCTGAGATGGACATTCTTGCGATCAGACGACTATATGAGAAGAGCAGAGTTCGAGGCCGAGAGGATTTTTTGATCGATCGAGTCTGCTGTGAATTCATCGGCCCAAAACTTAGGGGGAACGACTGAGAGAGTCCTTCCCCCTTTTTTTTTTTCTTTTAGGAAGCTGATTCCTGCATCGATCCTCATTTTCATTGTAGATATTCATCATTTCATCTGTATTTATCATAACTTCAATATTGTGTTTCTTAATAATATCATAGTCTGTACGTAGGCCCCCTATCCTTTTTCGGGCTCACTTAGAGCCCCAGTACGCTATAATGTATATATATATATATATATATATATATATATATATATATATATATATATATATATATATATATATATATATATATATATATATATAAATTATTTAACTTTAATATTTCCTTAAAAACCTCCATTCTAATACATTCTAATTCCTTAAAATATTTTTTCCCAGACTCTAAATGTCTTAATCAAAGGGGCATTTTCGACTTAAAATTCTTTCAGTCCATTTCCCAAAGCTTTCTATCCTAAAGATGTAAATTTTCTGTCTATTCAACACGTTTCCCAGCTGTCGCCAGCAAATGGCTCCACGTTTTTCCTGATCTTACTCTTAAATTCGCTGAGTAAGTGCGAAAATTCTTTCTGGGGATCAGATTGATTTTTGTGTCTTCCTCTTGTCTGTCGTTGCTTAGTAAAGATGTCCCTTTTAGCAGCTCTGAAATAAAGTTTTGATTAGACTGGTGCCGTTCTCTTCAATGTGGCCAGACTGCACCGATCGTTATTACTGCTAGCTGATTAGCTTTCTCCTTTCCCAGTAGCCCGAGCAAATAAAACAATTGGGGCTACATAATTATTGTGACTGGAGGAAATAATTTATTACATACATATATGGTGTGTGTGTGTGTGTGTGTTGCAGGAAAATGTTGAAAATGGAGATTTGATCAAATCCTAAAGTAGATGATCAATTCACAAAAAATGTTAAAACAACAAATCTGTGGGGAGATTTCCGTAAAGTAAGTGATTTCATCTAATCCCTTCACTGTTCTAGTGGAAAGATGAAATATAATTCTTTACATTTTAAAAGTATTTATTTAATAAACTGTGCATAATTAAATATAGATTAGGCAATACAACAATCCACATTGAACACAAATTCTTTGTTCGAAACTGAATAACAAAAGAAATAGGCAATGAAGTTCATATTACATGTAAGTTCATATATGAAGAAAATATTACATTACAGGATGATTATAATTAAACCCCCAAAAATCTCTTATATAATAATAGCCTAAGTTGTCTGTCCGCGAATTTATGAAACTGTTGTACCTGGAATGGATACAGGAATCCATATTGGATTTTTTTATGACTTAGGATTAGCAAAATTCACAGCGAGTTCGAAATCCACCCCGAACCACTTTTTGAACATTTAATAGTATTATTTCAATCCTTATTTTTCCCTGTTAAGAGCAGGAGATTAAATTTATCATTTTAGATATTATTCATATATACCACCAAATAATCACTGTCAATATTAAACCCTCTGCTGTCCATTCTATCACTTACGCGACCCTCATATACTCTATTTAGTTCCATCTTAGTGTGTAGGCATGGCACGCTCAGTAGAGTGTCTGCCTTCTCGGGTTGACGGTTCGTTCTGTCCTCGACGCTGCCAAATTTTTTTAAATGTCTAATTTAATATTTTTTGCTTTAAAAAAATCTTATTCCTAAAGATGTTTTATTATTTTTAAAATAAATTTTTACTATTTTTTCAATTTTTATGATTTTATTTTTATTATATTAAATTCACGTATTTTGTATGGATGACCCTGGCCACATAAACATTTCATGTTTTCTATCCTTAAACTTCTCGTCTTTCTGCTCGTCTATTTTTATGTGTCCTTTCACCTTTTAGCTGTTAATTTTTCTGCTCGCCTTCATTTTTGTGTTTATTGAAAGAAATCTCTGGATTAGAGGGCTCGGCCCATGCAATCCAGGCCCATGCCTACGGGGTGATAGTTTCATTCCTTTACTTCCATTAATTACTGTGGCAAAAAAAATGAAGAACTTAACGATAATTTTGACGTAGCTAAGAAAACTTTGAATTATCTTTCTAAATGAATTCAACGGGATTCTAAACTGCATTCACAGTATCGGGAGACTTTAGAGGAGTATGAAGATAAACAAATTATTGAGCCTGTACCAGATAATTCTCAGCCAAAAAACAAACCATTTTTTTACCTGCCTCATAGGGTACTTTACAATTCTGGAAAATTAAAAATTTACTGATTCCGTCATATGACGGGCTATATGCTAGTATGTAAATAAAGAACCACTTGTCTGGATGATTAATGATTGCTAAATGAATATACTAGAAGGGCGAAACATTACAGCATAAGAATCCCAAAGTGTATCAATAGACGATGTCGTAAGTGGTATAATGAAAATAGATTTGAGTCCAAGTGACATTTTGAATTGAAATACAATAACTTTGGCATACGTACTTCACAAAAAAAAAAACCCCAACTTTAATGTTCAACATGGATGAGATTCGGTTGTTCGACGGCAAAAGTGACTTCTAAGTCAGTCAATTCAGTCAGTCAGTGAATATTTGCGGCACTGTTGTTTGAAAGCCGTACAACACTGAATGAGAAAAAAATTAGTTTTTATTTGACTTTTTCCATATGAAATAACGTTTCCCCCTTTCTTCGTCGAACTGTCTTTTATACCGAAATATGATTTTTTATTGTTATTTAAATTTTCTAATATTCAATTTTTAATCTTTCAATTTTCAATTTTTTTTCATTTTTTTCTTAATTTTTAATTATTTTATAACTTAAATTCTTAATTCTTCACTCAATTTTCAATTCTTGTTAATTTGTATATAACTCAATTTTTATTCGTGTTTTCTGTTGAATGTTATATTTTTTTTTGTTACTTTAATCTGTTTAGAACCTTTCATTTTATATTGCCAAAATTTTTTATCTAAATTTCGTCTTTAGTTTATTTCCTCATCTTGTTTGGTTGAGTTTGTCCCTAGAGGATTTAACAATTTAACGGACAGTGGTTTCGTAGCAAAACCACGTATTAAACATTTTTTTAAACTTTACTTTTCGGAGTACTTTACTTTACCTTTTTATAATTATTTACGACTCCAGTCTCATACATCTGTGATGTATTGAAGCCACAGATGTAGAATCAAGAGCTTTTACAAAAAAAAAAAAAAAAAAAAAAAAAAAAAAAAAAAAAAAAAAAAAAAAAAAAAAAAAAAACGTTTTGGAGGCATGGATGAGTTTTCAATCATATATGTATGTATGTATGTATGTATGTATGTATGTATGTATGTATGTATATATATATATATATATATATATATATATATATATATATATATACATGTTATGCATATTATATTTTTGATATTTTAAATATATAACAGATGATAGTTCTACGTTTGACTTATTTATTTTTTTCTATTGAAATATATGTATTTAAACTTTCTGTACTTGAGAAGTGAGATTCAATGATTCAATTTATCTTACTTATGACCTCAAATAAAAGTATCTGTACAAACAACACTTTTAAGTTGTTAAGCTGTTTATTTATTATACCATTTTAAGGATTATCCTTTATTGTTCTTCCAGTATAGTTAAACTTTTAAAAAGGCTTAATGTTCAAGCTGTACAAGGGGAGGGGTTAGTCAGTTAAACCACTTCTCAAACCCTAATTTCCTCTAAGGCAAACCCTTCTAAGGAATGTAAAAAAATTTATATATTTTACATATACAAGGTTTATAGATAGTATTTATAAAAAAAATTACATTAAATTCCCATGAATTTATTTTGGTAACCTTTAAAGGGTTAACGCCATTAAACTTCAATCAAAACCCCACCTTCCAGTGTATTCAACTTAAATTTGAAGTCAATTTGAACAGTGGCTCGATTTTACAATATTTTGAAATTGGGACTATAATTATAATCATGCGTAATAAAGCAAGAATTAGCGTTCAGATTTCGAAATAAAAGCGACGAAGAAAAGAGTACAAGTTTGGATGTGGAGTTTCCCCGATGATTAAGATTCGGCGATGGATTACCAAAAATTATATATACATAGATCTAAAACAAACACAGAGGGATAAAATGTTTCGACTGTGTAAGGTATCTTGCAATACGCACCTAAGTAGAAAATGAATTTTTTTTATACTACTTGTTTATTTACAGTGCACGAACACCATTTTCAGGAAAATATATTCAAAGTTTTTACAGTTTCATAAAAAGCTAAGATATTAAATGCAAAAAACTGTATAGTTTTACAAGCTTTAATTCGAAATTTTCAATGGAGTTTATTTAAAAGATTAAAAAATGTTCAGGAATTTTAAAAATGTAAAGATAAATAAAATCGAATTTTTGAAGGTTTAAAAATGATGTGTCTCTAATTTTTTTCGGATTACAAATCCCCTATATAATAATAGCCTAAGGTGTCTGTCGGCAAATTTTTGAAGCGGTTGTACCTGGAATGGATTCCTCGGCTAAGGGCAGGCGATTAAATTTATCAATTTATTCACGTAATAAATAGGTAAAAATAACATTTTTTTTCTAGCATTATGACGTCATTCCTTTAACCATCTCATATAATCATTTCTTGTTTTAAATTATTTAAATATCGCGTGCATTATTTTCATACGTTTTATCGCTGATCCCCTATATAATAATAGCCTAAGGTGTCTGTCGGCAAATTTTTGAAGCGGTTGTACCTGGAATGGATTCCTCGGCTAAGGGCAGGCGATTAAATTTATCAATTTATTCACGTAATAAATAGGCGATACTGCTGATATTATATTTAAGCAAATTTTTTTAAGTCACAGGGACACCTACAGATTGTATACTCCTGTTTTTACTGACGGCTCCAAGTCGAATGACTTCGTTGGTTGTGCCTACGTAATAGCTAATGATATTTATAGCCACAAACTGCATCCGTCCCTATCTATTTTTTCTGCTGAAATAATAGCTATTTGCCTGGCTCTTGAAAAGTTGGTGTATTACAAAGGGTACAATTTTATTATTTACACTGATTCTCTCAGCGTGTTACTTTCTTTAACTTTTCCCAACCATCAGAGTCATCTACTCATCTTACATCTAATAAACATATATAAGAAAAAGATTTTGAGGGGTTACTCCATAATGTTTTGTTGGGTTCCCTCGCATGTTGGTATTTCTGGAAATGAGCGAGCAGATAAAGCTGCGAGATCCGCTACCAACCTTCTCCACTTCCACTTACCGTACCCTGACATCAAGAAGTATGTGGTGAATTTAGCAAGGGAAAAATGGCAATATACTTGGAACCAACAGATTAACAACAAACTTTATGCTGTAAAACCTGAGCTATCACTCTGGCCTTTTCTTTAACATGATTGATAAATAAGCTTTTCACGTCATCCCACTAACTATTACTGGAACACGCGCTTTCTTTCCTGGTAACTATACCCATGGTTTTATATTAAAAATAAATTATTCCGTTAGCATATTCCTCGGTCAAAAACGCTTTGTGTTGGGATCACGTGACTGTCAAACTGTTCATTAGCTTAATTGTTAAAGTTTTAGACTGACGATTTCAGTTAACCGCGCCCTGTTTCTCCTGAAGTTCGTTTACTCCTAAATACAGAAAGGCTAATAACAAAAATTAAAAATCAACTTCAGTATGTGGATGATGCAATTTTAAAGAGGAAGAAACTGTTTCCGATATAAGCAAAATGGGCAAAACTGTAAAAGATACTGACGGAATTAAATTAAACGAAGATCATGTAGTTTAGGCCTCAAAGCTGATTTAAAAATTTATCTAGGTATCTTACTTGATTCAAATATAATGTATTACATCCGCCTGGGTAAGCTTTGATGGATATAAATTATTACACCTAAAAATCTATTTAAAATTCTCCCCTTCCCCCTTTTTACTTGGTAATAATTTCCCAGTCGTAAAATGTCAGATATAAAGGAGTGTTCGCCGACTTGAATACTTTTTTATCCGTCTCCCAAAATATTGTAAGGAAAATTCTCAGACTTTTCAAAACTTAAATCAAGGGCTAAAAATTCCCGCGTCATTTTGCATTCCCCCTTTATCGGACATACTCGTTTTACCCATGGGCACCTTCTCCTTGGTGAACCTGTCCCCATATGTAACATCTGCAATGTCGCTATGTCTGTACGGCATATTTTAGTTGAGTGTCCAAATTTTAAAGTTTACAGACATCGCCATTTTAATACTAATGACAATAATCTAAAAGACTTACTTGGTATTACACCTCATCCTAATGTTTTATCCTTTTTACGAGATATTGGGTTTTACCATCATATCTGATTTTTTCTTCACTTTTGTCGTTTGTCATTTTTACAATTTTTAAATCTTTCATCTTTTTATCTAACTTCTTTTATAGTGTTATTGTGAGGTTTATATTTTACGATTGTATCCTTTACATTTTTACATTTCTACTTTTTACATTGTCTTTGTAAGGTACACTTCGGTTTGGCACAATATATTCCGTTTGGGATTCAGTGCCAATAAATTCAAATCATCCATCCATCCAAATCAAGGGCTAAAAATTCCCGCGTCATTTTGCATTCCCCCTTTTAACCCTTAACCTAAATTCACCACTAGGGCTACAGTTTACGGCCTCAGAGAAGGAGCTTGGCCAATTATGAAGCTTTTTCATCCTATGGGTTATTGCATATTTATAAAGACAGATTATTAGCAACGTACCACTATAAACAATTAAATCATCTCATCAATTTAAATTATTTTTAATTCTATTATTAATATTTATTTTCTGCACCACAGAGCTTGTGAGTATGACAAGGTAGAAAATAAAAAAAGTGGGTCACTCTAGATCCTTAAAAATTCTTAATTTTTAGCATGGCTAAAAAATAATAATAATGCTTTCATAAGATGAAAGTTTGGTGTTTTTGATTTTGAATATTACTTTAATGCTAATTTCTTTAATCTGTTTGCTAATTCTATGTTATAATTTTTATATGACTGTAATTATGATAATAATTTGTCGCTATAAATTTGCATGGGGGTGGAGGGCACAAAAATTGGATTGTGCCCTGGCCACAAAATTATATTAGTCGGGCCCTGCCATTGAGCAGACCTCATAAAATACATATTCAAAAACCTAAAATGGCGGTGCGGCGTGCCCAGCATCTTTGCCATCTGCGGAACACTCTCGCCAGTGCATGACGTCAGGGATTAGTCAGTTGAGAGGATTTAACCGAGCAGACATTCTGCTCTTTCAGCAAATTAGCCCAAACACCAAACACCACTAGCTGGTGTGATAAATGGGGAACGATGCTGATAGCAAAGAGAGAGTATATCGAACTTGTAGGAGTTCGCCCAATTCCTGGAAAGAACGAAAACTTCGGAGGAAAAAATGCTTCATTTCAGAAGAACTGAAACCCCACAAACCTGAAGAAAAATGATGCACGTATCATTTCTTTTTCGGAGAAATCTTTCCCTGAGAAATGTGATTTTATGTTATTTTAACTTATCTCCCTTTTCTGATGGCCCAAATATCAAATATTAACCCCCAAGAAAGCCTAATGCCGAAAACGTGTAGTAAGGAATGATATGTTGGAAAGAGTGCTGCTAGATTGTACTTTTAAAGTGTAAAAATAAGATTATATCACAATAAGAAATATATTTTCTGAAGTGAAAATTATTATTAAAGGCAGACACAAACTGAAAAGAAATCTATATTTTAGAGAAGGAGACTACATTAAAAAATATTTTAAGAGAAACAGCAGCACTTTATATCCACTAATAAAGATAATCTGTAGAACAAGAAGATTTCTCAAAGTAAACCACTGCGTATCTAGACCCAGAAGAAGCCCAAGGATTACAGAGATAGTTTGCACATTTTTAGACGAATTTGGTTAGCGATATTAAAAAATCTTTTGTTGCAAAATAAGGTTGGTTGGTTGGTTGAGGTTTTTTGGCCCAAGATCCAGGTAAGGATATGCTGCGCCACACGAAAGAGTAAGATTCTAAAACACACTAAAAAAAAATATAATTTAAAATGTGAGGATACTACCAAGTGCTTAAAAAAAAACTAGTAAAACACGATGTAAAGGGTCGCATTAAAATACTTTTTAAAGTTAAACATGGTAAAAGATATTGATGCGAATCAGAAATTCAAAAAGTTTTGGGTGGGGGTTCTCGCCCAAAAGTTCTCTGAGGTTGGGATGAAAAGTTTTAAAAAATATGTTGTAAAATCGTGTAAAAGCCGCACATGAAGTTAAAATGTGATGAACGGTGAGATGAGTGTGACAGGAAGAGCATTGTGGAGCAGGTTCAGCCAAGAGTAAATGTTTATGAGTGAGTCTAGTATGACCAATGCGAAGACGTGTTAAGGTAACATCCAATTTCCGATTCGGAAAACATGGCCAAAATGATATCGACGGTCTAAGACCGTGAAGCTTGTTTTGAGTTTGCAAATTCCATTCGGAATTCCAGCGGTCATGTGTGCTCAATGATATGGCTTTTTTGATGTCACTGTAAGGCAGATTACCAGTGTAAAGTGTAGTTGCCTGTTTCGCCAAAGTGTCCTTGTTGCAAAATAAATAGCTGCAATTGTGTATGGTTGGTTGGTTGATTGAAGTTTCGTGGCGCTAAATCCTCTAGGAACAAACTGCGCCAAACATGATATGGAAATAAACTAAAGACGAAATTTAGATAAAAAATAAAATGAATGGTTCTAAAACGGACTAAAGTAACAAAAAAAAAAACCCATTCAACAGAAAACACGTATAAAATTGAGTAATGTACAAATAAACAAGAATTGAAAATTCAGTGAAAAATTTAAGAATTTAAGTTATTAAATTAAAAATTTAAGAAATAAGTGAAAGAAATTGAAAAATTAAAAATTGAATATTAGAAAATTAAAAAATAAAATCCAGTAAGACGAAGAAAAGGGAACAAGTTTGGATGTGGAGTTTCCCCGATGATTAAATTAAGATTCGGAGAATTAAGATTCGAAAAAATTTTATATACATTGATCGAAGACAAACACTAGACTTTAAAATATGCGAGACTGTGTAAGGTGTCTTGCAATATGCACACTGTGAGGGGCTTCACCTAGCAAGAGCAATTGTCTATGTTTTTAAAAGTCAAAAATGGCCTGCGGATGAGATTTGTTTTTATTTAAAATGGCATTTTTCTTAGCGAATCAGTGGTGAAGAATATTTATGCCATTTCAGAAGAGAAGTATTCATATACTGTTATCCAAAAAACGTGAGAGTTAATTTGTGATATCTAAAGCGTCGATAGGTAATGCCGTCAAAGAGAAAGGAAAACAAGTCAAATTGGTGCCTCAAGTGGGACAATAATTTCAAACAAGTATCAAGGAAAAAAACGAACATCTTCGACTATTACAAAGGTACGCAGTTTAATGTTAAAAAAAATCCTAGTAAAGACAGTTGCAAAGTCATTTTAATGCTCGGTGTCCACTGTGAACAAAATGATAAACGTTGATTTAAATCTTAAAGCGAAAACACGCAATGTGCATCGTCTTTCTCTAAAGCTTATCGCTGAACGCAGGACACGCTTCAGAATTCTGTATGAGAAACATTTATCCAAATAAAAATGGAAAAGAATTGTTACAATAGATGAATCACGGGTGTATTTAAATGATTTCAACAAAAAAAGAAGCCATTTATTATCATAAAAGGGGAGAAAATAAATTAAAGTACATGGTTCAAATAATCGAAAGAAAGTTTTACTAAGAGATTCATGATTGTTGCTGGTTTTTCATATAAAGGCAAGTTAAAAATACAGTTGAAAAAAAATGTCAAAATTATTTCCATATACTACCAGGAACATATTTTATCGCCAATTTTTCTGAATGAAATACCATCGCTTTACCCGCAGTGCCATCCATCTGTGGAACTCCATCAAGACAAAGCTAGCAGTCATATATCAAAATCCACTGTAAATTTCTTAAAAGAAATGGAACAAAAAACCAGTATCAAGATGATACCCTTCACTGATATCCCTACGAAATCTCCCGATGCTTCACCTATGGATTTTTGAGCTTTCGGACTTTTAAAATCTGCGTTATCCAAACGTCGTTCCATAACACTTACAGGACTGTGGAAAGCTGTTTAGGTGGAATGAGATAGATAACCTCTTCTGACACTTCAAAAAGCATTATTACAATGAAATTTATGGTGTCGCAAGATAGTTCAGAATAAGAGCTATCAAATAGAACATCTCAAACACAAGAATTACATGTACTGTAATTTCGCACGAACAGTCCGCGGACTATCTGTGGTTAAAAAGCAAATTTCTTCAGCCACGGACTCACTGATTCTCTCAGCGTGCTACTTTTTCTCAATGTTTCTGACCACCAGAGTCACCCACTCATATTACATCTCATAAACATATATAAGAGAAAGATTTTGAAGGGTTATTCCATAATGTTTTGTTGGGTTCCCTTCACATTTTGGTATTGTTGGGAATGAGCGAGCAGATAAAACTGCCAGATCCGCTAACAATCTTCTCCACTTCCACTTACCGTACCCGACATCAAGAGTTATGTGGTTAATTTAGCGAGGAAAAAATGGCAATTAACTTGGAACCAACAAATTAACAATAAACTTTATGCAGTGAAACCTGAACTATCACTCTGGCCTTCAGTACCCTCCAAGAAGCATGACGTCATTCTTACTCGTCTTCGAATCGGGCATACTCGCTTCACCCATCGTCACCTATTGCTCGGGGAACCTGCCCCTGTTTGCAGACATTGTAAAGTACTCGTGACTGTAAAACACATTTTAGCAGAATGTCCAAGTTTTTACCGCCATCGTGTTTATCATTTTAAATCTCATTCTATATCCCTAAGTTCATTGCTTCATGATCCACCTCATTTGAATCTTTTTAATTTTTTAAAAGCTATTGATTTTTATGCACATATTTAAGGTCATTAACTCATCGCTTTTATTTATACATTGTCATTGCATATTTTTATATTTGCTCTTATCTTCTGACATTCCTTGCTGTTTTTAACTTGTTGCTTATAATAATCGTCTAAATCTTAACTATTTGTTTGGCACAATATGTCCCAAGAGGATTCAGTGCCAATAAGCCCTATAAAACCAACCAACCAACCAATCAGCCACGGACTATCTGCTTGTTGTTTATTGCTTAAATCATTAAAATCGGAAGAAGGGGAGGTTTGGTTTGGTTTGGTTTGGTGGAGTGGAGTGGAGTTCTACAGTCTACTTTATGCAACACGAGGGCTAATGAGACCGGGACCTACAGGTTAAAGCCGATTCCGAACGGCTACGTACATCCATGCCATAGTGGGATTGAAGAGGAGGCAGGAAAAAGCACGTTGCGCGAACGGCCGATGATCAAATGTGAATAAAAACGCGACTCACGAGGCGCCAAGAAAACATCATCATATCGTATCAGTAGTAAACCATGAAAAAAACCCATATAGCAAAACGAATCAGTACTAGTTACGAAATCTTAAATTGTGTCCTGGTGTACAGAAAAATATAGATAGTCACTATTTACAGATGATTGGAAAAAGCAACAGATGGGTTCAAGGTCGAAAGTTGAGTGTCGAAGGTCATTTCACCACACGGTCATACAAGACTCGCTCATAAACATTAACTTTTGGCTGAGCCTGCTCCACAATGTTCTCTCTGTCATACTCATCTCACCGTTCATCACATTTTAACTTCATGCACGGCTTTTACACGATTTTATAATATTTATTTTAAAACTTTTAATCCCAGCTTGAGCGAACTTTTGGGTGAGACTCCCCACCCAAAACTATTTGAATTTCTCATCCGTATTGGTGTTTTTAACCTTGTTTAATTTAAAAGGTTTTAATATCAATCTTTACGTAGTTTTTTACTCATGTTCTTTCTTTTAAACCTTTGACTAATAGTTACTTCTGCTTGTAAATTTTATATATAAGTATACATATATTGGTTATTATCTTCAATCTTTGTTTGGCTCAGCATATCCTTGCTTGGATCTTGCGCCAAAAAACCCCAACCAACCATTTCACCACGAGGATCACTTGTAATGTAGCCTCCACACTATGGTCAATTGTTCAGCCCTTCCTGACCTTCAACGATGGTTCATGGGTTGCATCCACACGCTGGGCCACTAAATGACCCGAGCGCGTGGATTCGTCCATAAGGTCTACCGCGCACTTTAGTTGCGCATCTGGCTGCCTTTGATCTTTGGAGAAAAACCGCCTCCGAAGCCATCGTCCGCCAAGGCTATTTTATCGTCTGCCGCCATCGACCACGATAAACCATACCCCCCTCCAGACGATGTTGGTTGGTTGGTGTTTACTGGCTCAAGATCCAAGAGAGGATATGCTGCGCCAAACAAAAGAGCACACAAAACAAAGGTACTCAAATAAAAAGTAAGATATTACTAATAAAAAATTAAGAAAAAACAAGTGATAAACGATGAAGGATAAAAATTACATTAAAAATTTTTTTTAAAGCATTAAATGAAGTTTTCCTCCAGACGATGTTGATGGCTTGCAGTGGACCACAGTATGGAGGGGCCTTAACAGAGTGCTTTGTTTTCAAAGTTTTGATTGCCGGTAATATTTGTCATTCATTATGTCTTTAAAACACCGTTGCAGTTTTACTGCTAATTTAAAGCTGAAAGCAGAAAAGCAAAATCGGATGAAAAGAGAGAAGCAGACCGTTATTTTGAGGTTTAAAAGAAAGCAATAAGAAATTGGCGCAAGCAAACATCCTCAGGTAAAAGAATGACTGAAAATGAGCCTAATGTAGTACGAGAGATTAGAGGTGCATTAGAAACTTTAATTGAAAGATCTCCGGAATTCAATTTTTTAATACATTCTACTTCACCAACATCGGTCTTTATAATTTTATGTATCACGAAAGGTGATATGTGTCTGAAACTGTCGTCTGTTAATTTTTTTACTATGAAGAATCGTGTGTTTTTATTAACCCCTTCCGGTATGATTTAATAATGAAAAACTGTGCATGAAATAACCATTTAATTTTTATTTAAAAAACTTGTTTCATTTTACAATTCTTACATATTCTTAATTAAAATCCACTTTTTACATAGTGTTAAATAATATCAGAAACAGTAAAATTTAGAAAATATCAAAGCAAAACATTAATAAGGTATACAGATAATAGTCTTCAAGCTAGTGGTACTTTTCAAAACAAAGTGCAAAGGAATTCTTAATTGTTTACACCGCCAAGTAGTCTCACTTTTAATTTGATTCTTGTAACACACACGGCATTTCTTAGTAGGTTTTCTTTTATTCTGACTCATTAATTTGGCAATGACTTGTACCAAGTAAACAATATGCAATAGTGACTTGTGATTTTCACAAGTGATAAAAGTGTTGCCAAATTCAGTACATTAGAAATTTTAAACTAAATTAATTATCATATTTAACAGTAACTTTAATCGCATGACGAGTGCAGCTCGTCATTGTGTGGTATGGAATGAAAAACTAATGACGAGCTAGACTCGTCATTTTACCGGAAAGGGTTAATGATATTGACATTTTGTTGCTCTCTTTGAGAGTAAGAATTTTGAAAATAAAAGGATTATTACAGTTATTTGATTGCGATGAATTTGGAACACTTTGGGAGTATAAATGATAGCGAAAAAGAATGAGAAGAGTGGAAAATCAAAACAAAATTAAAGCAGAATTATAAAACATGACCGCCAAATAATCTACAAGTTTATCTGATACAACGCCATTCACTTTGTATTCTTTCCCGAAATTCGTAATCGAAAATAATTTTTGATACCAATTATGGAATGCAGAACCTGGTACAACGCTTCGTTACGGCGTCATTAAACTAATGAAAAGTGATAAAATACTCTCAGTAATTACAGCCGGATTAACGAAATTCTGCATTTATGGTTACTTAACTGCCGGTCGTTCGTTCCATGTCATTAGCCTCTCCTTAATTAAATTAAAAGCTTTTACTTAAGAAATGTTTTTAAAGGGGGAGTAGAAAAAACCCAGGAGAAATACGTATTTCACTGGAGGAAAAAAGATAGTTTCTTGGGTCCCAGCCATTTTCAAGATTATGGTCCTTTCAACTTAATGAAAAGCATTATCAATTTCAAACGGTATTCTACTTAAAACAACAGTGAAGCGTTAAAAAATTTTTAGGAACTGTAGCCAAGATCACGCGCGCCAGTAGATAAATTTCAAAACGCACATAACTGTTAACATAAGTTGTCAGTTCGTTAGAATTCACGAAAAGTACTGGTAGTCAACCGTTCGTTGGCAATATTTCTACTGCTGACATATGCCGGTGGTTGGTTGGTTGAATGGTGTTTTATGGCACTGAGTCCTCAAGGGACATATTGTGCCAAACAAATAGTTAAAACTTAAAACTACAAAGAACAAGTCAAAACAGCTATATATATTGTCTATCACGTTATGTCCTTTCAGGATTCAGTGCCATAAAGCCCAATGAAACAAAACCAAAACAGCTATAAACTGGCACGTGCCGGATAAGAAATAAAATCTCCTATTTAATAAAACCCTAAGTTTTCTGTCCCTCTGTCCTCGAATTTATGAAGCGGTTGAACCTGGAATGGATAGAGGCATCCATATTGGATTTTAGATGAGTTACGGTTAGGTGGTTGGTTGGATGGAGTTTAATGGCACTGAGTCCTCCTGGGACATATTGTGCCAAACAAATAGTTAAAAACCATTCTACAATGACGGAAACAAACAGCTATAATAGGATGATTGAAGATAAAAGGAAAACAAGCTAAAAATGCAAAAGCAGTGTAGAGGAGACAAATAAGACCAAAAGTAGAAAACAGCGATGAGGTATAAAAATCAGATGTAAGGATAAAAACCAATGTCTTTTAAAAACAGAAATAGATTAGGATGAAGTGGATTATTTAAAATATCTTTAATATGAATAGATGAAGCGTTAAAATAATGAATACGATGTTTTTTAAACATAGCACAATCGATGAGGACATGCTTTACGGAGATTACTGTATTGCAGGGATTGCAAACTGGGGCAGATTCACCGAGTAACAAATGACGATGAGTAAAACGTATATGACCAATCCGGAGGCGAGTGAGAATGACGTCATGTCTTCTAGATGGCAAAGTACTCCAATCTTCAATGTTTGGTTTAATTGTAGAGTTACGGCTAGAAACGTTCGAAATCCATCCCCTTCCTCCTTCTTTTCTAGCATTTAATGCCATTATTACAAGCCCTATTTTTCCGGTTAAAAGCAGGCGAACGATGGCCGATTGGTTAGGGTGCTGGATTCCGGAACCGGAGTTCGTGGGTTCGAATTCCACTGTGGCATGGATGTTCGTAGCCGTTCGGAATCGGCTTTAAGCTGTAGGTCCCGGTCTCCTTAGCCCTCGTGTTGCAAAAAGTAGACCGTAGCACTCCACACCAAAAAGCAGGCGATTAAATTTATCAATGTGTCACAAAATAAATAGGTAAAATTAACATTTTTCTAGCATTATGACGTCATTCCTTTAACCCCCTCATTAAATCATTTCTTATTTTAAATTACTTAAATATATTTTTAAAAGTTCCTTCTTTGTTTGGTGTAGTATATTCTACCTTGGATCTTGCGCCAATAAAAGCCAACCAACCAACCGACACCGCCATTTAAAAAAAACTTCATTGATGTAGGAAAGACTCTTGAGGAGATTACAATGAATTCGAAGACTACATGACCTTAAAATATTCTTCTCAACACTAGACATTCTAAAACTTATTCTAAATTCCAGATAAACAATACTTCCGGAATAATTAGGAGACGAGACCAAACTTCTCTAACTATAGATGTGATAAAAAGAATAATCCGGAAAGATGAATGCCGAAAAAAATAACACTGGTTCTATGGGGATAAAATTGGAAACAAATAATCGAACGATCGAGGCGGAAACGATAGATTGAGGTTACCAACTTTTCTGTTGATAAATGCAGTAAAACGTATAATACGGTATCGATGAATGGGGAAAATAACTTTGGTTCTATGGACGATAAAATCAGGACCAAATGGATCTAACGATAAGGTAAGAAACGATAGATCGAGGTTCCGAATTTTTCAGACGAATAGATGCAGTGAAACTAATAATCCGGGAAGGTTGGTTGGTTGATTGAAGTTTAGTGGCGCTAAATCCTCTAGGGACAAACTGCGCCAAACAGGATTTGGAAATAAACTAAAGACGAAATTTAGATAAAAAAAAAATGAAAGGAAAGGTTCTAAAACTGAATAAACTAACGATAAAAGTAAACATTCAACATACAACACGTATAAAATTGAGTTATGTACACAAGAATTGAAAATTGAATGAAGAATTGAGAATTTAAGTTATTAAAGAATTAAAAATTTAAGAAATTATTGGAAAAAAATTGGAAACTGAAAGATTAAAAATTGGATAATATAAAATTGGAAATAGATAAATAAATAAATCAGATTTCGAAGTAAAAGCTAGTACGACGAAGAGGACAAGTTTGAATGTGGAGTTTCCCCGTTGATTAAATTAAGATTCGGCGATGGATTACCAAAAACTTTTATATACATTGACCTAAAACAAACACAAGACGATAAAATATGTGTGACTGTGAAAGGTGTCTTGCAATACGCACACTGTGGAGGAGCTTCACCCAGCAAGAGATGGGCATGGGTGAGCCTACAATGACCCACTCGTAAACCAGTGAGTATCACGTCATGTCTCCTAGAAGGAAGTTGGGGCCATTTAGTTATTTTTGTTTTAATTTCCCGCAGTTTATTTGAAGGAATGTTATCCCAGGAAATCTGCCATTTATTGTGTAAAAGATCTTTGATGTAATTTTTCAAGTCAAGATAAGAAAGACCAGTGTTGAGAAAATCACTTGCAGACCTGGTAGCCATGTTCACAAGTTCATTGCCTTTAATGCCGACATGAGAGGGTTGGTTGGTTATTTGATGATTAATGGCACTGAATCCACAAGGGAATATTGTGCCACAGGATAAGGAATATAAAACTCATACATTGTAAAATCTATAAAGATAATAAAACCATTAGTAAAAGACAAGGCGTATAGAACCACACAAGCTTAAAAGAATGCTGATGAGAAAACAGTGAGTAGATAAAAACAGAGGTCAATAAAAGGAAAAGTTGCACCCAAGAAAACAGTAGAGCAAAATCAAATAAGTGGATAAAAACCAATATGCATTAAAAACCTAAAAATATTTTGATGAGGACGTTACTTAAAAGAATATTATTCGAATGAAAGTGACAAAACCTGGGATTATTGTATATCGGACATTCGACTAGAATATGTTTTACTGTTATAGCAACTTGACAGCGAAGGCAGGTGGGCACGGTTTCCCCCATGAGCAAGTGACGGTGTGTGAGACGAGTATGTCCAATGCGCAGACGAGTCGCGATTACATCATTTCTACGAGTAGAGAGTGAAGGACATGAGAGGGAATCCAGCTAAAAACTAGCGAGATTCCCATGGAAGTGAGGCTAGTTATTGAAAATAATAGGATTATTGCAATTATTTCATTTCAAATAATCCGGGAAGGGTTATTGCAGAAAGGACAATGTAATCGAACGATTATTGCGGAAAAGATAAACTGGGGTTCCGATGATTTCTAATAACAGATGCAGTAAAGCGAAAAAAGGATGAATACAGAAAAAAAACCTAATGAATTGAACGATAAATGCGGAAATTATAGATCTTGGTTACAATCTTTTCTAACGATAGATGCAGTACAACAAATATCTGGAAAAGATGAATACAAAAATAAACCCCCTAATAAATTGATTGCTAAATATGGAAACGATAGATCGAGGTCTGGGTATAATTATCTGACACTCACCATCTTTAATATTCTCTGCATAACAAGCCAGTTTCCCAATTTAAAGAGCTAAGCCATCTTAATGATTCAGTCGTTATGAACGATGATATTGCCGTTTTGAACATGTCCTTTATGAAAACATCATTCACTGCTTTGATAATTATGCTATATTCGTGTGCTCTGTTTTAGCTTTCCGATTATCTTTCCATTGACTGATGGTTTTTCTTTTTACGTTTGTTGTTGGAATCGGTAATTTTTATTCTACTGCTATTGATTTATGGAAATCCACGTAAGCGAAAGTACTTTCTCTACAAAAATAACAAACCTGGATTGCTCTTCTTTTCCTTGACGACCAGAAGGCTATGAAATGTTCAGATAGAATCAATTGGTTATTCATGTCGTACGAATTTCTCCTTTAAGGGGAATAAATTTCCAGACTTAAGGGGTATCATACCTTTTATAAAGGAGTGACGGTGGATTCTGAAAGCATATGCGTTTTGATGTGCAGACCATGAATTATAATACTTAAATACTTAATTACAGTGCTTAACATAATACCCAATATACATTTAACTAACATATAGCCCATCATATGACGGGATTAGTAAAATTTTTAATATTCTAGAACTGTTAAGTACCTAATGAGGCAGGTAAAAAATGGTTTGTTTTTTGGCTGAGAACTATCTGGTTCACTCTCAATAATTTATTTATCATCATACTCCTCTAGAGTCTCCCGATCCTGTGAATGAAGTTTAGTATCATATTGAATTCATTTAGTCAAACCGTGAGGTTATGTATGATAAACAAACACACAAAAGAAAAACTTCTTAATTTCCAAATATATAAATTAAAAGTTAGATATTTATTAGTCCGTGAAATAGACTCCTAGACTTTTATGAAAAGAATTTATTGTTAATACCGGTGGTAAAAGTTTCATTGCAACAAAAATAATCGATGATTCAATTTAAAATTATCATGTATGTACCTAATCTATTATTTAAGCCAAATATAAAAGAAAATCATTGACGTCATATCTAAGTTCAGTGATAAAAGATTTTAAATATCGTCTACACTATTTTAATTAGTTTAAAATATGATATGATTAAATGAGATGTTTAAAGGAATGACGTCACAATGCTAGAAAAGATTGTTATTTTTACCTCTTTATTAAGAGATAAATGGATAAATTTAATCCCCTGCTCTTAACAGGAGAAAATAGGGCTTGAAATAATGGCAATGAACTCTCGAAAAGGAGGGAAGGGGTGGATTTCGAACGTTTTAAAGACGACAGTATTTTTTGCTGTGATATGAAGCCTATTTAAACAAATTTATTTTAGAATTGGATCGATAGTTTAGGAGAAGATCAACTTTATTCGCTTTGAATGGATGCCTCTATGCATTCCAGGTAAAACCGCTTCATAAATTTCAGGACAGACGTATATTATTATATAGGGGATATATAATACTTAGCGTAAAGTATTATATATTATGTATATTAAGTATTATGTACTAGCATATAGCCCGCCATTTGACGGGATCAGTAAAAGTGTTAATTTTCCAGAATTGCAAAGAACCCTATGAGGCAGGTAAAAAAAATGGTTTGTTTTATGGCTGAGAATTATCTTTCTACAAAAATAATCGATTAAAATTATCACATATGTACCTAATCTATTATTTAAGCCAAATATAAAAGAAAATTATTTACGTCATATCTAAGTTCAGAGATAAAACGTAAAAAATTATGCAGACGATATTTAAATAATTTAAAATAAATGATTAAATGAGACGGTTAAAGAAATGACGTCAGAGTGCTCATAAAAAATGTTATTTTACCTATTTATTTTGCGATATTGATAAATTTAATAGCCTGCTCCTAAAATAGGGCTAGATATAATAGCATTAAACGCTCGAATAGGGGGACGAGGTGGATTTCGAACGTTTTAAAGATGACAGAATTTTTCGGTGTGATACGACGCTTATTCATACCAATTTATTTTAGAATCGGATCTATAGTTTAGGAAATGATAAACTTTACTCCCTTTGAATTTTGCTAATCCTTACTCATCGAAAATCCAATATGGCTGCTCTATCCGTATCAGATAAAACAGCTTCATAAATTCGAGGACATACAGACAGATAACTTAGGCTATTATTATATTACGAAAAGAAAGTTTAAGTCATAAAAAGTTGAAAAAATAATAAATATTATTTTAAAAATAATAATACAACTTTAGGAATAAGAATTTAAAAGAAAAAGCAGAAAATATTAAATTAATTAGACGTTTAGAAAAATTTGGCTGTGTCGGGGACAGAACCGTCACGCCAAGAAATACGACGATCAAATCGGCAGACACTCTACCGAACGCGCTAGGCCTACACCTGATGAAAGCATAGGAGTGTGTAAAGTATGTGAGGGTCGAGTAAACACGGTCCAGTTTAAATATTACGCTCCGCCATCGCTGCTCCCTCTTATTCTATACTAAATTCATATCAAGAATGAATTTAGTATATAATAAGTCTTGAAATAATAGCATTAAACGCTCGAAAAGGGGGGATGGGGTGGATTTCGAACTCGCTTTGAATTTTGCTAACCCTAACTCATAAAAAATAAAATATGGATGCTTGCGAAATTCGTGGACATACAGCTTAGGCTATTATTATATAGGGCAGTGGTTCTTAACCTTTTTAAGCCGCTACCCAAATTTGAGAAATATGTTCATGTCGTGACCCAAAAAAAGTCAAAACTTTTTCATTGCTTTATTTTAGAGCGTATTTTTAAAAAATCTTCAATCCTACAATGATGATTTTTTTAACTTTCAAATTTTTTATTTATTTTTTTAATAATAAAGATAAACAAAAGTACTTTTCGATCCAAGGAAAATTTAATAATCAAGTGTTTTTAATAATTTTTATTGACCAAATTAAAATATATTTTCAACTTTTTGAAAATAATTGACATTTTAACTTATTCCAAAAAAAAAAAAAAAAAAGAAAAAAAAAAAAAAAAAAAAAAAATCAATACATATGTTAAGTCTTTTTAAATTTTAAATGCATGTCATACAGTTTTAATGAGAACCTTATGCTTGAATACATTTTGAAAGATCTTCAAACCTCGGTTGAATGCTTGTCAAGGAGCACCTTATATCTATTTCAGGATTTAAATTGTTCTAGGAGGTGTTGGTATTACTTATTATTTGGTGTATTACTAACTTTTTTGGTTCGACTCAGCGCGACCCAAGAAATATGCTTCGCGACCCAATTTTGGGTCGCGACCCATAGGTTAAGAACCGCTGATATAGGGGATTATAAATAGTCCTGAAATTTTCAGAAAGTGTGTGTGTTTCGAAATACCTTAAATGATAATAAAATTCTAAATTAAATAATTATAGCGCTTAATACATAATATTCAACATACATCTTAATATATTACATTAATTACATAAAAATTAATTATTATATAATAACACTTTACACTCGAGGGCTCAGGAGCATAGCCATTTAAAATTTGTCTTCAAACTCGAGGGCTCCGCTAAGGAGACGATGCAAAATAATTAGTTTTTACAATTTGTTTTTGTTATGCTATAATTAATTCAAATAATTTTTAAAAATTAATTCAAATAATTTTTAGCATAAGAGCACACTATAGAGGTGTTTCACCAAGCAAGAGATGTGCATGTGTGAATCGGCAGTGACCCACCCGTAGATGAGGGATAATCAAGTCATATCTTCTGGAAGGTAGTTGAGGCCAGTTAGTATTTCAATCTTTTGATTCATCTATACCAGGGGTCGGCAACCTGTTTGTCCTTAAGGGCACAATACTAAATTTGAAAATCACCGAGGGCGCATATTTTACAGATAATCAACAGGTATAAATAGGCATAAAAAAAAAACAGATTTTTTATAACTTTTTTTGTTGGTGTCATACCTAATGTACATATAATTCAGTGTGAAACTTGGGTGTCTTGCAACGTGTTTATAGCTGAAACTATTTTTTTTTTATTTTTAAATTCTTCAAAAAGTGAATCAGCAGCTTCTAACATGGCTTCTTTCACTAATTCTCCATCTTTAAATGGTTTTTTATTCTTAGCTAGCAAATACGATATTTTATATGACGCGATCGTTGATGCTTTATGTTGTTGCAGTGGTTCAGTAAAAAAAACTTTGCTGGTTAGTTATTGAAGATTTCAAAGAAATAATTTTCTTTCTTCTAATTTCAGAGTTCATTGGATAGTCAGTATCAAAATTGGTATGAACGGTCTTAAAATGTCGTTCAATATTACTTTTCTTGGGAATCGCAACACTATTATTACACAACAAACAAATACACTTCCCTTTGTAATCAATGATACAATATAGATGTTCCCATTCATCGTTAAAATAATATGTTTTTTCTTTTACATTTATCCATGAAGGGTTTTGAAAGAAAATAATTATTTCGGATTACTTAATAGTTTTAAATGCACGGTCTACGCGTGGTCTATTCGAAATACGATCACACACTAACAAATAATACACGAGTGTTATTAGATAAGCTCAAGGTTAGCAAACTGCTAATCTATACAATCCTAAACTCAACTGACTACTTGCTGTATATCGCCGTTTGACAAGAGTAAGTAAATCGCTCTGGTTATCATACATTTACATTAGTACAGCGAGGGCGCATTAAAAAATGATCGGGGGCGCCATGGCGCCCGCGGGCGCCGCGTTGCCTACCCCTGATTTATACTATTGAAAGCCCTTAATAAGGATGATGATGATCATCATCATAATGTGATTTTTCCAAATATTGGTTAATTGACTAACTCAATATTTATATAAGCTTCTTGCATGATATGAAATGAATCTATTGTAGAGAATGTACATCAGTATATTTCATTGGCTTTTTATTATTAAGTCAACAATAACCAAACAGCTATTAACTGGGAATTACCTCTTGAGATTTTCAATGAAAAGTATGTGTCTGAATATGTATCACATGGTAAAATTACCAGTTGGGAAGAAGTCTTGCTGAACAGATTACTTAGAAAATTAATGACCAAGGCAATTTCTATCAATACTATAGAAATGACCTTTACCCTTGTGATGCTTATGTTAATATAATTTTTGAAAATACTGATTTTTGAAAATCTTACTCGAAATTTATATAAGTTTCAGGCATGTGTGGAAAACCTTCCGTGCTTTTTCTTTTATAACTATTCGTAATTTTTACCAATTATTGTATATTCATCTATTATTTGTACCTAATCATCTTAATTTGCTATTATATGACCCAAGTGGATAATGTGCCAATTAGCTTCCAACAATCAACTAATCGATTGTAGAGAACATACATCAACAGGATTCGTTGTCTTTTCCTAAACTCAAATAGCTGTTGACATGGAAATTAGCAGGTAATATTTTTAATGGAAGGTACTTATCTGAATATACATCAAGTGGTGAAATTACCAGTTGAAAAGAAGTCTTGCTGAAGAGACTACTGAGAAAATTGATGACTAAGTCAATTTCTGTTCAATTTATCATCGATACTCATCGATACTAATGAAAACTCTTAATGATGCTCATCGTGATAATATGATTTTTTCAAATATTGGTTAATTATCTAACTCAATATTTATATAAGCTTCTTGCATGACATGAGATGAATATTGTTGATTGTGTACACTACTAGGCTTCGTTGTCTTTTTATTTTTATTATTACTAATTCAACAAAAATCAAACATCTGTTAACTCGGGAAAGCGATTTCAGATAATGCCATTCTCAAGAGATAAATCGGAACTACCACCCATATTATTCTATCGATCTATTATTGTATTTATCATCGAATTTCACCTGCGGTTCGATACTTAGCTAAAGTATGCCGAGCATGTTTCTACTTTTTCGAAATTGCAAATATATCCCAGGAATCGATTTTCGGTAATTTGTTTTATAAATCGAACACCGAAAATAAAATGTTTGAAATGCAGTGACAGAGGAATACAACAGACGGTTAATAGAACAAAAACAAATGGTGTATGTGGGATTCAACGCTTATATATCTACCAATGGCATGCACGAGAAACTTTATATTTTGTGTATACGTTACACACTTTCTAAAGTTTGAATACACGAGGGGTAATGAGACAGGAACCTACTGTTCAAAGCCAATTTCGAACGACTACGAATACCCATGAGATCTGCGGGATTAGAATCGAAACTCCTGTACCGAAGAGCAGCGCAACGGAAAGAATTTCAGCTTCTTATGGGTGTGATAACTGTCACACCCGTAAGAAACTGAAATGTTGCAAAATTCTTACTTAGGTGTTATAATTGCTTCACAAAAAGTGTGTGTGTGTATGTATGTTTGAAATATAATCTTAATAGAAAGTGATAAAAAGTAGTTTAATCTGTCACACCCGTTTCTATAGAATGGCCATTAATGACCGACCCCCCCCAGTATCAATATATATATATTGACTCGGGTGGGATGAATACAACGCCATCTTCAGATAGTATACTTTTGGCAACAAACTTTTTAACATTACTCAGCGTTTTAAAGAGTTGTAAACATGGTGATGAAACTCTTTTAGGGGGAAACTGCTGTGAAAGACGAAAACAGCTGAAATATCACTATTTTTATACGAAAGAAGAAATATAATATATATATATATATATATATATATATATATATATATATATATATATATATATATATAACAAATATAAACAATAATACATCAAGAAGCAATTAACTAGTAGCCTCGCATGAGAAAATGGAAGTAACTCTTTGATTGTAGTATAAAGGTTATTGCTCAAACATGGTAAAAACTTTATTGGAGGACCGATGTTCCGATAAAGTTTCATTTTATTTTACTCCATTATCATATGTATGGAGTATATACTAGAGCGGCCTATCCACCTGAAACTACGATATAGGAAATGGTTGAAATACTTCACTAGCCTACTCCTGAGTCTTATTCCTGGTAATATCTTTTCACAGCTACTATAAAAAATACTACGTTGAGAAGCGATTGTTTTCCTCGCATGAAGAGAGGGAAGTAGGTTTCTGATTGTTGTGTAAAGATTATTGCTCAAAAATAGTATTTAAAAAACTTTGTTGAAGGACTGATGCTCCGATAAAGTTTCATTTTCTTTTACTCTATTATCAGATGTACGGCGTACACAATAGAGCAGCCTAGCTACCTGAAACTGCAATATATGAAATGGTAGTAATACCTCCCTAGCCTACTCCTGACTCTTATTTCTGGTAATATTTTTTCACAGCCACTATAAAAAATACTACGTCGAGAAGTGATAAACTGTTATCCTCACATAACGAGATGGAAGTAAGCCTCTGATTGTTGTGTAAAAGGTTATTGCTCAAAAATAGTATTTAAAAAACTTTGTTGAAGGACTGATGCTCCGATAAAGTTTCTTTTTCTTTTACTCTATTATCAGATGTACGGCGTATACAATAGAGCAGCCTAGCCACCTGAAACTGCAATATATGAAATGGTTGTAATACCTCCCTAGCCTACTCCTGAGTCTTATTCCTGGTAATATCTTTTTACAGCCACTATAAAAAATACTACGTCGAGATGGTTGGTTGGTTGGTTGGCGCAATAAATAAGCCAGGATATGCTGCGCCAAAGAAAGATTGAAGTTTTAACCAAAATGAGATTACATATATATATAATTTAAAAGCAGAAGTAACTATGAATCAAATATATAAAAGGAAGAACATAAGTAAAAATATGACGTAAATGTTGATATTAAAACTTTTTAAAAATTAAACGAGGTTAAAAACACCAGTGCGGATGGGAAATTCAAGTAGTTTTGGATGGGGGATCTCACCCAAAAGTTCGCTCAAACGGGGATGAAACGTTTTAAAATATATATATTATAAAATCGTGTAAAAGCCGCACATGAAGTTAAAATGTGATGAACGAGAGATGAGTGTGACAGAAAGAACATTGTGGAGCAGGCTCAGCAAGCTATAAAAAATTCTACGTCGAGAAGCGATTAATAGTTATCCTCGCGTGATGAGATGGAAGTAAGTTTCTGAATGTTGTGTACAGGTTATTGCTCAAAAATAGTATTTAAAAAACTTTGTTGAAGGACTGATGCTCCGATAAAGTTTAATTTTCTTTTACTCTATCAGATGTACGGCGCATACAATAGAGCAGCCTAGCCACCTGAAACTGCGGTATATGAAATGGTTGCAATACTTCCCTAGCCTACTCCTGACTCTTATTTCTGTTAATGTCATTCGACAGCCATTTATATAAAAAAAATAATACGCAGAGACGCGATTACCTTTTATCCTCGCGCGATGAGATGAAAGTAAGTCTCCGATTGTAGTGTAAAGGTAACTCGGGGAAGAGTTGCATCGACAATGGAAACGTGCTTTTCGTCTGTGCGAGTGGAGAAATATTATTTTTAGTCCCCACCCGCGGAAGGGGTTCGGCGTTCATCATTCGGGACCGAAAGAGAAAAAATAACTCTTAATGACAATCGGCTCTGGGAATGCCGCTGCGGGGGACGCGTGGGTGCGTGCCAGCCGTGTCGACAATCTCAGAGCCGGTCGGAGACGCTCGGCGTGAGGTGCTTTCGAACCGACTGGGGACGGACAGATAGTACACTGCTACAACAATACTTTGACGTCCATCCTGTATGAGCAGATTTACACGAATGGTTCCAACGAAACAAACTCCTACAAAACCAAGTAAATAATAGATACACTGTTACCCGCAAAATAAAATAAAAACTTACAGTGGACAAAGTACTTTCTAGTTGATGTGGTTTAAAGCGCGCTACGGTCTATCTTTTATTTTAACTTGAAGATTTTGAACTGTTGCTTAAAGCAGATTTTGAAAGTCTACAAACAACCATGGCAAAATGGGATTGAAGCCCACGAACTTTGGTATCGAAGGTCATAAGCCTTAACCATTCGGCATCGTTCGGTGTACAGCTGAAAAGTCTTCATTAAAACATTAAGGCAACTCTCCATGGACTAGACTTTTAAAAACTGTGAATGGCAACGCGAAGAAGCGTATGACACAGACAGATACTGAGACAGAGCGTGTGTGTCTGCAGAAGAGATTGAGGGTACAACGTCGAACGATTTATGATTATTGATTTATGATTATTTATTTATTGATTTATTATTATTTATTTTAATTAAGATGAATTAATATCTATTTTATGTTTAATCGTTCAAGTTTTGTAAAGTGTTTTATCACACACACACACACACACACACACACACATATATATATATTTCAATCCCTATTTTCCACGGTTAAGAGTAGGCTATTAAGTTTATCATATAATAAATAGTTAAGAATAACATTTTTTTCTAGCATTATGACGTCATTTCTTTAACCATCTCATTTAATCCTTTATTTTAAATTATTTCAATATCGTCTGCATTATTTTCATACGTTTTATCACGGAACTTAGATATTACGCAAATAATTTTCTTTCGTATTTTGCTTCAATAATAGATTGTGTGCATATGTAATAATTTTAAATTGAATCATAGACTATTTTACTGCAATGAAAATGTTGTCATCGGTATTAGCAACAAATTCTTTTCATAAAAAGTCTAGGAGTCTATTTCAAGTACTAATAAATATCTAGCTTTTAAGTTATATATCTTTGAAAATTAAAAAGTTTGCTCGTTTGTTGTTTGTTTTTATACATGACCACATGGCTTGACTAAATGAATTCACCGCGATTCTAAACTACATTTACAGTATCGCAAGACTTTAGATGAGTATGAAGATAAACAAATTATTGAGTTTGTACCAGATAATTCTCATCCAAAAAACAAACCTGCATCGTAGGGTACTTTACAATTCTGGAAAATTAAAAATTTTACTAATCCCGTCATATGATTGGTTATATGCTAGCTAAGTAGGATTAGGCGATGAATTTCCAAAGAATTTTATGTACAGAGATTTAAAACAAATACAAGAAGTTAAGATATGTACGACTGTCTAAACAAATGTAAATACGCACATTGTGGAGGTGCCTCACCAAGCAAGATATGTGCATGTGTGAGTCGACAGTGATCCACCCGTAGATGAGTTGGTTGGTTGGTTGGTTGGTTGGATGGAGTTTAATGGCACTGAGTCCTCGTGGGACATACTGTGCCAAACAAATAGTTAAAAATCATTCTACAGTGACCAAAACACACAGCTATAAAATGATGATAAAAGGAACATATAAATAGATAAAAGGAACAAGCTAAAAATGCAAAAGCAGTGTAGAGGAGATAAATAAGATCAAAAGTAAAAACCATCGATCGGGTATAAAATTCAGATGCGAGAGTAAAAACCGATGTCTTTTAAAAACAGAAATAGATTACGATGAGGTGGATTATTTAAAATATCTTTCATATGAATAGATGAAGAGTTAAAATGATGAACAGGATTTTTTTTTAAACGGGGACAATCAATGAGGACATGCTTTACGGAGATTGCTGTATTGCAGTGATTGCAAACTGGAGCAGATTCTCCGAGTAACAAATGACGATGAGTAAAACGCGTATGACCAATCCGGAGGCGAGTGAGAATAACATTATGTCTCCTAGATGGCAAAGTACTCCAATTTTCAATGTTTGGTTTAATTGTACGAAATTTATTATCATTCTCTTCATCCCAAGAATTCTGCCACTTCTTATACAACAGATTTTTTGTATATATTTTAACATTACAAAGGGGAAAAGACATATCCATAAAGTCACTAGCGGTTTTTGCAGCTTTGTCAGCATCTTCATTACCTTTAACTCCTACATGTGAAGGAATCCAACTGAAGAGAAGGGAAAAACATCCGTAGATGAGAGATAATCCGTCATATCTACAAGTTAGGCTAGAATAAGGAGTTGAATCTCCTCAGACGGGAAAAAAAAACAGTTGCCTCTTGACAATGCTTTTTACTAATTCTTTCACTCCGAACCTTGGTGTTTAATTAAAATTCCCAAATGAAAGTTAAATTTATGCCAAAATTTACATGAGAGAGTAAGAAATCTCTTAATTTTACAAATGGTTGGTTGGTTGGAGTTTTATGGCACTGAGTTCTCTTGGGATATATTGTGCCAAACAAATAGTTAAAATTCATTCTAAAATGATCAAGTCAAAATATTTATAAAAGTATGACTGAAGATAAAACAAACAAGTAAAAAATGTAAAACAGGGTAGAGAAGAGACATTAGACCAAAAGTGAAAAAACAGCGATGAGGCATAAAATTCAGATGTAATGGTAAAAAGCAATGTCTTTTAAAAACAGAAAGAGCTTAGGATGAGGCTGATCATTTAAAATAGCTTTAATATTAATAGATGAAGAGTTAAAATAATGAATACGGTGTTTTTTAATCAATCGATGGGGGCATGCTTTACGGAGATGACTGCATTACAGTGATCGCAAACTGGAGCAGATTCTCCATGTATTTTTTCTACAAATGACAGCTCATCTCTAAGAAAAACAGGCAGTAGCACACAAAAGAGTTTAAGTGTCATATCTTATTCTTTGTTTTCTGGGGCACATATTATTTATTCCTATATTTTCAGCAGAAACAAATCAGACGTTAATAGGTTATAAACTAGACTAAACTTTAAAAAATTAGTATCGAAATGAAACTATTACACTTTCATGAACCATTTAATGCAATGAAAAAAGTTATATGATACCTCCTCTATACGTATTTTTGTACAGAGTTCAAAAGAAAAAAATTACTAAACGAACAATTAAAATTAAATGCGAAAACTATTTTTTTTCTCAGTATATCTTACAACGAGTGGATAATTTTATCCATTAGCCAACTCTGTCTGAAATGAAAATGAGTTAAAAAAGAAAAACGCATCAACGCTAGCACTATTGTCTGTGGGCCTCAAAAAATTATTTTTCCAAACTGCAAAAGTATCATTTCCTGAAGGAAAAATTTGGGGGCGAGCCAAATTATCTTTTGCCGTGTGCTCGCCAGGGGGAGTAATATAGGTTCTCTTTGAAAGCTCTTTTATTTCATTCCTGAAGAAAAGTGTCTCTGCTCTACTCAACTAAAAATTACTATTACCACTTCTGAAATGAAGAATAATAAACTTTTTCTCCCGTTACTTCTTGAAAGTCGTGAAATGGTCCGGAATTTCGCAATTCTAATTTATTTTTGATATTCATTTAGTTAGCGGCTTAAGATGCCAAGAAGTAAAATTCTGTCTGAAATTCGTATTTGGTTCAGTGGTGATGTCCTAAAAACTTGTATAGTGAATGAGCTAGTTTCGGGTTTAATATCACCATGTCCAAGAAAGGACATGCTGAGCCAAACAAACAGTAAAATATCAGACTACAATGTAAAGAAACATTTAAAAGATTATGTACCAAGGGTTGGTTGGTTGGAGCTTAAAAGCACTGCATCCTCCTGGGATATATTGTACCAAACACAATGACTAATTAGTAAAAAAAAATATTTTAAAAATGGTTTCAAAGTTTAAAACTTAACAACGAAGCGATGTTTCGACAAGAAATACGAAGAGAAATGTAGAATTAAAAAAGAATGAGGTGCGATTATAATACCAAATATGAGGATACAAACCAATGACTTATAAAGGTAAAAAGTTCAGGATAAGGCGACGCATTTAAAAGGCATTTGATATCAGGGGTAGAAGAGTTAAAATAATGGAGACGATGTTGATTAAAGATGGGACAGTCTATCAGGGCATGTTTAACAGACATGCTGATCTTACAAATTTTACACAAAGGTGCGTGATCACCGAATAAGAGATGACGATGGGTGAACCGCGTGCGTCCGATACGGAGACGGGTGAGGATGACATCATGCTTTCTGGACGACAGATAGTGCCACTTTTCAAATTTTGGCTTAATATTACGCAGCTTGTTATCAATAGTCACATCCCAAGCGCTCTAACAAATTTTATAAAAGCAACCTTTAATATATTTTTTGCATCACTGCACGGGACAGGAACATCGATTAACTCAGTTGCAGATTTTGTAGCACTATTGGCCATTTCGTTCTCCTTAATACCCACATGCGACGGAACCCAACAGAAGACAATCGAGAAACCCAGCGATGTAAACCTTTCAATGATATGTATAACTTTAAAAACAAAAGGGCGACTGTCTTGCTATTCGAGGAACTCAGAGCCTCCAAAATGCTCTTAGAATCAGTATAAAAGATGCATTTATCATTTTTATGATTGTACAAGTGCTCCAAACTTTTCAATATTGCCGAAATTACAGCCCAAAAGATGGAATATGCAGGATGCAACTTGTAGGAGTAGGTGGTGTTCTCAATCACATACGCACTACCCACAAAATTACCACATTTTGAACCATCCGTAAATACTGGAGAAAACCTGGCATATCTTTGTCTATGTTCGTAAAAAATTTGCTGATAAGTCAGAGCTACAGTTGCGTCTTTGTCAAATTATTAAAAGGGTTTAAAAAGGTAAAATTGGGTATTTACCAAGGTGGTTTAAAAGAATCAGTAGCAAGAATTTGTACATTGTCAAAGTAAACTTCTTTTAATATAGTTTTGATTCTATGAAAAAAAAGGAGAGATGCAATATGGTTTAGTATTGTAAAGTCTATATGTACCAAGGGAGCAATCTTCCAGAGCTGTGGTAACTCAGTCAGAAAATATAGCAACCTCGGAACAGAAAGGTTGAGGATTCGGGCTCGAGACGGCCTAAAATTCACAGTGTTCATTAAGGATGATTAGAGCGCGTAAATATATTCGTGATCACAATGTCCTCCAAGCTCTCAAATGATACATCTTGTGGTGACAGCCCAAGCCCTGGGTCTTCTGCTTGGTCCGGCCTTTAAATTGCGGCACATCCCTTATGTTAATTCAAGTAACCTAAGGCTCACGCCCATGTCTTGTCCAAGGAGCATAAGTAACAACAACAACAATCTTCCATGGAGCTCTAGTGATACAGATTAAACGATTGATTTAGGTTTTTTGCCACAAGATCCAAGCAAAGATATGCTGTGCCATACGAAAGAGTAAGATTCTAAAACACAAAAAAATATAATTTAAAAGTAGAGGACACTATCAAGTACTTAAAAAAACAAATACTAGTAAAAAACGATGTAAAGGGTCGTATTAAAATTTCGCTAAAAGTTCGCTTGGAAAATAGTAAGTGCTTATGAGTAAGTATAGTAGATACAGATTAAAAGGCCAAACAAAAGGTAAAGCCATTAAACAGAGCGATGAGTAAGTTCTACGTAAATACAAATTGGGTGAAAAAACGCATCATAAAAACAGCTAATGTAAAAGGCATAGATATGGGGGAAATATAAGATTTAAGAAGATGAAAAATGTAAAAAACAACGAAAAAATTAATACATTAAAAACTCCAATTACACTTAAAAGGGTAAAGAGGGAAATTCCTTAACTAAATTGCGCAACCGTAAATCAGTTTTCTCGACAAAATTTCTTTGTTCTTTAAAATTCGGATTAATCGATTAAAATATGGGAAACTAAGGTCTATTTTGTAGATGGTACATTAGGAACCAGAAATGATCAAATGGCTGTGTCCCGATTACTCAGTGGACATTTGAAATGCATGACCCACGAATCTGGCCAAAAGGTATTCCAGACTATCATCAAGTGTCACCTATTGCATAGTCCCCTGAACGTATCCTTGATTGTTTGAGGTTAGCTTTGGAAGATGTCCCTGCGAGTCCACTTCTGGTTCTGGACTTTGGTAGGGTTAATGGTCTCATGGATCTGATCTAGCTGCCGCTAGATCATGAAGGATTCGACACAACAACACATTCGGAACAGTTCCCCCCAAAACTTATATATAATACACTCAAACGAATGATATCCAAACAGTCAAGGTATATATACTTTGGTTAATATTTTCAATCTATGTTTGGCGCAGCATATCCTTGCTTGGATCTTGCGCCAAGAAACCCCAACCAACCAACCAACCAAACAGTCAAGCGAATTTAAGATGATTAATATTGATTTACTGCAAATACATTGCTAAATATCATTAATACTGAAAGATATAGAAAAACATCCAGCTATTACAAGACTCATGACAACACAGACACATTTCAAAGCCAACTGTCTTCAGGTTGTTCTTTTATTCTATATGGCAAAACATCTGGATTTTGCAGGTAGACAAAAAAATTAAATGTTCAACGACAGCATTTCTTATTGGCCTGGAGTGGCCTAAAAACTATAGCGATGTTTCAAATGCAGAGAATGGAACACTGTCAACTTGTCCCCATTTTATTCTTTCCAAGAGCAACCACATTGATAATTTCAACAAATTTTAGAATATATATATATGTGTGTGTAATCGGAGCGAATATTTTCCACCGATTACATGGGAAATTAGCCAGCCTTATTTGATTTGCCCGGGCAATCATATTTTATATAACTGATTTAATATGGCGTCAAGCAACAGTTGAACAAACTATGGCTGGTTCAATTTGTTTTCACGGACCAGAATGGCTTCGTTTGGCTGAGGAAAAGTGGCCAAAGAACTAATTTATAATTTTGTCCAGAAGTGTCATCCGATAGAAGGTTGGTTTTGGTTGATTGAAGTTTAATGGCGCTAAAGTCCTCTGAATTTAAAACTGCGCCAAACAAGATGAAAAAAAATTACAGGCTCAAAAACAGATTAAAGCAATTATAAAAAAAAAACACAACATAAAACACAATAAAAATTAAGTTATATACAGAATAACAAGAATTGAAAATGAAAGATTAAAAAATTGAAAATTAGAAATTGAAACACACTCAAAAATCATATTTTCAGTATAAAAACCAGATTGACGAAGAAGATAAACAAGTTTTGTGGAGCTTCGATGATTAAATTAAGATTCGATGGATTATCAAAAAATTTTATATACATTGATTTTAAACAAACACAAGAGGTTTATGTGCGATTGTGTAAGGCGTGTCATCCGATAGAAGAACTAAAGTTTCAACTTTAGCTTGTAAAGTCCAATTGAATTTATATCATCGGATTGATTTAAAGAAGTATAACATCTTGGAAAGACTATATCGAATTACCAGTTGGATTTTTAAGTTCATAAACAATTGTAGATATTCCAGTAGAAAATTTGAGGAACTAACTCTTAAGAACTTGATGGTGCCGAAATAATGTTGATTAAAACTGTTCAAGCAGAAATATTTACTGAAAACTGTCTCGTTTATAAGAAGATAAACAGGTTTCAAGAATTTCTACAATTCTAAAATTAAAACGTTTCGTTGATTTAGATGGTGTAATAGGTCTGACAGGTAAGAACATTTATTCAATTTAGGGAATGTTTTGCGAATAATTTAGCGAAATCACTATTCCTTTTATAGTTGAATCATCCCACCTTCCCAAGGATGTCCTAAAAGTTCAAAGGACTCTATAGCATGACTTCACAAATGACTTACAAAGTTAATGATGAGTGACTCGTTCCAACGTATAAGTACATACTTTAATACTAACTTAACCCTAGAGAGATAACCTACTATGGAAGTTTTAAAAAGACAGTCTATTTAACAAAAAATATAATTGCTGATATTCGCTTATAACAAAAGAGTAAATTAGAATCTCAACTGTCAAAGCGTATAATATCAATTTCATCGTATATGTTTGAGTGCATATATAAAATGTGTATGTAATGTTTGTGTCAATTGTAATGTACCACAATGAATGTTATTGTGTTATGGATATATGAAAAGCATTAAGAATTATCTGTATTTTCACTAGCAAAAGTTTTGAAGTTATAAAAATAATTATTTATTACTTAAAAGATTTGAAAAAATCTTCTTCAGACGTCGATTTGACGTAGGTTATTTTTCTAGGGTTAAGAAAAACCAAATATAAATACTGTTTTCGTTTATACAGATTATTTTTACTCTAACATTAAAAAATATTGTTTTTTGGTTATACTAATATTAATATATTACCACGACAATTTATTTTTAAAACTGAAATGCTCTATAAAACTTGAACGTACAATTACAGTTTCAAGAGCTATATACATTAAGATAGCAATCGATTTATGGCAAGACAATCGGTTACAAAAAAAGCTCTAAGCAAATGAAGAATTGACAAATTTACGACATTTCTTTAAGTAACGCAGCAGTAATAAAATAGAAAAAAAATTAACCCACCCCAGATAAGAATATTCGACCCCACTCTACCTTATCATTTTCTCACAGTTCAAGTATTAGAAAAGATTTTTTTTCCTAACTCCCACAATCACTCGTGTGCTTTTAAGCAGCTTGACACTTCACTGTCAGATGTACACTTGATGGAGCAAAACGGCCAGAGTGCAAGTGGATTTATGATTTATAACAGCAATCACTCAGTTCACACTTTAGATTTAACGGGGTATTATTTCTTGAAGCTTTAGTAAAATGACATGCATGTCTTGATATCTTTGAAACTCGGTACTGGCATGTCAACCCGCACTCATTGAAAAACTAATGGATTCAGTTTGCTATTCCTTTTGTCTTTAAGGAATGCTTGATTGGTTGGTTATAATTTAGTGGCGCTAATTCCTGAAAGAACAAACTGAGCCAAACAAGACGAAAATAAAAAAACAAAGTAATAGATAAAAAAAGAAAATAAACACAGGAGAAAGGCATTTTGAGAATGAAATAGACGAAACTATAAATTAAAACGTTAAAAGCATATAAAAATCAAACAAACGAAGATAATAAATTGCAATTATATACAAGATTGATTATTACATTATAAAAAAATTAAAAAACAAAGTTGAAAATTGAGAAATTGAAAATCCTAAAATTGTTAAATTGAAAATTGAAATAAAGATTAACATACAAAAAATCACAGAATTCAGATTTCATAATAAAAACCTGTACAGCGAAGAAAGGGAAACAAGCCTGGATGTTTCGTTTCACCGATGATTGTGTCAAAATTCGGCGATAAATTTTCAAAGAATTTTATATACATTGATTTGAGACAACAACACGATGACAAAATGTGTGCGACGGTGTAAGGGAAATTTCATTGGTAAAATTAGGATTGGAAAATTGTACGAAAGGCAATACCTTCCAAAATCAGTTATCGTCCTCTCTAGTCCAGATCACGACATAAATATCCTTCATTTAAACCAGAAAAATGATAAACTCTGGTAAATTTCACAGATACACACGAGGTGAATATAAAATTAAGAGATCTCAAGGTTTATAAACTCTTTCGTTGCAGATTAACTGTGTCCAGAAGAAAGTAAGAAGAGTACAGCTTGTGGGTAGATTTTATTACCTTTGTTTACTAGGATATTCGTTTTAATCCCCTATATAATAAAAGCCTAAGTTATCTGTACGTCTGTCCTAGAATTTAAGAAGCGGTTGGACCTGGAATGGATGGGGCATCCATATTGGATTCTTGATGAGTTAGGGTTAACAAAATTCAACGCGAGTCTTTAAAAAAATCGAAATCCACCCCTTCCCCCCTTTTCGAACGTTTAATGTCATTATGTCAAGCCCTATTTTCCCCGGTTAAGAGAAGGCAGTTAAATTTATATCAATTTGTCACATAATAAATAGGTAAAAATAACATTTTTTCTAGTATTATGACACCATTCCTTTAAACACCTCATTTAATCATTTCTTATTTTAAATTATTTAAATATCGTCTGCATTATTTGCATACGTTTTATTACTGAACTTAGATATTAAGTAATTTTTTTTTTATATTTGACTTAAATAATAGATTAGGTACATATATGATAAATTAAAATTTAATCATTGATTAATTTTATATACATTGATTTGAGACAACAACACGATGACAAAATGTGTGCGTTTGTGTAAGGTGTTTTACAACAAGCACACTGTGGAGGATCTCCACCCAGCAAGAGATGGGCATGAGTGAGTCTGCAATGACCCACTCGTAGACGAGTGAGTATTAAAGGAATGCTCGGAATTATCGTGCAATAGCGTAAAATTTTCATCCAATTAAAGACCTTATCACACGCCAACCTGAACCAAACTAGATCAATTGAAAAATGTTGCGCAAATAATGAAGTTTGGGTTTTCTTTATTGGAAAGTATGCCGTCATTCATTTAGTTTCGGCCGATAATATATGTAATTTTTTTTTATTCTCAATGGTTATTCAGCCTATAAAAATGAATGTGAAAAACTAGCATGAGAATCACTTGGGACAATCAGTCCGTATTTGTCTATTTCTTTACTTAAGTGTGCTGCAAGTTGCAGAGTATATGTATATGTTAAAAGATGTGTCCTTTATTAAACTGATTTTTATTTGTTCTACGTGACTCAAAAGTATTAAAATATAAAAAATTGAAATAAGTAAATCAAACACAATTGAAATCAAACTAAAGCACAAAAACTGAACCGAAAATTAAAAAATAATAAAAGAAAATTCAAATTTGAAGAATTAAAAGATTAAGAATTAAATATTATAGAATTGAAAATCAAAAGTGAAATAACAAAAGCAAATCAGATTTCGAAATATAAGCCAGTACGGCGAAAAAAAGGGAATAAGCCTGTATGCGGTGTTTCTCCAATGATTGAATTAAGATTAAGCGACGAATGTACAAAGAATTAAAAACAATAAGTTAAGATATGTGTGACAGTATAAGTAGTCTTACAATACGCACAATGTGGAGGTGCCTCACCAAGCAAGAGATGTGTATGGCGAAGAAAGAGGAAATAAGACTGAAAGCTGCGTTTCCCAGATAATTAAACATTTGGCGATGAATTTACAAAGAATTTCATGTATACAAATATTTAAAATCAAAGGCATGAGGTTAAAATATGCGCGACTATATAAGCTGTCTTACAATAAGCACACTATGGAGGAGCTTCAGTCAGGAAGAGATGAGCATGGGAAAGTCGACAGTGATCCACACGTAGACGAGTATCATGTCTCCTAGACGGGAGTTGGGACCACTAAGTAATATTTTTCTTTACTTCTCGCAACTTATCTGATGACACTTTATCCCAGGAGTTATGCCGTTTAACTTGGATTAGATCTTTATGTAATGCTTCAAGTCAGTATAAGAAAGACTTGACGTTACATGCCGATTTGGCAGCTTTATCAACAAGTTCATTCCCTTCAATACCAACATGAGAGACAACCCAACTAAAAATTGTTATCGATATTGCAACGAACAACTCAATACCGGTACTTTAGCACAGCAAGGTTCTGGTAGTGATTATAAAAAAATGACGAACTATTTAAAAACAAAAATGTAGATTTATTTTAAATCTTAAAATTAAAACATCATACGATGTCCGCCTACGTGCCTCGAAAAATGCACAAGTACAAAAAAAAACCATCCAACAATCCTCTTATATATCCAGCAGCAGACATCGCATAAAATTTAGCATAAACATATACGTGCAACTTCCTCTCCCACTCAGCCAATCACAAAATTACACAGTTCGTAGCTGCGGAGTGAGAGTTGAAGTCACAATCAAACATACAGCGAGAGTCAGCTTTACAAATTGCGATTAAGAAGCCTCGGTTAACTTTAAACAAAACAAATTGCCGGGATTGTTGAGGAGGTTGAAAGTGCCAATTACGTCGATTTCTAACTAAAAAAAAGTAATCCGTTTTGATCATTTATTAAAGCGAGAAAATTGAGATAGAGTTATTAAATATTTTGTGTTAAAAAGACTAGACAATTTAAAATTAGTTAGATTCTTTTTTATTTTTAAAAAAAATCCTTTAGCGTTTAAGATCCAAGATAAACGGTTCAGTAGAAGAAGTACAAGTGGAAAAGTTTAATTCACAATGCCTACTGAATGATCGCAATAAAGGTACGTGAGCTAGCTGACATCAAAGATCTCCAAGCCGACACTACATCATATTTTGGGCATGAAAAAGCATCAGCAATATTCCTTTTCAAAAAAAAGACGTTTAAACATTTCTCAATGTTTAGATGAAAAGCAATAAAGAATTTTTGGCGATTTACTTGGAGAAATTTCACCCTAACAAGAAAAAAGAGTCCAAGCAGAGTTGGAAAACTGCTCCAAAGAAAGCACATTCCCTAGGAAAAGAGCTACATTTTCGGGAGTAAATTCATAGATTTTTTAACATAGGAATAACTGTTAAATTCCTTACTACAGCTAACGACGCTATTAGTAAAAGACATTAAAAAAAGAAAGTGTTTTTCAAGGTATTATGCTTTAATTGTTTAAAACTCACGAGTTGGGCTATAGTGCTTCAAACACCATACTCAGCAAAACAAGCATATAACATTTAAAAAACTTAAAATGTCTTCACATCAAATGAGAAGTTAAGAGACTGCAAAAAATTTCAGAATGAAAAAACGTATTTACCCATTCCAAAAGCTGGAAAATTGTTTAATAATGTTGCATTATTTTATGTTAAAAATAAGTAAAAATAAAAATTTTAATTTTTGTTTTTCTAGGCCGAGAATTCCAACAATACAGCGAGAGTCAGCTAAATTTGCGATTAAGAAGCCTCGGTTAACTTTAAACAAAACAAAAATAATTGTCGGGATTCACCGGAGGTTGAGAAGGTGCCGATTCGGCTGCAACTTCTAACAAAAATTAAAGAGATTCCCATGGATGTCAGGTTAGTTATTAAAGCGAGAATTTTGAAAATAATAGAGTTATTACAATTAGTAGATAGCAGTGAATTTAAGACAATTTAAGAGCCTGTGTAGATAATTTTTTTATTGTGATACATCCTTTCTTTTAAAGAGTTCAAGATCGCAAAGGTTTCAGTAAAAAAGATGGAGAGTTTAGATTGTAGTATGCAGCTATTGATCTTTTTTCAATAACGTGTTCTTATGGACTGCGGACTACCCGGTTATAGAACAATTCAAAGCCTCCAACTCTGACATTATCGTAGGCAGTCGTAGCATCATATAATCCTTTTCAAGTAAAAGGCTTCGTTTTAAACGTCAAAGCAAGAGCTGAAAAGCAGGAGAAAGTTTTATGGTAGATTTCCTTGGAGAATATTTGTCCCTGTGTAGAGAGAAAAAGAGAGGAACAGACTTGAAAGACACTCCGAAAAGACACATTCGGTACTAGGAAGGAGAGAGTAACCATTTCGGGAGGAATTAAATTTCCCTCTCCTAGTACTCAATGCCATCTAACGTTTTTCCTTTTTTGAGATCGCTAGACAATGTTGAACGTTTTTAATAGTCCGGCTCTGAAAGTGTTCTAATACTGTTAATATTATTTAAAGTTTTAAACAGTTTTTTGTATTATTTGTTTACGCTGGAATCAGCATTGACTTACTTTTGCATCCCAACTACATTAAAAAAAAACCCACCGTATCTGCTCTAGTTTAGTAGACGAGCAGGATACGATGTTACAACATTTGCATATATTCGAAGATTGTATACATTGACTTACGAACCCAACTAACTAATCAGCCTGCTCTAGTTAAGTTGACGAGCAGGATACGATGTTACAAAACTATGCATATACTTTTTTAAAGAGATTGTATAAAAAGTCTACATTAGAAAAGTTACAAGCAATGTTGCAAATAAGCAATGATGTGATAAAATGTGAAAATAAATAATGTAACAATTCTTTCTCGTTCAAATTTAACATAAAGCTGCATAATATCGAAATTATGCGCTCTAGAAATGTTCTTAACTAATGATCTTAACTGCGATTTAATTCGGCTTTAAAGATAAATAAAACAAGAAAAGGCCATCTTTCTCCTTTACTTTTCCAGAGTTGTTATCGATCTATGTTTCTTTTATTTTTGGAGCTAAGAAATGTCTAATGTATGGCTACTCACTACACAAACAAAGAAAAGAGTGTGTCATATGTCCCACTGATAAAGTTTTCTCTCGAATGATTTATCATTTGTTTACAGCTGCAATAAAGAAATGCCCTTTTCTTGTTTAGACGAAAATTAACCCCTGTTTATAAGGGTTGACAGTTAGCTGTAAAGATAGAGAAAAGCAATTACTCATGACTTATTTTATACCCATTTTAAGTTGACAGAGAACGTTGAAATTAAAATTTCCATTTTTGCAAGTTAAGTTCGTATCATTAATAAACTAAAACTTTTCAGCACAAAATCAAAATTATTACCAATTTAGCAAAGAAGGAACTACATCATAAAAAAATATCCCTAGAAGTAACAAATAACACGCATTTATCTATATAAACAGTACGATGTATGGTTATTAATGATTAAAAGAGTAGAAAAAATTAAACAGGACCTAAGAAACTAACCGGGAAACTAAAAAACCGAATTAAGAAAGCATTACACGTAAAATAATGAGATCTCTAAATCTGTAAGCTGCTAGTAAAATCTTTGGCAAGGTCAACACGAATTTGTAACTTCGTGCCTCGAATTGAAACTCTCCAGATTTCACTACAACCCGGTGGGAAAATATCTGACTGACTAAATCTCAGAACGAGAATAGAATGAACCTTGCAAGGGATATGAGAATAATTAACTTGCAATGGAGTAAGGTAACATTTAACAATGGAAAATAATTTTCTAATGATGGTTTCAGTCATGAAATGTCCTAGGGAAAAGGGTAACTCAAGTACTTCTAGACACAAAACACACAAAAGTCGGTTGGTTGGTTTTTTGATGCTTTATGGCACTGAATCCTCTAGGGACATATTGTGCCAAACACAAGGAAAAAAGATTTAAAGCTGGTTATTAAAAACGTCAAATAAACATGCAATAATGGCACAAACTTGTAAAAATTTAAAAGAGAAAAGAGAAAACTGCTAAGAACAAACTGAAAAGATTAAAACTGTTTGGTGATAAAAGATGAGTAAACCATCAAACATGATTATAAAAACCGATATCTTTAAGAAATTTAAAAAGATTAGGATGAGGTGACATACTAATAAGATTACGGATATTGATATTTTGAGAAAAGTACCGAAGGCGAAGGATATCAAAATTCTTATAGTCAATTAGAATATGTTTGGCGGTCATATTGACCTTGCAGGCTTGGCATATTGAAGCAGGATCACCGAGAAGGAGGTGACAATGGGTAAAGCGGGTGTGGCCAATACGCAGACGGGTTAATACAACATCCCATTTCCTCGTATTTTGAGAGGGCCATTGATTAATAATAGGCTTAACTAAATGCAATTTATTATCAACTAGATGGTCCCACGATTCTTGCCAATTTCGTTTAGTGCTATATTTGATATGGTTCTTCAAGTCGCAGTATGGAATAGCAAAATTAAAGGGATCAACAGCCGATTTTGCAGCACAATCCACAAGATCGTTACCCTTTATTCCCACATGAGAAGGAACCCAACAAAAGAATATTGAAAAACCCTCCGAGACAAGTATTCTTAAAAGTTTGTAAATATATAAAATCAGTGGATGACTATTGTTGTGTATAGTAGATAAAGAGTGTAAAGAGATCAAAGAGTCGGTATAAATAATGAATTTGTTCCTCTTGTAATGCGTTAACTCCTCTAAGGCTTTAAAAATGGCGATCAGTTCAGCAGTGTAAATAGAAAAACAAGAGTTCAGCTTGTAGCTATAAATATCATTGTCTATTGCATATGCGCAGCCAACATAATCGTGAGATTTTGTTAAATCGGTAAAAACAGGAATATAATTATGATATGAGAGTCTATGATAATTAAAAAGACGTTCAAAAACAATATCAGCAGTAGAAGCTTTGTCAAAGTGCACACAAAAGTCGGGCTGTATGTTGATTTCTCTTGCCAGTATTGGCATGTAAATAAATATTTTATTTGTTGATAACACCTTTTGGATGAGAGAAGCATGTAGGCCAGATGTCACACGAATTAAGGGTGCGCCTTTCGTTTGACTAGCAATGCTAGAATGAAAGAACGTCTTAGCCCAAAAGGATTCTAATTTAAAAGCAGGGAATAAGCTGAAGACCCCAGGATTGGTCTGACATCCCCAGAGGTATCGTGTGAGAACTGGGAGGAATTTTACCATGAACATATTTTAGTTGTTCCAATCGCCATAAACGGACACGGCGGATCTTACGCTGGCTTGAGACCTTAATCAACAACCCTCCAGTTATGGGATCGTTGCTTTTGCCGATTGGGGTACCCGTGGATCTAATATTTTACTTCATAAAATCTGTTACAGCTAATAGGCATGGTAATTTCTTATTGGACAAAGCTTTATTATAGATGAGAAATTTTTTAAACACGAGTTGGTTTGTTTTTCAGCAAGATGATTACTTTGTCTACATTTCCAAAGTTATAAAAGCCGTGTTGAACATGTACTTGTGGTAATTTTATCTCCCTATCAAAACCTGAATATGACTGAAAGACGTATAGAAGATATATCTGCCATTGTTTATGAAAACCGATCGTTTGATCACGAGGGAAAAATGATCCGAAAGGTTATGGTTTGGTTTGGTTTGGATTGGAGTGCTACGGTCTAATTTTTGCAACACAAGGGTTAATGAGACAGGGACCTACAGCTTAAAGCCGATTCCGAACGACTACGAATATGCAGGCCACAGTGGGATTAGAGCCCAGGAACTGCGGTACCGAAGGTCAGCACCCAAACCAATCGGCCATCGTTCGGCCCGATTCCGAACAGATATGAACATCCATGCCAGCAGCGGGATTCGAACCCTCGAACTTCTGTACCGAAGAGCACCGCTCTACAATTCGGCCATCGTTCGGCCCGAGTTATTTCTGTCGATTAAATATCAATGTTATCTTAAATCTAAGCTAATATGGACTGCACAGAATAAAATAAATATGAAATTTAAACAACTTTGAATACTAGAGCACGTCACGTTTATGATCGGCTATCATTTTAAACACAATGGATGTACGGTAAATCTAAAATATTTTATATATAGTTGTTCGAGTTTTGTTTGGTTTTTTTTCTATAGATGGCGATACTGGTCAAGTTCTCTAGAGTTCAGCGAGAGAGGTGTTGCTAGTCTGTGTTTATGCCGACGTGGAAGAGTGGGGGTTGCATTTTCAAACGGTGTTTTGGAGTGACTGCAACTGGCTGATTTCTGAGTTAACGTGGTAATAGAGTGCGTTCTGGTTGGTTGGTTGGGGGGTTTTTTGGCGCAAGATACAGGCTGGGATATGCTGCGCCAAACAAAGATTGAAGTTTTAAACAAAATATGAATACATATATTTATACAATTTAGAAGCATAAGTAACTATGAGTGAAATATACATAAAAGAAAGAACATAAGTAAAAATACGACATAAAGTTTGATATTAAAACTTTTTAAATTAAAAGAAGTTAAAAACGCCTATGCGGATAAGAAATACAAATAGTTTTGGGTGGGGGGGGTCTCACCCAAAAGTTTGCTCAAACTGTGATGAAAAAGTTTTAAAATATATATTATATACAGTTTATGAAATTTTTATTGTGAGCAGTTTTACTTAAATGGTGAGATGAGTGTGACAGGAAGAACATTGTGGAGCAGGCTCAGCCAAAGAGAGTGCGGTTCTGAAAGAGCTGAGATTGTTCTTTACCGAGTTTTATTCAAGTTATCAAGTTCATGTTTTACAGTTTATGAAATTTTTATTGTGAGCAGTTTTACGTAAATGGTGAGATGAGTGTGACAGGAAGAACATTGTGGAGCAGGCTCAGCCAAAAAGAGTGCCGTTCTGAAAGGGCTGAGATTTTTCTTTCCGAATTTTATTCAAGTTATCAAGTTGATGTTTTACAGTTTATGAAATTTTTATTGTGAGCAGTTTTACTTAAATGGTGAGATGAGTGTGACAGGAAGAACATTGTGGAGCAGGCTCAGCCAAAGAGAGTGCGGTTCTGAAACAGCTGAGATTGTTCTTTACTGAGTTTTATTCAAGTTATCAAGTTTATGTTTTACAGTTTATGAAATTTTTATTGTGAGCAGTTTTACGTAAATGGTGAGATGAGTGTGACAGGAAGAACATTGTGGAGCAGGCTCAGCCAAAGAGAGTGCGGTTCTGAAACAGCTGAGATTGTTCTTTACTGAGTTTTATTCAAGTTATCAAGTTTATGTTTTACAGTTTATGAAATTTTTATTGTGAGCAGTTTTACGTAAATGGTGAGATGAGTGTGACAGGAAGAACATTGTGGAGCAGGCTCAGCCAAAGAGAGTGCGGTTCTGAAAGAGCTGAGATTGTTCTTTACCGAGTTTTATTCAAGTTATCAAGTTCATGTTTTACAGTTTATGAAATTTTTATTGTGAGCAGTTTTACGTAAATGGTGAGATGAGTGTGACAGGAAGAACATTGTGGAGCAGGCTCAGCTAAAAAGAGTGCCGTTCTGAAAGGGCTGAGATTTTTCTTTCCCGAATTTTTATTCAAGTTATCAAGTTCATGTTTTACAGTTTATGAAATTTTTATTGTGAGCAGTTTTACTTAAATGGTGAGATGAGTGTCACAGGAAGAACATTGTGGAGCAGGCTCAGCCAAAAAGAGTACCGTTCTGAAAGGGCTGAGATTTTTCTTTCCCGAGTTTTATTCAAGTTATCAAGTTCATATTTTACAGTTTATGCAATTTTTATTGTGAGCAGTTTTACTTAAATGGTGAGATGAGTGTGACAGGAAGAACATTGTGGAGCAGGCTCAGCCAAAAAGGAGTGCCGTTCTGAAAGGGCTGAGATTTATTCTTTCCCGAGTTTTATTCAAGTTATCAAGTTCATGTTTTACAGTTTATGAATTTTTATTGTGAGCAGTTTTACTTAAATGGTGAGATGAGTGTGACAGGAAGAACATTGTGGAGCAGGCTCAGCCAAAAAGAGTGCCGTTCTGAAAGGGCTGAGATTTTTCTTTCCCGAATTTTATTCAAGTTATCAAGTTGTGTTTTACAGTTTATGAAATTTTTATTGTGAGCAGTTTTAACTTAAATGGCGAGATGAGTGTGACAGGAAGAACATTGTGGAGCAGGCTCAGCCAAAGAGAGTGCGGTTCTGAAAGAGCTGAGATTGTTCTTTACCGAGTTTTATTCAAGTTATCAAGTTCATGTTTTACAGTTTATGAAATTTTTATTGTGAGCAGTTTTTACTTAAATGGCGAGATGAGTGTGACAGGAAGAACATTGTGGAGCAGGCTCAGCCAAAAAGAGTGCCGTTCTGAAAGGGCTGAGATTTTTCTTTCCCGAATTTATTCAAGTTATCAAGTTATGTTTTACAGTTTATGAAATTTTTATTGTGAGCAGTTTTACTTAAATGGCGAGATGAGTGTGACAGGAAGAACATTGTGGAGCAGGCTCAGCCAAAAGAGTGCCGTTCTGAAAGGGCTGAGATTTTTCTTTCCCGAATTTTTATCAAGTTATCAAGTTCGTGTTTTACAGTTTATGAAATTTTTATTGTGAGCAGTTTTACTTAAATGGCGAGATGAGTGTGACAGGAAGAACATTGTGGAGCAGGCTCAGCCAAAAAGAGTGCCGTTCTGAAAGGGCTGAGATTTTTCTTTCCCGAATTTATTCAAGTTATCAAGTTATTGTTTTACAGTTTATGAAATTTTTATTGTGAGCGGTTTTACTTAAATGGCGAGATGAGTGTGACAGGAAGAACATTGTGGAGCAGGCTCAGCCAAAAAGAGTGCGTTCTGAAAGGGCTGAGATTTTTCTTTCCCGAATTTTATTCAAGTTATCAAGTTTGTTTTACAGTTTATGAAATTTTTTATTGTGAGCAGTTTTACTTAAATTAATATAACAGGAAAAACATTGTGGAGCAGGCTCAGCCAAAAGAGTGCCGTTCTGAAATGAGATTTTTTCTTTGAGTTTTATTCAAGTTATCAAGTTCATGTTTTACAGTTTATGAAATTTTTTATTGTGAGCAGTTTTACTTAAATGGTGAGATGAGTGTGACAGGAAGAACATTGTGGAGCAGGTCAGCCAAAAGAGTGCCGTTCTGAAAGGGCTGAGATTTTTCTTTCGGAGTTTATTCAAGTTATCAAGTTCATGTTTTACAGTTTATGAAATTTTTATTGTGAGCAGTTTTACTTAAATGGTGAGATGAGTGTGACAGGAAGAACATTGTGGAGCAGGCTCAGCCAAAAAGAGTGCCGTTCTGAAAGGGCTGAGATTTTTCTTTGAATTTTATTCAAGTTATCAAGTTTTGTTTTACAGTTTATGAAATTTTTATTGTGAGCAGTTTTACTTAAATGGTGAGATGAGTGTGACAGGAAGAACATTGTGGAGCAGGCTCAGCCAAAGAGAGTGCGGTTCTGAAACAGCTGAGATTGTTCTTTACTGAGTTTTATTCAAGTTATCAAGTTCATGTTTTACAGTTTATGAAATTTTTATTGTGAGCAGTTTTATTAAATGGTGAGATATGTGACAGGAAGAACATTGTATACCAAAAAGAGTGCCGTTTAAAGGGCTGAGATTTTTCTTTCCCGAGTTTTATTTAAGTTATCAAGTTCGTTTTACAGTTTATGAAATTTTTATTGTGAGCAGTTTTATTAAATGTAATATTGTATATTGTGTTATTTGTCAATATTTAATAAAGACATCTGAATATTATAATAATTACTGTCCATTAGAGTAGTCTGTTTTAAAATATAGGGACATTTACAATATATTGTTTATTTGGCGTAATAGCAATCGATTAATTTTATACCTTTTGAAATCTGGCAATGTGTAACATTATCTTGGATAATCTGGCAATGTTTTGTAATATTTTGAGGAGTAAAAAGAATAAAGATGCCGATTGAAGTATTTATTTTGTATAAAAAAGTAAGATACTTTGCAAGCTGTATCCTGAAGCGTAAGAAATCGGTTAGGTTTCTAGAAAGAACGCTACAATGGGATGGTATTTACGAAAAACGGAAAAGGAAAAAGATTGTTTTGGTATTACATGCAGAATAAATACTGAAAAATGGAATTTTATAATAGATAAATAAATTTGTCATGATTTTAGAGTACGCACCTGCCGAGAAAGTAAATTTACGTGCCGGATTCGAAAAATCGAAGTGCCAATCCAAATAGAAAATTTATAAAGAATAGACATTACTTGAAAATTTTGTAGATCGTTTATAAGATTATCGTTTATAGGATTACCCTCTACCTACTTTCAAAACGAAAATTCTTTCAAAAATAACAAAATTTTACAAGCTATTTTTGAACGGTATCTAAAAAGCGATTCCAGGCATTAATGTATTAATTAAAAGGTCTTAAAAATCACTGTATAAATGACGCGTGAATAAAATTTTTTTTCTGTATGTCACAGATCTTCTACACGATAGTAAAAAGTTTAAAAATTATCTTGTACAACAAAAATTTAATAAAAGGTAATAAAAAAAATTGGCTTAAGCCTCACATTTGAGAAAATATTGTTTTTAAATTCGGAGTTGTTAACACATTGTATGCGGGATACTTACTAGTAAATTATCTGACTATTGATATTTGAGCGCGGAACACGTACTAGTACGTTTTCTAACGATTCATACTTGAGCGAGGGACACGTACTAGTACGTTTTCTGACGACTGATACTTCAGCGCGGTTCACGTACTAATACGGGTTAGTGTAACAATATGGTTTGTTTGTGGTACAAAAATAACGGTATATACAAGAAAACGAATCTGAATGTTCTTGTTTACTACATAGATTCTGGAAAAATTCAAACAAAAACTAGTTTTTACATCAGTCGATGCGGATCCACAGAACGGAAGGTGAGATAAAAAAATTTTAATTTTTAATATTAATTTTTAATTGTTTATATATTTTATAATATTATATTAATATATTATATTTATTATATATATATATATATTATTTATTTTTAAAGTATATATATATATATATATATTATATATATTATATATATATATTGTGTTTAGAATTTATATATATGTATATATATATATGTATATATTTATAATAAATCTATATATATATATATATATATATATTATTATATAAAAAAATATTTAGATTTAAAAATTAATTTTTTATTTATATATGATATATATATGTATATGTATATTTATATATATATATATATATGTATATGTATATGTATATTTATATTTATATTTATATATATATATATATATATATATATATTTGTTTATTTGTCTATTTATATATTTGTTTATATATTTCAATATAAAATACAAAAAGTTGGTTAAAAAATGAAATAATTTTCGATCTATTGAGATTTAACTGAATAACTAAATTCACGCTCAAAACGCCCGCTCCCGGTACAATTCCGCTGCGAAATGTACCCGCACACAATGTGTTAAGATACAAAGAGTTAACTGGTGAAAATAAGCCGAGAAATTGCAACAATTCCGCTAACAAGTTAGGAAACAGACACACGTCAAAATCTCGCTCCAATGCCAAAGCACCGGGACGACTGGAAAAGTTTTTGCAAAGCTGCAAGGCGGGGTGGGGGTGAGGCGAAAAGAAGAAACGAGGCCAGTCTCAGAAATAAATATGTCTTTAAGACGAATGGAAAACTAGCATCGGAATATCCCTTTTATTTTCATTATCTAAGAAGACGTCAGAGAGTTAGAAAAAAAAAAGTCTCACGTCTAACTACTAGCAGATGTTTTTTTTCTTTTCCATCTTCTCCGGGCAGAAAGTCAAGTTGGCAGTCGTCACAGAGGAATATTTCATAGAAGGGGATCGCTGTTGTGTGTATGCGTGTTATGTTTTCCTCGCAGGTTTCGCCACTAGCTATGACAATGGGGGAAAAGGATTTTAAAGAGCCATTATACAACTCGAACGGTAGCAATTAACCCTCCTTCCATTCCAGTTTCCAAATATGACAGATTTGTGGGATATTCCAAATATTCTGAACATTCGACCCCGAAGAAAGCTGATTGAAGGGGAATTTCAAGTCCATTGTTTTCAGATTTACGAGCTCCAGGAGAGTTTTTACTGGAGGTTTTTAATTAGACGGTTTTGTAATCACTCTATCACTGCGAAAGCCAGTAAAGGTCATGACCAAAGTGGGATGGATGGTTAGTTCAGTTTTATGAAGCTGAATTTCCAAGGTTGGTTGGTTGGTTTTGTAGGGCTTATTGGCACTGAATCCTCTTAGGACATTGTGCAAAAAAGTTGTTAAGATTGAAACGACCACAATAAACAAGTTAAAAACAGCAGGGCTAAAAGAACGTCAGAAGATAATAGTAAAAATATGGAATGACAGTGTATAAATAAAAGCGATGAATTAATGACCTTAAATATATGCATAAAATCCAATATCTTTTAAAAAGTTAAAAAGATTCACATGAGGTGGATCGTGAAGTAATGAACTTAGGGATATAGAATGAGATTTAAAATGATAAACACGATGGCGGTAAAAACTTGGACACTCTGTTAGAATGTGTTTTACAGTCACGGGTATTTTACAAAGTTTGCAAACAGGGGCAGGTTCCCCGAGCAATAGGTGACGATGGGTAAAGCGAGTATGCCCTATACGAAGACGAGTAAGTATGACGTCATGATTCCTGGACGGTACTGAAGGCCAGAGTGATAGTTCAGGTTTTATAGCATAAAGTTTGTTGTTAATTTGTTGCTTCCAAGTATATTGCCATTTTTCCCTTGCTAAATTAACCACATACTTCTTGATGTCAGGGTACGTTAAGTGAAAGTGGAGAAGATTGGTAGCGGATCTGGCAGCTTTATCTGTGCGCTCATTTCCAGAAATACCAACATGTGAGGGAACCCAACAAAACATTATAGAGTAACCCCTCAAAATCTTTTTCTTATATATATTTATGAGGTGCAAGATGAGTGGATGACTCTGATGGTTGGGAAAAGTTAAAGAAAGTAACACGCTGAGTGAATCTGTATAAATTATAAAGTGGTACCCTTGGTAATAAACAAGCTTTTCAAGGGCCAGACAAATAGCTATTATTTCAGCTGAGAAAATGGATAAGGAAGGATGCAGTTTGTGGCTATAGACATCATTTATTACGTAGGCACAACCAACGAAGTCACTCGACTTGGAGCCATCAGTAAAAACAGGAGTATACGATCTGTACGTGTCCCTGTGACTTAAGTAAAAGCTTTAAAAGGGTTTAAGAGCGTAAAATTAGGAATCTCCCAGGGTGGGTGAATTTACAAGGGATGTAAATTTACATTACATTTTTGTAATGATTTTGACTTTCTCCATGGTTGGTTGGTTGGTTGATTGAAGTTTAATGGCGCTAAATCCTCAAGGGACAAACTGTGCCAAACAAGATGAGGAAATAAACTAAAGACGAAATTTAGAGGAAAAAAATTGACAAAAGATAAAATGACAGGTTCTAAAACAGATTAAAGTAACAATAAAAATATAACATTCAACAGAAAACACGAATAAAAAAAGAGTTATATACAAATTAACAAGAATTGAAAATTGAGTAAATTGAAAATTGAGTAAATGGAAAATTGAAAGATTAAAAATTGAATATTAGAAAATTGAATCACAATCAAAAATCATATTTCGGTATAAAAGCCAGTCCGACGAAGAAAGGGGAACAAGTTTGGATGTGGAGTTTCCCCGATGATTAAATTAAGATTAGGAGATGGATTACCAAAAAATTTTATATACATTGATTTAGAACAAACACAGGACGTTAAAATATGTGCGACTGTGTAAGGAGTCTTGCAATACGCACACTGTGGAGGAGCTTCACCCAGCAAGAGATGGGCATGGGTGAGCCTGCAATGACCCACTCGTAGACAAGTGAGTATTACGTCATGTCTCATGGAAGGGAGTTGGGGCCTGTTAGTTATATTTCTTTTAATTTCTCGCAATTTATTTGCAGGAATATTATTCCAAGATATCTGCCATTTATCATGCAAAAGATCTTTAATATAATTTTTCAAATCAGGGTAAGGAATACCAGTGTTCAGAAAGCAACTGGCAGACATGGTAGCTTTGTCCACAAGTTCATTGCCTTTAATGCCGACGTGAGAGGGAACCCAGCTAAAAAATTAACGAGATTCCCATGGAAGTGAGGTTAGTTATTAAAGTAAGAATTTTTAAAATAATAGGGTTATTACAATTAGTAGACAGTAATGAATTTAGAGCACTTTGGGAGTTTGTATAGATAATAAAATTTTTACTATTGTGATTCATCAATTCCTCTAAAGCCGTCAAGATAGCAAAGGCTTCAGCAGAAAAGATTTGTTTAGAGGAAGGGGGAACAAAACCTACCAGCCCTCTCCCTGGGTACGTACTATGTACAAGGCTTTAGATTTGTGCACAGAATTCGAAAAATATATTGTACCAAGCATGAGATGATTCTGTATACATAGGGATAAAAGTACCAAAACAAAATTAAAAATTGAGAGAATCCTCCCCAAGACATTCGCGTATAGTCATAAAAGAAAGTGGTTTTAACATTGACATTTGGAGGACAGAAAATATTAACCTTTTGCCTGTGCTGTACATCGTATATCATATACACATCTAATGTTTGATATGCTTGTATATCTCATAGAATACACAATGAACCCTATTTAAAAAATTTAGTGTAGTATTTTAAATTGTTATATTTTTCCGTATCATATGCCTTAATTTTATCACATCTATTCTGTTTCCAAAAACTCCATTTATTGCTATATTAATCCTTTTAACACTTTGACTGCCAAGCCAAAATTGCAAATGTTCACAACGGGGCCAAACTTTTTTTTTGTGTAATTTGTATTTTTTCAACATAAAACTATATATAAAAACAATATTTCAAAACAAACAATATTTTAAAACAAACTCTCTCTATTTATATATATTCCCTTTTTTTGTTGCATGTTCCAAATATTTAATTTTTCATAAAACTTAGCTCATAAAATCGTCACATATACCAATTTGCGCAAACCACGTATACCTAACACATCGTAGGGAGCCCAACAATCAAACTCCAATACGATTTTCATGTAACTGATAACATCTTTGATAGCCATGGCCTGAAGTGTTAAAACACCATGGCTATCATATCGGATAGCCAGTGTCTCAACGGAAATATCACTGGATATCACATATGATAGCCATGGCAGTCAAAGTGTTAAATATTTTAAAAATAGTGTTAGATGCGATATTTGTTATGATATTATTTAGGATATTTAAAGATTCTCAGATTTTAGGTGATTTACATCGAAGTATATCTTTACTTGTGAACTTTAGGTTGTAACGTCGCAACATACATACACCTCTGTGTTTGTGGGGGCTTAGTAAAAACAATCGCTCTAAATCCTAGACTTTATTATCTCGGCTATCTACAATATATACATGATATAAAACAACATCGTTTGGGAGAGAGAAACAACCTTCTCCACCCTCAAGCCCCCAACAAACTACTGCCTTCTTCTTGAAAGACCCCTCGCAAAAAAGAAGAGGAAAAAAGAGAGCTGAGAGCAAGGGAGTGGTCAGTGCACCAGACTCCTCAATGATAGCTGGCATTCCACACAGATGTATGCAGGGACATAAAAATCCGAAACCCCTCTGGGTCTGGAACTCCTGCTTTTTTCAGGGGAATAAATTCCCACAGGTCCTGAGAATGACCGACCCTCTCTGGTTCTCTTGTGACCAGCTGCCACAAGGTCTAAGATTTTCATGAACATTCTTTGCTGCCTCCACAACATGTGTATGATATAACCTAATATATAATAATTAATTATATATACTAATGTATCTAGGGTTTTAGGAGAATCCTTTATTTTAATATTGAAGGATATGACTACAGAAAGTAAATATTGTACAAATTTTTTTCCGTTTCACCATTCAACGATTAAACTACAGCCCTAGTTTATTAATATTTTTCTTTTAAATATATATATACAAATAAATGATATTTGTTTTTCGTGCTGAATGATGATATTGAGAAAAAGATTTCTTCCTGTAAGTCATTGTTTTTCCAATAACGTAATCTGCCCCACGAGTCAATATCAATACATGTAACTTTTGGGATTCAGTATCTTCTCTTTCAGTATAATTAATTCAACTTACAATAGCTCAATATTTTTGATAGAAAGCCTAAAACTAATGAAAATTCAATTGCAGGTTCCATTGCAGGTCAAAACACTAAGTGTTTCAAAGCTTGTTCTGTCAAACCAATGTCTGCCATTTTTGTTTTTTCAGTTAACGTTTTTAACGTTCGTGACAATGTAATTCGAAGTTGAAAGCATATCTCTACAGCGGTAGTTTGAAATATTAATGGAGTCATAATATCCTAACGTAAGTTACAATTAGGGATGTAATGAATATGCGGCAATATTGTCGAATATTTGATCTGGCCGAAAGCTGGTTGGTTGGTTGGTTGGTTGTTGAAGTTTAATGGCGCTAAATCCTCTAGGGACAAACTGCGCCAAACAAGATGTGGAAATAAACTAAAGACGAAATTTAGATGAAATTTTTTACAAAATATAAAATGAAAGGTTCTAAAACGGATTAAAGTAAGAATAAAAATGTAACATTCAACAGAAAACACGAATAAAAATTGAGTTATATACAAATAATCAAGAATTGAAAATTGAGTGAAGAATTAAGAATTTAAGTTATAAAATAATTAAAATATTAAGAAATAAGTGAAAAAAATTGAAAGATCAAAAATTGAATATTAGAAAATTGAATAACAATCAAAAATCATATTTCGCTATAAAAGTCAGTTCGACGAAGAAAGGGGAACAACTTTGGATGTGGAATTTCCCAAAAAGTAGCTGGCCGAAAGCTGAACAGATATATGGCCGAACATCTATATATAAATAGGCTACAACTAAGGATGTAACGAATATTTGGCCAGCATTTGGTATTCAATCCTTTAGTCGAATATTCGGTTTGGCCGAAAACTGAACAGATATTCGGCCGAATACCTATTGCCTAATAAAGGAATTTGTAACTACCAAGAAGGCGCACCAAAAACACACCCTTGCATCCTCATATTTACGTAAATAAGTAGAACCAAGAAAAATAGAAACCGATCAAATAAAAAGTGATAAGGGGGCGGGTAAAATTAGGACCATCAAACTTCTGGTTACATTCACTATTCTCAAACTCTAAAGCTCTAAGAGATTTACGTACCAACATTAGTTTTAGCGGAGCAATTAGGTCCTTTACTTACGTAGCAAGGTGGAGAGCTGCAAAACAGGAAATAGAATGGTTGATTCAATAAAAGATTCCGGAATTAGTGATGAATCTTATACCGTTAACAAGACATTTCCCGGGAAAGTGTGCTAGAGGCAATTGCTAAAATTAAGTTAGAGGTAAGTGGAAAGTACCCTGAGTAGAGAGCCTTAATGAGCAATTATGGATAAATATCACAATTATTGAACCTCATCACGAATTTTACCTACAATCTTAAAATATTGCATGTTGTTGAGACCTCTTAAACTAGAAAGAATGTAGGAGGAGAAATAGAAACTATTAAAATCTCAATATGGCTTCGATGTTAAACGACATATGCAGCTAACAAGGGGTTTACAAATGAAACCTATCGAGGCAGCCACACAGAAAAATAATCTTGGTTTTGCTGCAGTTATCACGAAGCACCTACTTGTTTAGTGAAAAACAAATAGATGCCTGCAACTCAGTGTCATCTAAACACCTTATAGACCCGAAATTCTATAGGCCTACATGCCTACTCACTACTTTAAGCAAGCTACTTGAAAAACTGATAAATAAAAGGCTTATGTTAGTCCTTGAAACTAACCACCTTCTTAGCCCCTTCCCTGTTTTGCCCGTATGGCGTACGTGCAATCTGATTTCTATTTCGCTTGCACTGTTTTAGGCTTTATTTTACCAATTTTAGTCACAAATTATTCGTATAGATGTCCAGTAAGTGATTATTTGCAGTTTATTGTATTTTCTACTCTGATTGCTTCAAAAGCGCGGGTTTTTTCGCATGTTTTGTATCAGAAAACGAATTATCTTTCCGTGTATATCTTTCTGGTTACATTTTACTAACCATCTGATAATTTTATTGATCTAAGAGTTGAATAATTATTTTTACTTTTAAATAATGGATAATTCAGAGCGTATGGAGCTAATTTCTTGTGATTCGAACTGTGACTCGAAATCAGAAACTGAATTATCTGTAATTGATAGTAGCGAAAGTTTACTAGATGATCTGGATAGTAGTGACTCTGATAGTAGTACAGATGGAATCAGTCAAGCAAGACAGTTTTTTTAAATTAATTGTGATAATCCTTCGGATCTGCCTAATAGATTTGCTTTCACTGGAATTCCAAAAATTAACTTGGATATCGATGAGACTAAAGGTAAACTTCAGTTCTATGATGCTTTCATAGAAAGAAAAAAAGTTGTAATAAATGCTTAAAAATATTAGAAATGTTAACTTTAATAACATATCTGTACTTAAAAATGTAAAATGAACAAAAAATGCAATGAAAAATGACTTTTTTTTACCGAATTCTGGAAAAAAATGAAACTGTCAAAGGGTTAGTGACTCCCAGCATGGTTTCTGTGAAGTTCGATCATGTGACATTGAATTAATCTACCCCCAACACCACAATAGCAAATGAGAAAGCCAGAAACCTCGTAAGTAACGTAAACTCAGTGGATATCACAAAAGTATTTGACTCAGCGCTGGCTCCTCCTCATTGAGGAAATGATAAATATAAAGTGCTCCTCAACTCTAACAAAACTTATTAGAATCTTATCTCAAGAATCGAGAAATTCTCATCAACTGGGGTTCCGACTCGACGAGATACACTATCAACAAACGATACCGACAGGGATCATGCCTTGAACTAACGTTATGGTTGATGATGACAGAAGTCATTAAAAAAATTCTCGTCTGAAAGTGCAAAGCTTTTGGTCTTCGCTGATGACCACATAATAATCCTAGTTGTGCTTTAGCTGTTCTGTTTGGCGTTCTATGGACGTGCATCTCTCTCATATATTTTTTAATTTATTTATTTTATTTTATTTTTTATAAGTCCGTTGTGTTTTTTCTCACCCAGGGGCATCTACACATCTGAAACCTTTTAAATTAGATGGTCCCCGATCTGCAATAAAAATTAAAGTTATAATTAAGGATGTAACGCATATCTGCCCAATATTCGTTATTAGACCCTTTTGCCGAATAGTTAAGAGATATTCGTCAGAATACCTATGGCCTGATAAGTTACAACTAAGGTTGTAATGAATATTCGGTCTTTTTGCCGAATATTCGTTCTGGTCGAAAACTTAACAAATATTCGGCCGAATACCTATAGCCCTATAAAGAAAATAATAAATAAGGATGTAATAAATATCTGGCCAGCATTCAGTATTCGACCCTTTTGCCGAATAATGAACAGACATTCGTCAGAATACGTATGTCCTGATAACTTGAGTTACAAGTAAAGAATATTCGGCCTTTTTGCCGAATTTTCGGTCTGACCGAAAAATGGGTAGATATTCCAGTCCACAGAATATCCACTCTATAATACTGTCAGATATTCGGCAAATTAAATTCAAAATAAAAAAAAAGCTCTATTTTTAAATGTATTTAACTAAGAATATAGCAGAGTTATATTTCGCTGCATTATTTATTAGAAAATTTAACATTTACTGATATAAATTGCATAATACATAGGTGTATTTAATAGTGTTACATAAAATTTTATAGTAGCAAATTCAAAATAAGTATTTTCACAAGCATTGTAACCTTTCACAATAAAACGCAAATATGTACAGTTAATTAAGACAGGTATGCGAGATAAAAATATTTGATGTGGGCATTCGATGACTTTTAATGTAATATTGATTCACCTAATGTAATAGACCAACAATGATCTATTACATTTTATCTTTTTATTATCCGTTTTCAGATTATTGTTTGCACATTCAAAAGATTCAAAATAGGCTTTTTTTATTTTTCAAGGTATCTACGTTGTCCGAGTACAGCTTAAATACCGACATGTGGCGAAGATCTATAGCGCTAATACTCATTATAATGAGACTTTTTCCCTTTACAGATGTATCGTTGTTCTAAACATAAATATTACTCTATTGCAATACTTTTATTATTCCGTACCAGAAGGTACTAAACAATTAAAACTGACTATTCTTTGAAAATAGTAGATTTATTTTTTCGTTTACTAAAAATAGACAATAAAAGAAATGTTTTCACTGTTTAAGTAAGGCGATGGTGGACTTTCAAATTGGCTAAAATCAACTAAAAATTCGAATTTTCGATTTTAATGAGTAGGGAAAGAATACATCATTAGGAATACAGAGCAAAAAGAATTTTTTCATTCCCATCATTTTATCATTACTTATGGGTATAATAAGCTTATCATTACTTATGGGTGTAGCAATAATAACTTCAAATGCTGTTTACTCAGAAGTAAAATTATGTATTACAAATGTTTAAAGTACTCCAGGCGCATTGAAAATAGATCATTGTCTCTGAAATTCCAGAATTATTTACGTTAAAATTTATAAAATAAAGTCAAGTTGAAACGGATATGTTTTGAAGCATATAATATGTTAGTTATGCATTTTAATTGACTGCTATAGCTGTTTATTCTGCAAAATATGGGTATCATCATCATCATAATTATTTTTTTCTCTTTATATTTTCTATGAATGTTTATGGAAACGACTACATTTTTTTGTAAAGTTTATAAGGTATACTTGAATTTTTTTTTATAATATTTTATGAAAAATTGATGCATCTGGAGAATTTTTAATTAAGCTAATTATGAAAGAATAAAATTAACTCCAAAACTAATTAATATTTTGCCTTTAAAGTTTTAAAATATTTATATATCAATAGTACTAATAACAGTCAATCTTAAAGAAATTCATTTAAAAGAAAAAAAGTTTGCTCTAAAGATTCGCTGTCGCCTTAAAGAGCATTGTTACAACTATGAATGTATGGAGATATTTAAATTACACTTTTGTAGATTGGTAACGTTAATGGCCGTTATATTGAGATTTTCTATTATACGGAGCATATATTGCAATCATAAATGGGGGTATGCAATATTTTACGGCTAATCCTTTTCGAGTTATGTCCCATAACGCTATATTGAAATTTTTAGTTATGTAGAGTGCAAATACAATCAATAGGAGAGATGCAAAATTAGACGTGATATAATTGAGCTTCACAGAATAAAATGATTATATTCTTCTTAAATTATTGAATAAAAAAATTGCATCGTTAAAAAAATTGATTTCTAACATAATTTCAAAATATTTCTATTTTTTCCACATGGTATATACAGGGTATCTGCCAAAATAAAATTTTTCAAATCCATGACTTTTCATGACTTTCCCTGATTTAGCACATCATTTTCCATGATTTTAAAAAGCTTTCGTTAAAGTATATATGAATAAAACTTCTGATGTGCATACAAATAAAATATATGCTTTTAGAGAAATTACAGGAATTTTATCATAAAAAACTATAAACTTACTTTATAAGTGTTAATAAACTCACATACATAAAAATAAATTGTTGTATCTACATACCTAAGTTCAATCATATAGCAATTTTTCAATCAAAATGTTTCCAATTTGAATTCAGGGTACTTTGGTATTATCCGGGTGACCATGAATAATAGCCAAATATAACCCTATAATGTTTATATACAATATCCCAAGAGGTAAACTTAAATTTTGTGCAAAAAAATCTTAACTAATTTTTATTAAAAAATAATGAATATTATATTAATAACATTTTAATCTACAATTTAAGAA
>CM063507.1:60827976-60830476 GCA_032207245.1 Pardosa pseudoannulata | reverse complement strand
GACAATAACGTAAAAGTATGTGTCCGTGACAAAACTACCAAACTCGCCGCTCAGTCAGAACCACCACAAATAACATATTATAACACGGTTGGTTATATAAAGCCGACTCTTGCTTCCTCTCAGAATTCCCATCATCTATACTTAAACTCTCTCAAGTTTTCCTCTTTCCTCCTATCTGTTGAACTTCCTACCTTTGTAATCATCTTAATTTTTAAAATTCAAAATAAAATTATAAAACTTATAAAAATTTGTGATGCTTGCATCCGCCAAAAATATTTGTTTATTTTTAATTTTTAGTATCAATTTCTAAAACTGTACTGACATTTCTTTCATCTTTACTTTAATTTTTTTATTTTAAATTTTGCTATTTAGGGCCCATCATAATGTTTCATTTTAATTTAATGACTTGTCAGTTAAATTGTATCCATTTTTATATATCTCTGCGCTTCATGATGCACACCATGCAGAGTAATTCCCCCCTTCACCATTGGGGATTCGGCTCAAGCCCAGATACCCCAAACAAACTGTAATTCAGAATCCTAAAAGATTGATTTTATTGGGCTTTATAGCACTGGATCCTGAAAGGACATAATGTGCCAAACACGAGGTACACAATCTTCATGATGCAAAAATTAGAAATAGTAAAACAGGACAAACAACCATAATACGCATAAATAAAATGACACAATAGGAGCAAGTAAGGCAGTTGTACACAAGAATACAAAAGACAAGATTGAAAATGTAGAGGTCAATAAAAAGAAAAAAAAATATTCAATTAAATGTGAGGATAAAAACCAATTTCTTTTAAGAATATAAAAATGTTTTTATTCGGAACAGAATTTAAAATATCACATAAAGGCAGATTATTAGAAGAAAAATAGTAAAAACGCTGATTGGCGTACAGAAGACACTCGTCAAGTATATCCTTCACGATCATAGTAATCTTACAATGCTGACAAATGGGTGTATTTTCCCCCAAAATTAAATGGCGATGAGTGAAGCGGGTATATGCCAATGCGAAGACGGGTTAGAATTACATTGTGCTCTCTAGAAGGACTAACCGGCCAATGGGTAATATTTGATTTTATTGACCGAAGTTTGTTGTTCTCAGTCTGGTCCAATTCTTCTTGCCATGGAATCCTAAAAGAACCTATTGTACTAAACACGAGGTAAAGCAGTTTACAGATAAAAAGGTAAATCATGAAAGAATACTAATAATCCAGAAATAAAAACGGTAAAAATTGAGTCAATGGAACGAAAATACACAATTTGTATACACGTAAAAAAAAAAATGAAAATATGAAGATTCAAATGTGAAGGTAAAAATCAATTTGTTTTAACAAAGTAAAAATGTTTTGATACGGAACAGAATTTAAATTAAAGGTTAAGATAGCTGGTAGCGAGAGAAATGATACAGACGCTGATTAATGTACACAGGAAACTCAGCAGGGATATGCTTCAGTCATTGTACTTACGATGTTGACAAATAGGCCCACGCCCCCACCGACTGAAACATGATAAAATGTGGACCAAATCCACAAGAAGCAATGTAAACACATCGGGAACAAAAGAAGCAACAGAAACATGCGGTTAAAAAAAGATTTTTAAAAATGTCAAATGTGGGCACAAAACTCAATATATTTTTAAAAATTAAACAGTTTGTAGTGAGAAGTCTCACTCAAAAATTCTTTTAAAGTAATATTTTTAAGCTATAATTCGTTCATTCGAGGATTTTTAAAATTAAGATGCTTTACCAGGATGTGTTTGACAGCCATGATAGTTTTCCAATTACTGCAAGTGGTATGGATCTGATGTAGATATCAGGAAATCCGAACTAACTGTAGACACAACGGAAATTTCCAGTAGAGAAAAAATTGTAAACATACAAGCAGGTCGATCATAAAATAGGATCATAAAATGGTCGATCGTAAAATATTTCGACCCGTTAGCGTCGAAATGTTTTACTAGTACACTCGTGTTCCCTTTTTTGACAGTCAAATGATTGGTGTTTTACTAGCTATAGAAATTTATTGCAACGTTTAACATTTAGAAAAGGCACCAGAAAAATCTATATACAATTGGGAAATGATGGTAATTGACCTGCTTGTATGTTTGTATGTATATGTATATATATATATATATGTATATATATATATATATATATATATATATATATATATATATATATATATATATATATATATATATAACATATTGATTACGTTATTTTAGGCTCACATTACGATAATTGCATAACGAAAATTTGTACTATTACTTTAGTTTAAAAAGGCCTATTCGAGTAAGAGTCTTCTTTTCCAATATCTCAAAACAAAAAAAATATTGAGAATTAAGAATAAAGCTACATCTAGAAAAAATATAAAGAAAAAAATCTTAAGATTTTCTGCAGATTATTAAGATATGCAGAATAAAGAAAATCTTAAAAATACCCAAATAATATCTCATAAGAGAAAAAAAAAATTAAATTAGAAAGGATAATTGA
>CM063507.1:60754615-60822876 GCA_032207245.1 Pardosa pseudoannulata | reverse complement strand
ATAGTTATTTTGTTTTCGTTTTCACGACTCCAACAAATCTATAATATGGACTTAGTGTCGTATTACCATCTCTTATCCAAAAATGTAAACAAAATGGAAGCTGCATGTCAGACACAGAGGTGTCGTTAAAAATGAGTTTTTTGAAAATTTATTATACATTAAATTTTGTTGCTTAAGAGCCTTATATAAGGTGGAGTTAAACGAGAGTGTTAAATCTGTTTACATTGTCGATTGTTATTGAATAATCTGTTTTATGCTCCAATATGTGTTAAAATAAATCAACTGTGTGTATCTCTAAAAATATTTTTTCAAAAGAAAAGATGTATATTTGGAAGTATATATAATCTATATAGTCTTACCATATATATATATATATATATATATATATATATATATATATATATATATATATATATATATATATATATATGTATATATATGTATATATATATGTATATATATGTATATATATATATATATATATATATACACACACACACACATACACACACACACACACGTACTATACAGTACTATGAATATATTAGTCAGGATGTTTAATACAACCTATAGCAGTACGATGATCGAATCCGTTGGTACTGGTTGGTTGGTTGGTTGGTTGGTTGATTGAAGTTTAGTGGTGCTAAATCCTCTAGGGACAAACTGCGCCAAACAAGATGTGGAAATAAAGACGAAATTTAGGTAAAGTTTGAGACAAAAGGAGAGGTTTTAAAACGGTTTAAAGTAACAATAAAAATAAACATTGAACACAAAACACGAATAAAAATTGAGTTATATACAAATAAACAAGAATTGAAAATTGAGTGAAGAATTAAAAATTTAAGTTAATAAATAATTAAAAATTTAAGAAAAAAGTGAAAGAAAAATTGAAAATTGAAAGATTAAAAATTATTTGAAAATTGAATAACAAACAAAAATTTAAATTTTGAAGTAAAAGCTGGTTCGAAGAAAAGAGAACAAGTTTGGATCTGGAGTTTCCCCGATGATTAAATTAAGATTCGGCGATGGATTTCCAAAAAAATCTAAAATACATTGATTTAGAACAAACACAGGATGTTAAAATATGTGCGACCGTGTAAGGAGTCTTTCAATACGCACACTGTGGAGGAGCTTCACCCAGCAAGAGATGGGCATGGGTGAATCTGCAAGGACCCACTCGTTCGGTGGGTACTGGTGTTCGGTACCTCAGTTTGTGTGTTTGAATTCCATTCTTGGCATGGGCTTTCGTTGCCATTCATAATCGGCTGTTAGCTGTAGATTCCGATCTCATTAGCCCTCGTGTAGCAAAATAAATATACCGTAGTGCTCCACTCCCAAACATACATATATAGCCCTTCTCTCTCATATATATTTGTAAACATTTAGTTAGCCACTATGCATATCGTATTAAACTGATTGATGCATTTTGCCTATTTATGTTTACATACATATATAATAAACGGATAATATGTTTCAATTAATTATGGACGATTATTTGCTTGCAACATAATATACTTAAGGATAATACAGCAAAATTATTACATCTAAAACAGATTACTAAAGCTTTTTTTTCCAGTTCTTAGTTTAGTACCTAATTTCTCTGCCTTAAAATGTTAGATGAAGGATTATTTTCTCAGACTTAAATTCTTTTTTATTCATCTGTCAAAAACCATCGCGGATTCATCTCCGAATCTTAACACATTCGTCGGGTAAATGCCACATCCGGACTTGTTTCTCTTTCTACGCTTTACAGGTTTTTATCATGAAGTCTAAATTCTGTGATGTTTAACTTGTATGTTAATTTTTGTTTTACAATTTTAAATTTATCAGTTTTAAATTTTGTTTTTAATTTTTCATAAACTGTACTAATCCATCTTGTACATATTTTCTACTTCAATATTTTCTTAAATTTTTTTTGTGATTTATTTTTAATGGGCTTTTAACGTTTTCGATTTGTCTTTTACTTCCTCAAAATTCCTTTAACTGGTTTATTTCCTTTTTTATCGGTTACTTTGTTTATTTTTTTGTTTTGTTTGTGCAATTTGTCCCAAGAGGATTTAGCGCCAATAAATTTCAAATAAAACTAGAGCTGGATTAAATACTAATTTTCTGTCCACTGACTACATTTTACTACAGACACATGTTTTACTACAGACACCGACCACAGGTGATCAAAACACGATGATTATTTCTGTAAGTTTACATTATTTACTTCCGCACATAACTATATCATACTCGAGTTGTGTCTACATATCATACCACCTTGAAAGAGGAAGAAATTTAATTGGCCATTAACCCTTAATGAAAAGTTAAAAAAAAAAAGCCAAAAATAAGTTTTTTAATGTAAAAAACACAATTTAGAACGTTGAATTTAGAATCTCACGCACACACACGCACACACACACACACACACACACACTCAGTGTTATAGCTTACAATCATATTTAAAAAGGAATAGGTATTAGTAGGTAATTTGAATCACTAAAATTGTTAACAGTAGTTGATTCTTTATTTAGTGGCTGATTACTTGAATTATGTTAAAAAAAAACAAACTCTCCAAATTTTTACACATACGTAAAAAATACGCATTTTAATGACTTTTACGTCCCAAACGCCTTTTATTCCCGCAATTTTCGTTGGCACAATGTGTCTCACGTCGACTCGGTGCCAATAGTCTTCTTACTACTCAATTCAACTACCGCAATTTTGAGTGATTGCTACATTTTAATTTAACCTTATGAGTCATCCTCAATTTTTCAATGCATTCGTTCTGAACACGTAAATATCATTGGTGTGAGGATATTGATTTGAATTTAAAATTAGATTCAAATAATTGTTATTAAAGTTAGTGTTCATTAATGGCGGCTGGGACAGGTAAAATAGGTTCATGGCAATGTCCTCAATGTTCCCAAACGATACCTCTGCAAGTGGCAGGCCCAGCTTGGGGGTTTTCTGCCTGGTGTCTGCTTCTAAATTACGAGGAATTACTTTGTGTTGTTCTAGGGAGTGTAAAGAACTGCAACTTTCCTTGTCGCGTATGATGTCTAAAGAACTACAACTTCTACTCCAGGCGGAAAACGTTTTCTGGTTTTGATTGGTATTGAAAAGAAAATGTCGTTACTCCGCTGTATGATGAGCCAGTATAAAGTTCTAAATTTGTGATTAATTAAAGTATTTTGAATAGTGGAGTGATATGTTCAAGTTACCTGTGTTTTCCTCGTCAACAAAAAATAAGAATTGTGAATTCATGATAGGAGTAACGTTGGACGCTTGTATTTTGTTTCTGTAGTAAATATGGCTTATAAATATCTTTGGCTTTCTTTGGCAAACGGTATGAAAGCAAGTACCCTTGCATTAGAAATAATTACTTGTTTGTCTATTTTTTAATTCTGAAACTTAACACAATCACTCTATGGAAATCGTAAAATCTGTAGAGCAAGTTATTTAATTTAATCTAAATTTATTTGTAGTTATTTATGAGTTATTGCGCTGAATTATTTTGCCATTAAAAGTGTTATTTATAGATTGATTTAAAACATTGTGGATAACGTGACTTAAGCGGCTATATTTGCACATTCCATTTACAAAAGATTGGCACCTATACAATTATTAGTTTGTGTAAGATTCCTAAATCTAATGTTGTATACTCAAATGAAACTTTGTTTTAGAAGATTCTTCAATCTGGGAAGTGATTACAAATTGGATTTCTTTTGCGGTAAATTGGAAAATTGGGTTTCGAGATAAGAACTGCTGCCAAGAAATAATAAGATTCGAAAAGTCGATGCTCATTGTACTTAAAGAATATTAAAGTCAAGCATTCGCAGTGCTACAAATAGTTACAATACGAGGATATAGGGTTCATATCATTAAAAATGTTTCCATAAGTTATTTTTGAAGTTTTTATAAAATTATTATATAATAGAAAACGTAACCAAGTGACTGTATATTTAAAATTTAAAAACTTTTAAAATCTTCCCAGCTAAAACGTTTTCTCAAGCTCTCTTAATTTTTATATTTAATATAACATTGGTGAGATGATAGCCGAATCAGTACGAATTGTAACCTTTATGAAATTCGTGGGTTTGAACCCAACTGCTGATATGGAAAATCGTAGCCATTCGGAATCGCCTTTAAAAAGCATTTGCACTTGTTTTAAATTAAGGTCTAACGTTACAGAATATTGATCTTAGCTCTTTAAACCAAATCTAAGTAATTGTGACATTAGGATTTACTTAGAAGTTTGACCTTTTAGTTAAATTATTAAGCTTGTTAAGGTATAAATATTTATATATAATAAAATTGATTGGAAATTAATTTTTATCTTCCTAGTACTTTTTTTAACTGAAATTGACTCGGTATAAGATATAATTTAACTTTTAGCACTAACTATTTACGATGCTATTTAGTTTTTTATGCGTTGGTTAGGTTTGGTATTTAAATACATTTTATACATTTTTATACATACGTTTTATACAATTGTAAATATATTGACCTTAGTGCTGTCATTTTAGTAGAAAGAAAACTATTAAACGAGGAAGTTATACTTTATTTCTGTTTATCCTTCATGTAGAGTTCTCACAAATTTTAATTAATCCTAGATGGCTACTCAAGGTATCCGTCTACGTTCGGAAAACTTTTTTCTTTAAACGTAGAAACTAGTTCGTTTTTACAGTTTTAGATTTTTTATATTATCATAGAGAATTGCACTTAAAAAATTTATTCCTGGAGAAGTTTTTATAAAATTTTTAATAAAGAAAATTAAAAAAAAATCGTGTTGTTTCAAATTAAATTATTTTAATATTTTTTTATGCAACACATTTCTTATACACTGGACTAGTGAAATAACCTACAATCTTTACTTAATTTACATTTGGTAAAAAATGTTGGTCCTTCAAAATCATACACATTGAATTTTTAACGAATTTTCATTACCTTTATATCTAACTATGAATGTAACGTTATAATTTATCCAAATTTAATGCTTTTAGGCCATCCACTAGTAAATACTATCAAAACATTCATAATAGTTTTCAAAAAACTATTTTAAGAAGTTTTTGAGAAATCACATTTCAAGTTTCAACATTTTATTAAAAATACCATTCTGAGAAAAACGCATTTGAAGTTTATGAAAGCAACTTTAACTGTTAAAAAATTAAAATACATGTTTAAAATTTCCCACACTTTCTTGTTTGAAAACTTTCTAATTGCCAAGTTGCTGATTATTAAAAATACTAGAAAAATGTTTGAACTGATCTTCTTCAAAATTAAAGTTTCGTCCAAAAAATGCACAACTTCCGGTTCCAAAGTCGCTACTTCCGTTTTGTTTTGACAGCTGTCAGTGATGTTTAAACAGATGTAACTTTTCTTTAAAATGCCGTAGAGACAAAATGAAAACATATTTAGAAGCCTAAAAGTTGAAATTTTTCAATAGAGAAATAATAAAATTGTGATATTTTGGCAAAAAATGACGTTTTTGACGTATACGGATACCTTAAATGAACCTATGAAAAGTTTTTGCTTTGTACAGAATAAAGTACGTATTGTAATTAATTACTGTACGAAATTTTACATAATGTTAGTAAAATGTTAGTAAAACATAACTACGAAACAAATTACGTATCAATAGTTGATTGCTTCTCCCAGTTCCTTCCCTACATTATTAGGAGACGAAAGTTACTTCAGGTTAAAAAAATTATCAAAGAAAAGTGACTAAATAAATAAAATATAAAAAAATTCTTACCAAATTTGTTTTTATAGAGAGATAGAAAGAAAATGTATCGTAAAATTTTCTTACTTTTGATTTATTTATTGACCCAGTTACTCCCTTCAATTTAATTAATGTCTAGAAATTGAAAAATATTGATTTCCGATAAAAATCCTCCCGCAATTTATATTTTTATTTTATGAAGTACTTTAGTTGTTATCATCTAGACTAATATGTAGCTTCAAATATTTAAACGAAATACTTGATTAAAATTTTCAATAAACAAAGTAATTTAAAAAAAATTATGAAAGAAATATAGTATAAATTTTACATCTAGATGTATAACAACTTATAGTGTTATACTAAAGAAAGTTTTGAGTAATAGATTTAAGATCGAGAAATTAATTTTGGCTGGAAATGAATATTTCCAGTTAAAATTAATTTTATCACTTCAGAAATATTTATCTTTAAATAATGTTAGTATCTTGAGGTTTACTGCAAAACATTTTAGCTTTTATTTTGCACCAGAAATACGATTTATTAATTAAAAAATAAATGTAAGGTAATAGAACTAAAAAAGTAATTGCTTTTTTCATCTTAGCGATGTATTTAAATTAAATGTTAAATAATACTTACTGAATCACAGTAAACTGTACTATTTAAAGACTTTACATTTGTTTGTATAAAGAGGGGAGGGGGTGCTTGATTGGAATTTTGTGGTACTAAATCCTCTACCAACAAACTGTACCAAACAAGATGTGGAAACGAAACAAAAGACGAAATTTACGAATAAAAATTTTAAGAAAAAGTTAAAAGGTAATGCTTGTAAACACATTTAATACAAAACAAGTATAAAATTGAGTTATATACAAATAAACAAGAATTAAAAAACCAAGCAAATTTTAAAAAAATTGAAAATTGGAAGATTAAAAATTGAATATAAAACAATTGAATAACAAAAGTCAAAATAAAGACAAAATCCAGATTTCGAAATAAAAGCCATTACGGCGAAGAAAGAGGAATAAGTTTGGATGTGAAGTTTCCCCAATGATTAAATTAGATTCCGCGATGAATTTCTAAAAAAAATATTGTACATGGATCTAAAACAAGCACAAGAGGTAAATTAGGCGCAACTGTATAAGGTGTCTTGCTATATGAACAGTGGGGAGCAGATTCACCTAGCAAGAGATGTACAAAGGTGAGTCCATAGTGACTCACTTCCGCAGAAATTTTAGCCATTCTTAAAGGCTTGGGAGAGATAGCATGTCGTGAGAAAGGCAACTATATATTTTATTCTGACTCAAAAAGCGTTTTAGAATCTCTGTTCACCCAGACACAGCAGTCACCCTCTAATATTTCAAATCCGACCTGATCGAGAGCCTGACATCTGTGGGCTTTTCCCTTCTCTTCAGTTGGATTCCTTCACACGTTCCTTTACACTTCATTACCTTCATTAAAGGTAATGAAGATGCTGATAAAGCTGCAAAAACTGCTAGTGACTTTTCTGATATGTATTTGCCCCTGTGTGATATTAAAAAATATATAAAAAATCTGTTGTATAAGAAGTGGCAGAATTCTTGGGATGAAGAGACTGATAATAAATTGCGTACAATTAAACCCAACGTTGAAACTAAATCTGAGTACGTTGCCATCTAGGAGACATGATGTTATTCTCACTCACCTCCGGATTTGTCATACGCGTTTTACTCATCGTCATTTGTTACTCGGAGAATCTGCTCCAGTTTGCAATCACTGCAATACAGCAATCTCCGTAAAGCATGTCCTCATTGATTGTCCCCGTTTTAAAAAACATCGTGTTTATTATTTTAACTCTTCATCTATTCTTATTAAAGATATTTTAAATAGTCCACCTCATCGTAATCTATTTCTGTTTTTAAAAGACATCGGTTTTTACTCTCACATCTGAATTTTATACCTCATCGCTGTTTTTTACTTTTGGTCTTATGTCTCTTCTCTGCATTGTTTTTGCATTTTCAACTTGTTCCTTTTATCTTCAGTCATCCTTTTATAGCTGTTTGTTTTGGTCATTGTAGAATGATTTTTAACTATTTGTTCTTTGACAATTGATTGCTTTTTGATTTTTAACAATATGTCCCAGGAGGACTCAGTGGCATAAAACTCCACCCACCCAACCAACCAACCATAGTGACTCACTAGTAGAGTATTGCGTCCAGTCTCTTAATAGGGAGTTGGGGCCATAGTAATCTTTCTTTTAATTTTTCGGAATTTATATGATGGAATGTCAGGATAAAGAAGACCAGTGTTGAGTTAGTCACTTGTAGACTTGGTAGCTGTGTCAACAAGTTCAATGCCGACGTCAGAGGGACCCAGCTAAAAATTAATGAGATTACCATGGATGTGGAGTTAGTTATTAAAGTGAGAATTTTGGAAAAAAAGGTTATTACAATTATTTGTTTGCAACGAATTTAGAATACTTTAAAAGTCTGTATAGATAAAAAAAAAATTTTTTACTCTTATGATACATCAATTCTTCTAAAGCCTTCAAGATAGCAAAAGCGTTATCATAAAAAATGGAAAGTTTAAAGTCTGTAGCTATAGATTTTTTCTTCAATAACATGGGCACAGCTGATATAGCTAGCGGATTTTAAACCATCTGTGAAAACAGAAGTGTAATTTTTAAAATATTGCTTGTGATCTTAAAAAAAATTGTTGATAAATAAAATTAGTAGCTGAACTTTAGTCAAATCACTTAAAGGCAGGCTGGTTGGTTTTATAGAGTTTATTGGCACTGAATTCTCTCGGGATTTATTGTGCCAAACAAATAGTTATGATATAAACGATTACTATAAATAACAAGTTAAAAGAGTAGGGATAAAAGAATGTCAGAGGATAAGAGCAAATATAAAAAATATGCAATGACAGTGTATAAATAAAAGCGATGAGTTAATGACCTTAAATATATGCATAAAAACCAATATCTTTTGAAAAATTAAAAAAATTCAAATGAGGTGGATCATGGAGAAATGAACTTGAGGATACAGTGCCATTAAGCATCATAAAATTAACCAACCAGCCTTTTTGCCATACAGTTTCATCAGTAATGATATTGGTTATACTCTCTAAGAGTCTTCGAAACACGAAGGATTTCCCTACCGGTTTGATACTCCTTACTTTCCTTTTTTGTAGTCTCTTTTAAATCGTATACCTTTTTCAGAATTTTCCCTGCTATAGTTGGCTCTGAGGAAACTTGTGTGGAGATAGACAGGTTCAAATCATATCCATGTGATTTTCTCACTTTCCTTGATTTATTGATGGCAAGCTTGCAGTCTTTGGTTTTTGAAACTCCTGTTTTAATTTCAGAATAATACCATCTATGTTTTTGGTTTTAAGTCTGAAAATTTCCTAGCTCTTGAATTATTCCTAAATCTTCATACATGCCTTCAAATATGACCATTGTTAAAAGACGAATTTTTTTTTCGGTAGCAACTCTCTTTTGCTTTAAAAACTCAGTTATTGTTTCTCTTTAGGGTGGGTGGATAAGTCTAAATAGTTGGATGCCATTTATATAACTTTCATCAAAGGCGCCTGCTTCATTTGAGAGAATTTTAAATATATATCCAGGTGGCAAGCCAAAATGATCTTTAGCACGGTCGCCAAACAGAAAGAATGCCTCCAAGGAGACTGTTTGCAGCTCTTTATAAATCATCATTCCTGCCAATGATATTAAGGATTTCATTTTTTCTAGGAAGTCCTGTTAAATGGTATTGTGGGTTGAAGATATCAATTTGCCTCTCTTCAGTTTATTCTGCTTCAGGGTAATGAGCTGCGATTTAATAGATGCTTCAATTGGTTTCATTTGTAATCCTCTTTATAAATGTTTGTATGTGTGTATGCTTATATGTTCGATCTGGTAACACCAAATATGTTGCTTACAGCCGAAGTAATGGTAATATATGAGTCTTTAAGGTACATTTCATCCACAAATAAAAGATTCTTTATAGCCTACTCGGATTCAATGAGTGCTTTGGAAAACCTGAAATCTGATTCCAACACTCACAGTTACGTTTCTCTAGCTATCCAACTGCATAGAAAACTTTCCCTTAGAGATTTTAATATACTTTTCTATTGGGTTCCTAGCCACGTTGGTATTTCTGGTAACGAGAAAGTGGACACTTTGGCGAAACAGGCAACTACATTTTACACTGGTGATTTGTCCTACAGGGACATAAACAAAGCCATTTCCTTTTACACACAAGACCACTGGAATTCCGAATGGGCATTGGAAACTTTAAACATGCTTCACGGTCTTAGACCATCGATATCCTTTAGGCCATGTTTCCCGAATCGCAAAATGGATGTTATTTTAACTCGTCTTCGCATAGGTCATACTAGACTCGCTCATAAACATTTACTTTTGACTGAGCCTGCTCCACAATGTTCTTCCTGTCACACTCATCTCACTATTAATCACATTTTAACTTCATGTACGGCGTTTACACGATTTTATAATATATATTTTGAAACTTTTCATCCCAGTTTGAGCGAACTTTTGGGTGAGACTCCCCACCCAAAACTATTTGAATTTCTCATCCGTATTGATGTTTTTTTAACCTTGTTTAATTAAAAAGGTTTTAATACCAATCTTTACGTTGTTTTCTACTTATGTTCTTTCTTTTAAATATTTGACCAATAGTTACTTCTGCTTGTAAATTTTATATATAAGTATACATATTTTGGTTAATATTTTCAATCTCTGTTTGGCGCAGCATATCCTTGCTTGGATCTTGCGCCAAGAAACCCCAACCAACCAACCAAATATGTTGCCGAAATGATTACCAAAAATAGTATCAAAAATCGCGAAACTTGGAGACAAATATAGTAACTATAGTATATCTTTATAGTTTTCAAAACCTTCATCGTAATACTTTCGTCTTCACTCTAACATTAAATTAGTTATCTCGTATTTAATATTTTGTATTTTTTTGTCAAATTGGCGGTATTTAGGCTACGCTTTTAAATTATTTCTTTTTCTCTCCGGAAAACGAAATTGAGTTTTAACATTGAATCGAAGAAGTTAATATCGTATGTGTAGGGAGAGATCTTCATATTTGATAGGCAGTGTGATAATCAATACATTTTACTCACACAAAAGAAAAACATATTTTTATTCTGTTACAATGGCGCTATCTTTTTCTAAAACTGACAACAACAACGCTATCGCCATAACAACTCCTTTTTTTTGTTGCCACTCGCTAAAACAGAAACTTACATATCAAAATGTTACCGTTACATTCACTCCCTCACCAGTAACTAACGTTACGTCAGAGGTAGGAAGGTACATGTATCAGCAGTTAAAAGTGTACATTATATAGCATGAAAAGAATAATAATTAAAATATACAATAGTAATATGATACAAGAGCAAATAACATATATATAATGTAAATATACACACAAAAAAAGATATTTAAAAACAGTAAAGTTCTTTAGTCTCTAAATCGGACTGGAAGTTTAATTGGTCTGCCAGAACTAGATTGTTTAAAAGTTCGTACAGGGTCCGTAGGAACAGAACTAGTCCCAATAGGAGTTTGTTGTTTCAAACTTAGAGTTTGTGACGGCACTGTTTGACACTGAATATTTTGGTTTGGAGTCACATCGGTATTGGAGAAATCTGTGAGGATGTAAGCAGGTTTCAGTCTGTCAATAGACACAGTAACGTTTTTCTCTTTAATTTTAATAGTAAAATATTTAGATGATCGATTAATCACTTTGTAAGGGCCTTCATATGGTGGCTCCAGTGGTTTTCGTACTCTGTCTATTCTTAGAAATACATGTGTACAACTATCCAAATCTTTATGTACAAATATGTTTGGGATGAATTTGTGTTGAACTTTCCTGGAACCAATTGATTTAATGTGTTCCTGCAATTTATGCACTAAGGTTCCTGGAGTGAGTTTCACTATACTGTCTGTTAAAAATTCACCTGGAAGCCTGAGTGTTTCACCATAAACCATTTCTGCTATGGTGTAAGGGGTATCAGATTGAACAGCAGTACGAAGACCTAAGAGGACAGTTGGCAAAGTTTCGCTCCAATCTATCTGATTATGGGCTTTCAGAGCAGCTTTCATTGTTCTGTGTAATCGCTCGACTTTTCCATTACTCTGTGGGTGGTAGGCTGTTGTTGGCACCAGCTTAATACCGCAGAGCGTCGACAAAGCTCGAAATATTTCAAAACGAAATTGTGCTCCTCGATCAGTAATCAATCGGGAAGGTGTTCCAAATCTTGTGATCCATTGATTGTAGAATGCTCTTGCCACTGTTTCTGCTGAGCTGTCATGTAAAGGAATAGCTTCCATCCAGTTAGAATATCTGTCTATGCAGGTTAAGCAATAAATATTTCCATGTGATGGAGGTAAGGGACCAACCAGGTCAATATGGATTTCTCGAAATCTCTCCGATACTTCCGGGAATTGACCAATTGGTGATTTCGTATGTCGAACAATTTTTGCTTTCTGACATGAAATACAGGATTTAGCCCATTCGTGTAAGTCTTTGTTAATATTATGCCAAATGAACTTAGATGTAATTAATTTAATTGTTGCTTTTCTTCCTGGATGAGATAACCCATGAAAGTGTTTAAATACGTTCATCCTGAAAGCTGGAGGAACATAAGGACGAATTTTGTTTGTAGACACATCACACCATAGCATTAAACCAGAAGGAAGTGGATATTCTTTAAATTTTAAAGAAGTAGATTTCTGCAATTTTTTAAATTCGTCATCTTGAACCTGTTCTCGAGCTATTTCATCATAATCAATTACTGTGATTTCTGCAACTCTTGACAATAAATCGGCTACAATATTATCAGCACCTTTAACATGTTCAATAGCTGTAGTAAATTCAGAAATATACTGAAGTTGTCTGCATTGTCTTGGAGATGCTTTGTCTAGTTTTTGATAAAAAGCAAAAGTTAAAGGCTTGTGATCTGTATAAACTGTAAAAGATTGTCCTTCAAGTAAATGTTTAAAATATTTTATTGATAAATAAATAGCGAGAAGTTCCCGATCGTATGTGCTATAATTTTGTTGAGTTGGGTTTAACTTTTTCGAATAAAAGGCTATTGGTCTCCAAGATTTATTTTCCCATTGTTGTAAGGTAGCACCAATTGCAAAATCTGATGCATCTGTAAAAAGGCCTAGATGTAAATCAGAATTTGGAAATGATAACAAGGCTGTATTGGCAAGATCTTGTTTACAAATTTCAAACTGCTTCTTCGCTTCGTCAGTCCAATGAATTTTTCTTTTGTCTCGTTTTCTGGAACCTTTAAGATATTCATGCAATAAAGCTTGATTTGCAGCAGCATCTTTTAGATAACGACGGTAAAAATTAATCATTCCAAGGAAGGTTCTTAATTCATTAATGGTTTCCGGTAATTTATAATTTAAAATAGCTTGAACTTTCTCAGGAAGTGGGCGTGAACCTTCAGGTGTAATTAGATATCCCAAAAATTCAATTTCGGACACTGCAAAAACCGATTTTGAAATATTAATTCTAAGGCCATATTCGTTCAATCTTTTAAAAAGGAAATCAAGATGAAGTTTATGTTCGTTTTCATTCGCTGACGCGATAAGGACGTCATCCAAATAGGCGAATGCAAAGTCAAACCCTCGGAGCACTTCGTGAATAAAGCGTTGAAAGGTTGAAGGAGCATTTCTAAGGCCGAAACTCATCACATTAAATTCGTATAAGCCGAAAGGAGTAATAATTGCTGTTTTACATTTATCTTCTTCTGCTATTGGAATTTGATGATACGCTTTAAATAAATCTATTTTTGAGAAAACTTTTGAACCTTTTAAAATATGATGAAAGTCGTCTATTCGTGGAATAGGATATCTATCAGGAATGGTACGGAAATTCAGCTGTCTGTAATCTCCACAAGGACGATAAGAACCATCTTTTTTTCTTACAAGATGTAAGGGACTTGCCCACTGAGACTTAGAAGGACGAATAATATCATTACTTAACATGTATTCAAATTCTGATTTAGCTATCGCGAGACGTTTTGCATCAAGTTGGCGAGCTTTGGCGTGAAATGGAGGACCTTCAGTAGTAATATAATGTCGTACATCATGTTTAGACTTCGAAATTAATAAGTTTGGCTTTAAAATTTCTGGATACTTAGAAAATAAATCAGCAAATTTAATGGTGTTGCTTAATGTGTGAACAGAGTCATTCATACCTTCACCAGTAATAGGGTTTCTGCGAATATTTGAGCATGATTCCATTTTCGGTAATGCTGTCAGATCAAAATTCTTTACCTCGAGGATTTCATCTTGTTTGGTAAGATCGATTAAGGTTTTTCTGTTTAGTGTACTCACATTTATGTCTGGACTATTGGTAATTACTTGTGTGATTTCTCCTGTTATAGGATTTCTTACAAAACTTCTTGATTTGCTCACTGAGCGTTTGTCACTAGGGGACGATTTTGAGCTTGCAAATTTGTTTGTAAATCTTGATTCAAATCCCCTATCTTGATTGCTTGGCTTTTCGCTGCTTGCGTAGCCTGATCTGTTCTCACTGAGTAATGAAACGCTACTTGTCGATTTCTCTGTTCTTGCAGGTGACATTTCTATTGAAATTTTGCCAGTCTCTGGATGGTTGAAACAGTTTTCTGCCAATTCGCTTTCAGCGTCACTTTTAATGGAAATATCTGTTTTCATTTAGAGTCTCTTGTTGATTATTTTCGACTAGAACTTTTAGATAAAATTCTTATTTTTCCTAAATGGTTTTAGACGCGTTATGCAGATTATGTACTACTTTACAAACAAAATACCTCTTGTATGAAAATTTTATAACTTAAATGTATTTTGGAGAGATATATTTACCTGTGTTCTACATTAACTGCTCGGTTATGATTTTTCATGTTAATCACGTCCGTTGGATCACGTCCGGGTCACCAGTTGTAGGGGGAGATCTTCATATTTGATAGGCAGTGTGATAATCAATACATTTTACTCACACAAAAGAAAAACATATTTTTATTCTGTTACAATGGCGCTATCTTTTTCTAAAACTGACAACAACAACGCTATCGCCATAACAACTCCTTTTTTTTTGTTGCCACTCGCTAAAACAGAAACTTACATATCAAAATGTTACCGTTACAACTATGATGATTGTAACGGTAACATATCACACATGTAATACATTCATAATAACGGTGATTTCGTATGTCGAACAATTTTTGCTTTCTGACATGAAATACAGGATTTAGTCCATTCGTGTAAGTCTTTGTTAATATTATGCCAAATGAACTTAGATGTAATTAATTTAATTGTTGCTTTTCTTCCTGGATGAGATAACCCATGAAAGTGTTTAAATACGTTCATCCTGAAAGCTGGAGGAACATAAGGACGAATTTTGTTTGTAGACACATCACACCATAGCATTAAACCAGAAGGAAGTGGATATTCTTTAAATTTTAAAGAAGTAGATTTCTGCAATTTTTTAAATTCGTCATCTTGAACCTGTTCTCGAGCTATTTCATCATAATCAATTACTGTGATTTCTGCTACTCTTGACAATAAATCGGCTACAATATTATCAGCACCTTTAACATGTTCAATAGCTGTAGTAAATTCAGAAATATACTGAAGTTGTCTGCATTGTCTTGGAGATGCTTTGTCTAGTTTTTGATAAAAAGCAAAAGTTAAAGGCTTGTGATCTGTATAAACTGTAAAAGATTGTCCTTCAAGTAAATGTTTAAAATATTTTATTGATAAATAAATAGCGAGAAGTTCCCGATCGTATGTGCTATAATTTTGTTGAGTTGGGTTTAACTTTTTCGAATAAAAGGCTATTGGTCTCCAAGACTTATTTTCCCATTGTTGTAAGGTAGCACCAATTGCAAAATCTGATGCATCTGTAAAAAGGCCTAGATGTAAATCAGAATTTGGAAATGATAACAAGGCTGTATTGGCAAGATCTTGAACATGATCTTGCCAATACAGCCAAGGTCTTGCTTTCTGACATGAAATACAGGATTTAGTCCATTCGTGTAAGTCTTTGTTAATATTATGCCAAATGAACTTAGATGTAATTAATTTAATTGTTGCTTTTCTTCCTGGATGAGATAACCCATGAAAGTGTTTAAATACGTTCATCCTGAAAGCTGGAGGAACATAAGGACCAAACGTCTTCACTCTAACATTAAATTAGTTATCTCGTATTTAATATTTTGTATTTTTTTGTCAAATTGGCGGTATTTAGGCTACGCTTTTAAATTATTTCTTTTTCTCTCCGGAAAACGAAATTGAGTTTTAACATTGAATCGAAGAAGTTAATATCGTATGCATTAATTTAAGATGTCGTAATTGATCTGAAAAATAAATTCGTTCCAAAAATGTGTCAAAATTATGTTTGATAAATATTAGTACTGCTCAGTTCGTCGCCTTTAGTCATTCTGTTAGTAGACAGAGTCGAAAGACTTATTGCTGTGCTTCGTCACTTTGTAGAGAATTAGTGCTTGCTGTATATTAGTGTTTGTGTGTACTCTGTACATTGAATTTGAATTGTACCACAGCGTATTGGGTTTATTCTATGCTGTCTGTTATGAACTAGACTAGCTGCTTCACACCCAGCCTTCGGTCTGGGTAAGTAAGCTTCCAAGTATAGTTTTAGAACAACTACTATAGATAAAAGTATTAATAAAAATATTAGAACAACCTTTTATACTTCAAATTTCCGATGAATATAAGCTCAGTAATAATAAATTGTGTAGCGGAGAGAGTGAATGTGGGATTTGTAACCTTACTCTATGAATTCCTGATCAAGGCTGCGAAGTCATCCACATGGCTTTGCGTCCCAGATTACATGAATGTATACTGCAATTCTTATGGAAGGATAAAAAAACCCTACATCACCTCCAAGGTATATATGTGTAAAGATTGCTTCATTCATGCAAGCTAAAGGGGAAGAACTAACAATTTTTTTACTCATCCCTTGTTAATAGTACTTAATTCATTTTTATTGAATTAAATACTATTATTAATTATTGAAGGTACCAAAATTTTAAAGGAAAATGTCCCCAACCCCTTTCAAATACTAATAAATCATTTCTTCTTATGTAAATGGCAGATCTCCTGGGATAACATTTCTTCAAATAAACTGCGGGAATATAAAACCAAGATAATTAAATGGCCTCAACTCCCTTCTAGGAGACATGACGTAATACTCACTCGTTTACGAGTGGGTCATTGCAGACTCACCCATGCCCATCTCTTGCTGGGTGAAGCTTCTCCACAGTGTGCGTATTGCAAGACACCTTACACAGTCGCACATATTTTAAACTCTTGTATTTTTTCAAAATCAATGTATATAAAATTTTTTGATAATCCATCGCCGAATCTTAATTTAATCATCGGGGAAACTCCACATCCAAACTTGTTCCCCTTTCTTCGTCAAACTGGTTTTTATACCGAAATATGATTTTTGTTTGTTTCAATTTCCTAATTTCCAATTTTTAATCTTTGAATTTTCAATTTTTAATTTTTCAATCATTCAATTTTCAATTCTTGCTAATTTGTATATAACTCATTTTTTTTTTCTAAATTTTGTCTTTAATTTATTTCTTCATCTTGTTTGGCGCATTTTGTCCCTAGAGGATTTAGCGCCATTAAACTTCAATCAACCAACCAACCATTTCTTCTCATGTGTCATCCAAAGATTAATACGGGATTTCGAAAGTGAATTTCATGAAATTGTAAGTATATTTCTATTACTCAGTTGATATCGCTAAAAATTTGCTGAAGTGCAATGTCTAAGACGTGCTTTCTCGATATATTTTTTTGGGCGATATTCTGAATAATTGATCCCATTGTTCAATTTCAGATTTCGTTTGATCATCAATTGTGAGTACTTGTATCAGGCACTCTACGAAAAAATAATTTAAGTTTCATTAAAAAAACTGACTGACTGAAACTAATTGTAGTCAGATTTACACAAAAAATGTTTTTAAACTGTTATACCCACATAAGAGCTTTTTTAAACCAGATATTAGATTTCACACATAAATTTTTTTGCCGAAAGATACTTGTTCAAATGTATACTTCGAACCTTTGTTATGTAGAATTAGTTTAAATTTGGGAATTAAAAATGAAAATTTGTGATATTTTTAAATTGTCTCTTATTTTTTATTTTCAGTTTCTAAATATTTTGTCATTTTACAATTACTGTTAGAATCTCAGATTAATAGGCTGGTTAGATGGCGACGTTTACCAAAATAATACAAAATTCTATTTTTTAATTTTTGCCATACATAAAAAGTATATATTACTAAGAATATGCGGGAAATAGATGTATTGACACGATATACTTACCAAAATAGAATTAAAACAAAAATATTAATTTGTGTACAGTTCAAAAAACAGTTATTGCTTTTCTAAAGTCTATTGGGGTTCTTAATTGTCTATAATCCTTTTTATGGTGTCCTTGTTTTTATTTCGATTTTATACTTTTTACTCTTATATAATCATTTTTATATATTATACAATCTAGCTTTTTACTTAATTGTTATCGTTGTTACCTGTATATTCCTCATTTTTTATCCCTTTTCATTACAAAAATTACTTTGCTTGTTTTATGGCTTATCTTTACCATTTGTTTGGCGCAGCATATCCTATTTTGGATTTTGTGTCCTTAAAACTAACACTCACTCACTCAAAAAACAGTAACTATTTTCAAAAAGGATTAATAAAATTTTTTAAAAATTCGTTAAGAATTACTTTCTTAAATAATTCCAAAAAATATTTTTGGATGTTAACTGAAATTCCAAGAATTTAATCAAGCGTAATAAAATAAAACAAAAATCCTTTAAAATACCTGAAAAATAATGGAGTTATTTTATTTCTCTCAATGTTTGGAATAGTTTCTTACAAACCCCATTGGCGATATTTTAAAGTGGCGACATTTTGTCATTTGGAGAAACGATTTTGACCCATGAACAAACAGCATACGACTGCCAACTTGACGATAATAAAGCTCTAAGCATGGTATCCTAATATTTTCTCCTGATCTTGCCGTGTCCACACAATCTGTATCTTGATTTATAGTATATTAGTATTCAAATATCCTTAAACAACCTTTTTCTTATATATTAAATGCACCTTATGCTTAAAAAAAATGAGATATAGTGAACTTTTAATGGTTCACTACAGCTAATTTTAATAATTTGCAGCATTTGGCATTGTAAACTTTGAATAATTAATTACCGATAAAGTTTTGGATTAATTAAAGAATATATAATTCTATTACAATGGCGCAACCTGACTCAATTCAAGTCGCCAAAAGAAAAAAAAAGCCAGGAAAACAATGTGAATACATTTGAGTTTTAGTATTCATAACCAATCATTTCACCAAATTTGCCAAGGAGCACCCTGTTTTTCAGTATTATTGAATATATATGTGACGAATCTTAGCCTTCACAACATCAACTCCAACGGGATGTAGTCGTGTCCATTGGGAGTGGCAAGTAGAGGCACTAACAGCTTCGACTAACTTCGTTTATTCCTATTTCACATGATTACAATGAAAGCACATATCGAAGAACAACTCGAACCTTCAGAATCATACTGAACAGCAACCCTTTCGAACCTTGGTGCTCGCTTATTTTAAAAACATTTCAAAACCGGAATCGACTTTATGATTGACGTCAAGAGAGAGCCAATCATGAGGCATAGAAAGTTCTATCGAATTCTAAAAACCCATCCCACTGACAGGGTGTCGTGTGCAAATTCCAAAACCAGAACAACGCCGCCATTTTAAAAGAATTGACATACAGAATTTTGAGACCCAAACCGAAATATTTTAAGAAATACTCATCCTTTTCGAGGAAATGTTGGGCTTTCTAATGATAAATAAATATCTTATATACTTACAAAACTCTGACTTCTGTATAGTAAAGTAAGTTGTTTTTAAAATAATTTCATTAATCTTCAGTATGAAAAAACTAAAATTAAACTATTCCATACCCTCAGGGGGTTTACCTACTTTAGGTAAACACGGGTGTCGCAATCCCGAGGTACCCCAGCGATCTTTTGCTCTTTTCCTTTTCTTTCCTTTTTTCTCGTCTCTTCCCTTTTTCTTCCTTTCTCCCTCATTGTGGTTACCTTTTCGGAGGTGAGGGCTTATTGCGATATGTTGTGTTCCTTTCTGAACACATCTCGCGATTTGTTAACCACCCACGTGTTTGCCGTGCGTGGAGACCCGTGTCCCCGGAAAGGGGGATCCTGGTAATTGAGGGAAACCAACACATTACTTTGGCCCCTGCTTCGGGTAAACGGGTGGTGTAGAATGGTCCCGTCTACATCAATCGGCTGGTCAGACGACTTTTGTCACTGTCCTGGGCCAAGCAATCGGTTACCTGCTGGGCACTTTAATGGGTCGAGGCTGCTTGAGGGGTAGCTGTGCGCGTATAGATCCCGGTTAGCACTGGTGCGACTTTATGTCCCTTTTTGGGAGCGTTTAGCATCCCCTTGTTGGGCTCCATGGTGGGTGGTGCCGCCGGGATCTGAACACCTTCTATTTCATTATGGAATCTTCAACCCCCCCACAACCTCTCCCCTTGGGTCAAAAGGGGCACGAAATTGACACATGTCAAGCTAGATTTTTCACTGTACAGAGAAAGGAGGGAAGTTTTTCGGCTGTCTCTCCTTTTCTGGTACATAAATGCCTTTCATCATCTGTTGGACAAGTCAAAGCGGTTAAAAAATTACGATCTGGCGTCTTGCTTGTCGAAGTAGCAGATGCAAAACAAGCTTCAAATATCTTAAAATGCACCAACTTTACGGATATTCCAGTGACAGTCACTGCTCACGGAACTTTAAATTTTAGTAGAGGAGTTATTTCTGAAGGGGAACTTTATAATGTCCCCGATGAAGAAATTTTAGAAGGTCTAAAAGAGCAGCAAGTTTGTGGAGTACGCCGTATCACCATCCGTCGTGACGGGAAAATACTCCCCACAAAACATCTTATTCTTACGTTCAACTCACCATCGCTTCCTTCACACATAAAAGCAGGATACCTTCGATGCCCTGTGCGTCCATTTGTCCCCAATCCATTGCGTTGTTTTCAATGCCAACGTTTTGGACATTCAAAAACATCATGTCGTGGATCTATTACCTGTCCTCGTTGTGCAGAAGTAGGCCACGACGGCGTTGATTGCAAACAAACACCTAAATGCATCAACTGCAAAGGCGACCATCCTGCCTATTCCCGTTCATGTCCTAAGTGGCTTCTGAAAAAAGAAATACAAACAATCAAAGCAAAAGAAAACATCTCATATCCAGAAGCCAGAAAACGCATTGAAGAACGTACTCCAAGACCTGGAATTAGTTTTGCTGCAGCAGTGAAGCAATGTAAATCAATAGCCACACAGACTGAAAACAAGCCATCCGTCCCCAATAGTCCTAAACCTTCTCGTCATTCACCCTCAAAAATAGAAAATAAACCTGTTACAGTTGAAAACGTAATTATGACAAAACCATTAAATGAACGCGTACCTAAAAGTAAATTAACACCTAAAACTCAAGTTTCAAATAAGTTTTTAGCTAAATCTAAGATTAATAATTTTCCATCCAAGCAAAAGACGCCCAAACATCAAAAAATTACGGCAGCAAGATTAAAAGAAAAATTAAAAAATAAAAGTTTTAATCTCCTGGAGGATTTCGTCGAGGACGAATCCTCTAACAAACCTTTGAAATGTCAATTTTCCAAAAAAGACTTCTTAAAAAATCGTCCAACTGCTGAGGACGATTCAATCAAAGGTTATGTCACATCCGAAGAGGATATGTTGACAGATCATTCGGACTCTGAAGGCATGTGGGCTAAGACCCAACCTGCATAATTTCCATCCTTTTCCTCTCCAATTTTTACAATGGCGCTTTTATCTTGGAACTGCCATGGCTTCAAATGTCACGTCTCTGATATCAGAGACCTCGTAAATAAATACCATCCTGTTTGTTTTGCACTTCAAGAGACCCTTCTTGACAGCAATAAATCAGCCAAAATAAAACGTTACAGTACTACCAGAAAAGACTACATAGAAGGGGGCAGGGTTTGTGGTGGTGTTGCCCTCTTCACTTCTCATGACTACCCTTTCAGATCTTTAAACATTAATACTGACCTCCAAGCAGTTGCTGTTCAAGTACACATACACTCTCTAATGACTGTCTGCAATCTGTATATCCCTCCAAACAATACCATCTCTCAGAACACACTTAATAACCTTATTACTCAACTTCCAGTCCCTTTTATTATTGTTGGGGACTTGAACGGTCACAGTCCACTGTGGGGTAGCCCCAACCTTAATAAACGGGGTCGTCAAATAGAAAAACTAATATCCGACCATGATCTGTGCATCTATAATACAAATCAACTTACTTACCTACATTCTCCTACAAGAACCTTTCACTCTCTAGATTTAGCAATTTCCAGTCCTCAAATTTTTCCGTTTTGGAGTTTTACTGTAGATTCCTACCTCTATAATAGTGATCACTTTCCCATTATCCTAACTCACAATAATGTCTCCAATGCCAATCAGCGTGTTCCTCGTTTTATTCTTGGTTCCGCTGATTGGGATAAATTCCGTACCCTAGCCAATATCTCAACAGACATGGTCGACAATCATTCCGTTGATGAAGCAGTTAATCAGATAACTGAAACAATAATTTCTGCAGCTGACATATCTATTAGAAAATCATCCTGCCATCCTCAAAAGCAGACAAAGCCATGGTGGAACCAAGAGTGTAAAAATACTTATAAGGATAAAAGAAAAGCGTTTTCCGTGTTTAAAAGAAATCCTACGACGGAGAACTTTATAAATTATAAGAAATGTAAAAGTATTTTCCGCCGTACCTTAAGACGTAGCCAAAGGGATTCGTGGGTGAACTATATTAGCAGTATCTCTTCCTCAATTTCAAGTAAAGATTTATGGGTAAAAGTTAAGCGCTGTTCAGGCGTTTACCCAAACAACCAAATCCAAATTTTAAATTATAATAATAACCTAATAACTTCTCCCCCTCAGGGGGTTTACCTACTTCAGGTAAACACGGGTTTCGCAATCCCGAGGTACCCCAGGGATCTTTTCTCGTTTCTTTTCTACTCTGCCCTTCCCTTCTACTTTATTCTTATCTTTCTCCCTCGTTGCGGTTTCCTCTTTTGAGGTGAGGGCACCCCTTGAGTAGCTGTTTCCACCCTGCTGTCTCTTGCTCCTCTTGGCGTTTAAACTGCCCACGTGTTTGCCGTGCGTGGAGACCCGTGTCCCCGGAAATGAGGATCCTGGTAATTGAGGGGATTCCCCGTGGGGGAAATCATCATTATGGAATTTCTATTTTGGCGGGGAGTTTCCAACACGTTGCTTTGGCCTCGGCTTCGTGTAAACGGGAGGTACATATTGGTCCACATGTACCAATCGGCTGGTCGGTTTTCGGCTTGGACTAAGTGATCGGTGTACTTTCTGGTACCTGTGATCGTATAGGTCCCGGCTAGCACTGGTGCAGGTTTCTGCATCCCCTCGTTGGGCTCCGTGGTGGGTGGTGCCGTCGGGATCCGAAGTATTTTTTTGCTATTATGGGTTCTCAAAACACACCAAATTTCTCTCCCTCAACCGGAGAGCACCTCGTAAGTTACAAAGCTCGTTTTTTTATTGTTAAAAATAACGCAAATGGAAGCTTCAGCTCTATTTCTCCGTTTCTAATACATAAAACTATTCAGTCCGTAATTGGTGAAGTCGAATCAATTAAAAAGCTCAAATCTGGCGATCTCCTATTACAAGTTTCCTCTTCCAACCAAGCTAAGTCTTTATTATCCAGTAATACTTTAGGCCCGTTTTCTGTTTCTGTTTCCCCGCATGGTTCGCTAAACTTTTCAAAAGGTGTTATATCTGAGTCTGATTTGTATAATGTCCCAGAGGATGAGATCTTGGAAAATCTTAAAAGTCAAGGTGTTGTCGCGGTCCGTCGAATAACTATTCGTCGCGACGGGCAAACCGTTAAAACTAAACATCTAATTATTACTTTTGATAGTCCTAAACTCCCCTCTAATTTATATGCTGCTTATATGAAATGTACCGTTCGCCCTTACATTCCAAACCCCCTTCGTTGTTTCCAGTGTCAGCGATTTGGACATTCCAAGCTGTCGGACCCCTCAGGGGGTTTACCTACTTTAGGTAAACACGGGTGTCGCAATCCCGAGGTACCCCAGCGATCTTTTCTTCTTTTCCTTTTCTTTCCTTTTTTCTCTTCTCTTCCTTTCTCCCTCACTGTGGTTACCTTTTCGGAGGTGAGGGCTTATCGCGATATGTTATGTTCCCTTTCTGAACACAACACCTCGCGATTTGTTAACCACCCACGTGTTTGCCGTGCGTGGAGACCCGTGTCCCCGGAAAGGGGGATCCTGGTAATTGAGGGAAACCAACACATTACTTTGGCCCCTGCTTCGGGTAAACGGGTGGTGTAGAATGGTCCCGTCTACATCAATCGGCTGGTCGGACGACTTTTGTCACTGGCCTGGGCCAAGCAATCGGTTACCTGCTGGGCACTTTAATGGGTCGAGGCTGCTTAAGGGGTAGCTGTGCGCGTATAGATCCCGGTTAGCACTGGTGCGACTTTTTGTCCCTTTTTGGGAGCGTTTAGCATCCCCTTGTTGGGCTCCATGGTGGGTGGTGCCGCCGGGATCTGAACAACTTCCTTTTAAATATGGAATCTTCAACCCCCCCACAACCTCTCCCCTTGGGTCAAAAGGGGCACAATGATGTAAATGTTAACATAAATCATGCGAAATTCTTCATTGTTCAGAGAAAGGAGGGAAGCTTTTCGGCTGTCTCGCCTTTTCTGATACACAAATGCATATCAACATCTGTCGGAGAAGTAAAATCCGTGAAAAAATTGAGATCTGGTGTCTTGCTGATTGAAGTGGCAGACACAAAGCAAGCCTCAAATCTACTTAAATGCACCAAATTCGGAGAACTTTCTGTGACAGTCTCTGCTCATAGCACTTTAAACTTTAGCAGAGGTGTTGTCTCAGAAGGAGAACTCTACAATGTTTCCGACGAAGATATACTTGAAGGTTTGAAACAGCAGAATGTTTGTGCGGTACGACGAATTACCATCCGTCGAGACGGCAAAATACTGCCGACCAAACATATAATACTGACTTTCAACACACCATCGTTGCCTTCCCATATAAATGCTGGATACCTTCGATGCCCTGTACGTCCCTTTGTTCCCAGTCCATTGCGTTGTTTTCAATGCCAACGCTTTGGACATTCTAAAACATCATGTCGTGGTTCCATTACCTGCCCTCGTTGCGCAGAAGTTGGCCACGACGGCGTTGACTGCAAATCAAAACCCAAATGCGTCAACTGCAAAGGAGACCATCCTGCCTTTTCCCGTACTTGCCCTAAGTGGGTACTTGAAAAGGAAGTACAGGCAGTTAAAGTCAAAAATAACATTTCTTATCCTGAAGCTAAGAAACTTGTAGAAGATCGTACCCCTAAACCTGGAATTTCTTTTGCTGCAGCTGTAAAACAATGCAAAACAATAAGCACACAAACTGAAAATATGCCATCCGTTTCCAATAGTCCTAAACCTCCTCGTCATTCACTCTCAAAAATAGAAAATAAACCTGTTACAGTTGAAAATGTAATTATGCCAAAACCATTAAATGAACGCGTACCTAAAGGTAAATTAACCCCCAAAACCCAAGTTTCAAATAAACTCATATCTAAAGCAAAGATTAGCAATTTTCCATCCAAGCAAAAGACGCCCAAACATCAAAAAATTACAGCTGCAAGACTAAAAGAAAAATTAAAAAATAAAAGTTTTAATCTCCTGGAGGATTTCGTCGAGGACGAATCCTCTAACAAACCTTTGAAATGTCAATTTTCCAAAAAAGACTTCTTAAAAAATCGTCCAACTGCTGAGGACGATTCAATCAAAGGTTATATCACATCCGAAGAGGATATGTTGACAGATCACTCGGACTCTGAAGGCATGTGGGCTAAGACCCAACCTGCATAATTTCCATCCTTTTCCTCTCCAATTTTTACAATGGCGCTTTTATCTTGGAACTGCCATGGCTTCAAATGTCACGTCTCTGATATCAGAGACCTCGTAAATAAATACCATCCTGTTTGTTTTGCACTTCAAGAGACCCTTCTTGACAGCAATAAATCAGCCAAATTAAAACGCTACAGTACTATCAGAAAAGACTACATAGAAGGGGGCAGGGTTTGTGGTGGTGTTGCCCTCTTCACTTCTCATGATTACCCTCTCAGAACTTTAAACATTAACACTGACCTCCAAGCAGTTGCTGTTCAAGTACACATACATTCTCTTATAACTGTCTGTAACCTCTATATCCCTCCAAACAATATCATCTCTCAGAGCACTCTTAATAACCTTATTACTCAACTTCCAGTCCCTTTTATTATTGTTGGGGACTTGAATGGCCACAGTCCACTGTGGGGTAGTCCCAACCTTAATAAACGGGGTCGTCAAATAGAAAAACTGATATCCGACCATGATCTGTGCATCTATAATACAAATCAACTTACTTACCTCCATTCTCCTACAAGAACCTTTCACTCTCTAGATTTAGCAATATCCAGCCCTCAAATTTTTCCGTTTTGGAATTTTACAGTAGATTCCTACCTCTACAATAGTGATCACTTTCCCATTATCCTATCTCACAATAATGGCTCTAATGCCAATCAGCGTGTTCCTCGTTTTATTCTAGGTTCCGCTGATTGGGATAAATTCCGTACCCTAGCCAATATCTCTACAGACATGGTCGACAATAATACCATTGATGAAGCAGTAAATCATATAACTGAAACAATAATTTCTGCAGCTGATATTTCCATTAAAAAATCTTCCTGTCGTCCTCAAAAGCAAACAAAGCCATGGTGGAACCAAGAGTGTAAAATTTGTTATAAAGCTAAGAGAAAAGCGTTCCAATTGTTCAAGAGACATCCTACGACGGAGAACTTAATAAATTATAAAAAATGCAAAAGTATTTTCCGTCGCACTATGAGACGTAGCCAAAAGGATTCGTGGGTGAAATATATAAGCAGTATCACTTCCTCCATTTCCAGTAAAGATTTATGGGTAAAAGTAAAGCGCTGTTCAGGCGTTTACCCAAACAACCAAATCCAAATTTTAAACTATAATAATAACCTAATAACTTCTCTTGATGACATAGCCAACACAATAGCCTCATCCTTTGCTGATATATCTTCAAGCTCAAATTACTCTCCATCTTTTACAAAACTTAAAAACCTGGTCGAAGATAAACCATTAAACTTTCAAACTACGCTTAACTTTCCCTATAATACTGATTTTACCATTTTAGAACTAAATAGAGCCTTGAATAAAGTCCATAAATCTTCTGCTGGTCCGGATAATATTTCCTACGAAATGATAAAAAACCTCTCATCAGTTTCGATGTTCAACCTTCTAAAACTTTACAATAGAATATGGAGAGAACATAGCTTCCCTTCCTCGTGGAGAGAAGCTATTGTAATCCCCATTCTAAAACCTGATAAAGACCCATCGAATCCTCTCAGCTACCGCCCAATAGCTCTGACGAACTGTTTATGCAAAATTCTTGAAAAAATGATAAACGTTCGTCTGATATACTACCTGGAGGAAAATAATTACCTATCAAATTTTCAGAGTGGTTTCCGTCGTGGAAGGAGCACGTTAGATAATATCATAGAGTTGGAAACCAGAATTCGGAATGCTTTCGTTAAACGGAAGCATTTGGTGTCGGTGTTTTTCGATATAGAGAAGGCATATGACCGCACTTGGCGTCATGGAATTATACAGCAGCTATTCAATTTAGAGTTGCGTGGTAATATGCCTATTTTCATTCAAAACTTTTTGGCCTTAAGAAATTTCCGTGTTAGAGTGGGAAATACATTATCACGCACTTTTATTCAAGAAGAAGGAGTTCCTCAGGGAAGCGTACTGAGTGTGACCTTATTCATCATTGCAATTAATGGGATTCTGAACGAGATACCTCCCTCTGTTAATGGAAGCTTGTATGTCGACGATCTACATATCTCATGTGAAGGAGCGGATATGAGATTTATTAACAGACAACTCCAGACTGCAGTTAAGAAGATCAGTAAGTGGGCGATGGAGAATGGTTTCAGCTTTTCAAGTTCAAAGACGTGTTGTGTGCATTTTTGCAAAAAAAGAGGTCTGCACCCAGACCCAGAGATCCAGTTGCTTGGAAAAAACATCAACATTGTGAATGAGGTGAATTTTCTCGGCGTCATTTTTGACAAAAAACTAACCTTTGCACCCCATATCACAAACTTGCGGAAAAACTGCGAAAGGAAGCTCAACATCCTCAAAATCCTTTCTAAGACCTCATGGGGAGCTGACCGTGCTTCCCTAATTAAGATCTACCATGCCATCATCCGCTCAAAACTGGACTATGGTTGTCCTGTATATGGGTCAGCACGCGTTTCTGTCCTTCAAAAGCTGAATACCATTCACCACTCCGCTCTTCGATTGTGTTCCGGAGCTTTTAGAACATCTCCTGTAGAAAGTCTCTACGTTGACTGCTGTGACGCTCCTCTTGAATTACGTCGACAGATGTTATCTCTTCAGTATTACTTTAGAACAGCAACTTATGTGGACCATCCCATTCATCAACATACACTCAATTTTTACCTTAAACGATTATACAATGCTAGACCTTCTTGTGTTCTGCCTTTTCAGGGAAGGATAAATGAAATTTTAAAAGACCTAAACTTAGATAATATAGATACAATACCTACAACTATTGGAATATATCCTTGGCACACTCCTACTTTTACTATAATAAACCCCTTTAAGTCATTTGACAAAAGTTCAACTAGCAATATCATTTATCAACAAATTTTTGAAGATCACAAGCAATATTATAAAAATTACACCTCTGTTTTCACAGATGGTTCAAAATCCACTAACTATGTCAGCTGTGCCTACCTTATTAAAGACAAAATCAATAGCTACAGACTTCATCCTAAACTCTCCATCTTTTCTGCTGAAGCCTTTGCTATTTTAAAGGCTTTAGAGGAATTGATGGATCACAATAGTAAAAACTTTATTATCTATACAGACTCCCAAAGTGTTCTAAATTCATTGCAATCAAATAACTGTAATAATCCTATTATTTTCAAAATTCTTACAACAATAACTAACCTTACTTCCATGGGAATCTCGCTAGTTTTTAGCTGGGTTCCCTCTCACGTTGGCATTAAAGGCAATGAACTTGTGGACATGGCTACCAGGTCTGCAAGTGACTTTCTCAACACTGGTCTTCCTTATCCTGACTTGAAAAATTACATCAAAGATCTTTTACACGATAAATGGCAGATGTCCTGGGATAACATTTCTTCAAATAAACTGCGGGAAATTAAAACCAAGATAATTAAATGGCCTCAACTCCCTTCTAGGAGACATGACGTAATACTCACTCGTTTACGAGTGGGTCATTGCAGACTCACCCATTCCCATCTCTTGCTGGGTGAAGCTTCTCCACAGTGTGCGTATTGCAAGACACCATACACAGTCGCACATATTTTAACCTCTTGCGTTTGTTTAAAATCAATGTATATAAAATTTTTTGATAATAAATCGCCGAATCTTAATTTAATCATCGGGGAAACTCCACATCCAAACTTGTTCCCCTTTCTTCGTCAATCTGGTTTTTATACTGAAATTTGATTTTTAATTGTGTTTCAATTTTCTAATTTTCATTTTTTAATCTTTCATTTTTCAATTCACTCAATTTTCAATTCTTCTTAATCTGTATATAACTTAATTTTTATTCGTGTTTTTATGTTGTATGTTTTATTTTTCTAGTTTCTTTAATCTGTTTTTGAGCCTGTAATTTTTATCATCTTGTTTGGCGCAGTTTGTCCCTAGAGGATTTAGCGCCATTAAACTTCAATCAACCAACCAACCAACCAAGCTGTCGTGTCGTGGGTCCGCTACCTGTGCACGTTGTGCGGAAGTCGGCCACGACTCCATGAACTGTGATAAAACACCTTTATGCGTGAACTGCAAAGGTGCTCCTCCTTCTTTCTCCCGTGTTTGTCCATCCTGGCAATTTGAAAAAGAAGTGCAAAATTTAAAAACAAAAAACAATATTTCATACCCGGAAGCCCGAAAAATAGTTACATCTCGTTGTCCAAAGCCTGGAGTTTCCTTCTCCTCTGTGGTCAGCTCTAAATCTATGAAGTCATGCGGAACTCAAACTGATATATCCCAGAGTAAAATCATTAATAAAACCTCCCTTACTGAAATTTCATCCAAGCAATTACCTTCTGTAAACGCACAATCTTTGCTTTCTATCCATAAACCAGATTTACAGATTCGTAAAAACATACATGAAACAAATACGCAGACTAACAGTAATAGTAAAAATTCTTCTGACTTTAGAAATACCAGTTTGAATGTACCAGCCTCGTCTAAGCATAAAGGAACAACTAAGAAAAAAACTACTGTAAATAAAAATCCAACCAAAGCACAAACTGTGGCTAATAAAAAGAAACTATCGCGAATAGATTTTTTGAAACACCGTCCTATCTTGGAGAATCTCGTCCCTACTGAAGACGATTCTCTAAAAATGTACGTGTCACCGGATGATGACATGTCTACTAGCAGCGGTTCTGAGACGGATACTCCATCCGCTTCTCCTCAGTGCTAACCGTTTTTTTCTCTTTTTTTCGCATTTTTTATAATGGTTTTAATGACCTGGAATTGCCATGGTTTCCACCACCACACCTCCGATCTCAGGGATCTGGTTAACAATTATCACCCTATATGTATTGCTCTGCAGGAGACATTCCTGCATACAGCAAAAGCAGCAAAGCTCCGGTATTTCACTACTTTTAGAAAAGATCACATGGAAGGTGACAGGCCATCCGGCGGGGTGGCTCTGCTCATCGCCCAAGACTATCCTTGTGCTCCCATCAATTTGCAAACTGACTTACAAGCTGTTGCGGTCAGGATTCATATCCATTCAAGTATTACCATTTGCAGTCTGTACCTCCCCCCATCCGTTGCAATAGATCAAAAGTCTCTAAATAATCTGATTTCCCAGCTTCCTAAACCTTTCATTATTCTTGGTGACATGAATGGTCACAATCCTCTTTGGGGTAGTCCCAATATTAATCACCGTGGCAAACAAATAGAACAGTTAATCCAAGACCATAATCTCTCGCTTTTCAATACCAATGAAATTACCTATTTTCATTCTCCGAATAGAACCTACCATCACCTTGACTTAGCTATATGTTCTCCTCAGCAATACCCTTTCTGGAACCTCAAAGTTGACCCTGACCTCCACAATAGCGACCATTTCCCTATTATCCTTACTGGCATTTCCCATATTAAGCCTAATCAACGTACCCCTCGATATATTTTTGATACCGCTGATTGGAATTTATTTAGCAGTCTAGCAAAAATAACTAAAGATATGGTAGAAAATAGAACTATCGATGAAGCCGTCGAACTTGTAACAAATATTATTATTCATGCCGCAGACTCTTCAATTCGAAAATCTCTTGGTAGCTATCGCCGACAGACAAAGCCTTGGTGGAACCAGGAATGCCAAAATGCTAACAGAGCTCAAAGACGGGCCTGGAATGTTTTTAAAAGGTATCCTACTACGAACAACTTTCTGATTTACAAAAAACACAAAGCCATCTTCCGACGGATTTTAAGACGCAGCCAAAAAGATTCTTGGGCCAGATATGTCAGTAGCATAACTACTTCTACCTCTAGTAAAATTATGTGGGATAAAGTGAGACGCAGCTCTGGTGTCCACCCTAACAATCAAATTCACTTCCTTGAAATCAATAACCAAAATATCTCTTCCTTAAATAACATCTCAAACGCCATTGCTTCTACTTTTGCTTATATCTCCTCAAAGACCAATTACTCGTCATCCTTTATGAAACACAGAACTTTAATAGAAAAAAACAAAATAAACTTCCACACTAAACGCTTTTTTCCGTACAATAGTGACCTTACTGAAATTGAATTACATAGAGCTCTCCAGAATACCTCTAATTCTTCAGCCGGTCCTGATAATATTTCTTATTGTATGATAAAAAAATTATCACAAACTTCTCTCTCCAACCTCTTATTTCTTTTCAATAGAATCTGGAACGAACATACTTACCCGACCTCCTGGAGAATGGCTATCATCATTCCCATTTTGAAGCCTAAAAAAGACCCAAAGAATCCGCTAAACTACCGTCCAATTGCACTCACTAGCTGTCTGAGTAAAACCTTGGAGAAAATTATCAGTGCTCGTCTTAATTATTATCTCGAAGATCATAACTGCTTATCTCTGAACCAAAGTGGTTTCCGTCGTGGTAGGAGTACCATAGACAACATTGTCGATCTTGAAAGTAAAATACGGAACGCCTTTGTGAAGCGTCATCACATGGTGTCAATTTTCTTCGACATAGAGAAAGCGTATGACCGTACTTGGCGTTACGGGATACTGCAACAATTATACAGTTATGACATGAGGGGAAACCTGCCTATTTTTATTGAAAATTTTTTATCTTTACGTAATTTTAAAGTTCGGGTTGGAAACTGCTATTCAGATATTTTTACGCAAGAAGAAGGGGTCCCTCAGGGTAGCGTTCTTAGTGTCCATTTGTTCATCATCGCAATTAATAAGATTCTCAATGTAATACCGCCATCAGTTCAAGCGAATCTTTATGTGGACGATCTTCACATCTCTTGTGATGGTGCCGACATGCGTTTCATTGAACGTCAACTTCAAACATCCGTCAACAAAATTGTGAAATGGGCTGATCATAACGGTTTTGGTTTTTCTGCGACAAAGAGCTACGCCGTTCATTTTTGTAGGAAACGGGGATTACATCCTGATCCTGTTATTCAAATGGGAGAAGAGAATATAAAAGTATTGAAAGAAATAAAATTCTTGGGCGTGATCTTCGATAACAGGCTAACTTTTGAACCCCACATCATCCATCTGCGTAAGAAATGCGAGAGATCACTTAACATCTTGCGTGTCCTTTCTAATACTTTCTGGGGTGCAGACAGGACCTCTCTTTTAAAAATCTACCGTTGCCTTATTCGCTCTAAGCTCGATTATGGCTCAGTAGTGTACGGTTCTGCTAGTAAATCCATCCTGCAGAAACTTAACGTTATTCACCATTCGGCACTTAGATTATGCTCTGGTGCATTTCGTACGTCCCCGGTAGAAAGTCTCTACGCCGACTGTTGTGAGGCGCCTCTGAAACTAAGACGCGAAATTTTAGCGTCCCAATATTATTTTAGAATTTTATGTCATCCAAACCACCCTTTAACAAATTTTACTCTGAATTCTTACTTAAGCCGTCTTTATCGAGCTAGAACTTCTTGTACTCCTCCATTCCATACAAGAATGATTTCTATTTTAACTGCTTATAATATAAGTGATTTTAATATTCTTATTCCCGAATCTTTACCTCCACCCTGGGAAACTTCAAATTTTAAATTTTTAAATCCTTTTAAACACTTTGACAAAGCTTCTACTGCTGATATTGTTTTTAATCATCTTTTTAATTATCATAGACTTGTATATCATAACTATATTCCTGTTTTTACCGACGGTTCAAAATCGGACGATTATGTTGGCTGCGCATATGCTATAGATAATGATATTTATAGCTATAAACTGAACTCTTGTTTTTCAATTTACACTGCTGAACTGATTGCCATTTTTAAAGCTTTGGAGAATTTAATTCATTACAAAAGTAAAAAATTCATTTTATATTCTGACTCCTTGAGCTCTTTACACTCTCTCTCTACTTTACATAACAATAGTCACCCTTTAATTTTATACATCTACAAGCTTGTTGGCATCCTAGTCTCCAAGGGTTTTTCAATTCTCTTTTGCTGGGTTCCCTCTCATGTGGGAATAAAGGGTAACGATCTTGTGGATTCTGCTGCAAAATCGGCTGTTGATCTCCTTAATATTGCTATTCCATACTGCGACTTGAAGAATCAAATTAAGTACAATACTTATAGAAATTGGCAAGAATCGTGGGACCATCTAGTTGAAAATAAATTACATTTAGTCAAGCCCGTTATCATTCAATGGCCCCCTCAAAATACGAGGAAATGGGATGTTGTCTTAACCCGTCTACGTATTGGCCACACTCGGTTCACCCACTGTCACCTCCTTCTCGGTGATCCTGCTCCAATCTGCCAAACCTGCAAGGTCAATATGACCGTGAAACACATTTTAATTGACTGTCAGAATTTTAATAAACTTCGTCGTCAGTACTTTCCTAGTGATATCAGTATGTGTAGTCTAATTGGTATATCGCCTCATCCTAATCTTTTTAAATTTCTTACCGATATCGGGTTTTATAATCATATTTGATGGTTTACTCATCTTTTCTCACCAATCAGGTTTTAATCTTTTCACTTTGTTCTTAGCAGTTTTCTCTTTTATATTTTAAATTTTTACAAGTTTGTGTCATTATCGTATGTTTATTCAACGTTTTTAATAATAACTACATTTAAATCTTTTTACCTTGTGTTTGGCACAATATGTCCCTAGAGGATTCAGTGCCATAAAGCATCAACCAACCAACCAACCAACCTAATAACTTCTCTTGATGACATAGCCAACACAATAGATTCAACCTTAGCTCATATCTCTTCAAGTTCTAATTATTCTGCATCTTTTACAAAACTTAAAAACCTAGTCGAAAATAAACCAATAAACTTTCAAACTACGCTTAACTTTAACTATAATACTGACTTCACCATTTTCGAACTATACAGAGCCTTGCAGAAAGTCCATAAATCTTCTGCTGGTCCGGATAATATTTCATACGAAATGATAAAAAACCTTTCTTCAGTTTCGATGTTCAACCTTCTTAAACTTTACAAGAGAATATGGAGAGAACATAGCTTTCCTTTCTCGTGGAGAGAGGCTATTGTAATCCCCATTTTAAAACCTGATAAAGACCCCACGAATCCTCTCAGCTACCGTCCAATAGCTCTGACGAACTGTTTATGCAAAATTCTGGAAAAAATGATAAACGTTCGTCTGATATACTACCTGGAGGAAAATAACTACCTCTCCAAATTTCAGAGTGGTTTCCGTCGTGGAAGGAGTACGTTGGATAATATAATGGAGTTGGAAACCAGAATCCGGAATGCTTTTGTTAAAAGAAAACATTTGGTGTCGGTATTCTTCGATATAGAAAAGGCATATGACCGCACTTGGCGTCATGGGGTTCTACAGCAGCTGTTCAATTTAGAGTTGCATGGTAATATGCCTATTTTTATACAAAACTTTTTGGCCTTAAGAAATTTCCGAGTTAGAGTAGGAAATACACTATCTCACACTTTTATTCAAGAAGAAGGGGTTCCTCAGGGAAGCGTATTGAGTGTGACCCTGTTCATTATTGCAATTAATGGGATTCTGAAGGAGATACCTCCCTCTGTTAATGGAAACTTGTATGTCGACGATCTCCATATCTCATGTGAAGGAGCGGATATGAGATTTATTAACAGACAACTCCAGACTGCAGTCAACAAGATTAGTAAGTGGGCGAGCGAGAATGGTTTCGGCTTTTCAAGTTCAAAGACGTGTTGTGTGCATTTTTGCAAAAAAAAAGAGGTCTGCACCCTGACCCAGAGATCCAGTTGCTTGGAAATAACATCAACATTGTGAATGAGGTGAATTTCCTCGGCGTCATTTTTGACAAAAAACTTACCTTTGCACCCCATATCACAAACTTGCGGAAAAATTGCGAAAGGAAGCTCAACATCCTAAAAATCCTTTCTAAGACCTCATGGGGAGCTGACCGCACTTCCCTAATTAAGATCTACCATGCCATCATCCGCTCAAAACTGGACTATGGATGTCCTGTATATGGGTCAGCACGCGTTTCCGTCCTTCAAAAGCTGAATACCATTCACCATTCTGCTCTTCGATTGTGTTCGGGGGCTTTTAGAACATCTCCTGTAGAAAGTCTCTACGTTGATTGCTGTGACGCTCCTCTTGAATTACGTCGACAGATGTTATCTCTTCAGTACTACTTCAGAACGTCATCTTATATCAACCATCCCATTCATCAACATACACACAATTATTACCTTAAGAGATTATACAATGCTAGACCATCTTGTGTTCTGCCGTTTCAGGGAAGGATAAGTGAAATTTTAAGAGATTTTAACGTAGACAATATAGATACAATACCCACAGCTATTGGAATACATCCTTGGCACATTCCTAATTTTACTATAATAAACCCCTTTAAGTCATTTGACAAAAGTTCAACTAGCAATATCATTTATCAACAAATTTTTGAAGATCACAAGCAATATTATAAAAATTACACCTCTGTTTTCACAGATGGTTCAAAATCCACTAACTATGTCAGCTGTGCATACCTAATTAAAGATCAAATCAATAGCTACAGACTTCATCCTAAACTCTCCATCTTTTCTGCTGAAGCCTTTGCTATCTTGAAGGCTTTAGAAGAATTGATGAATCACAATAGTAAAAACTTTATTATCTACACAGACTCCCTAAGTGTTCTTAATTCATTGCAATCAAATAACTGTAATAATCCTATTATTTTCAAAATTCTTACAACAATAACTAACCTTACTTCCATGGGAATCTCGCTAGTTTTTAGCTGGGTTCCCTCTCATGTCGGTATTAAAGGCAATGAACTTGTGGACATGGCTACCAGGTCTGCAAGTGACTTTCTCAACACTGGTCTTCCTTATCCTGACTTGAAAAATTACATCAAACATCTTTTACACGATAAATGGCAGATGTCCTGGGATAACATTTCTTCAAATAAACTGCGGGAAATTAAAACCAAGATAATGAAATGGCCTCAACTCCCTTCTAGGAGACATGACGTAATACTCACTCGCTTACGAGTGGGTCATTGCAGACTCACCCATGCGCATCTTTTGCTGGGTGAATCTCCTGCACAGTGTGCGTATTGCAAGACACCTTATACTGTCGCACATATTTTAACCTCTTGTAATCGTTTAAAATCAATGTATATAAAATTTTTTGGTAATTCTTCGCCTAATCTTAATTCAATCATCGGGGAAACTCCACACCCAAACTTGTTCCCCTTTCTTCGTCAAACTGGCTTTTATACTGAAATTTGATTTTTGATTGTGTTTCAATTTTTAATCACTCAATTCTCAATTTTGTTAATCTGTATATAACTCAATTTTTTGTGTTTTTTGTTGAATGTTATTTTTTATAGTTAGTTTAATCTGTTTCTGAACCTGTAATTTTTTCTTTTGTCAATTTTTTTTGTTTATTTTCTTCATCTTGTTAAAAACAAGATGAAGAATCTTGTTTTTCGCAGTTTGTCCCTAGAGGATTTAGCGCCATTAAACTTCAATCAACCAACTAAACTATTCCAAGCAGTTGAAATTTTACTGTTCACGAGTTGAGTGTATTTTATTTCTTCCACTTCATGGAGTCTGTTGTTTGCTTGTGACTCAAATATATTAAGTTAATTTTATAGGCATTTTGGGTGCTACTACACTACTGTATTTGAGCTATTTCACAGGCAACCACCACGTCATAATAAAGTTAGAACTCGTCATTATGACACGGCAGATTTGGGAATCTCTTATAATTTCTAGAAATAAATGTAAAATGCACCAAATTTAAAAATCATCAGCGGACCTGTACTTAAGGTATCCGTCTACTTTCGGAGAACTTTTTTTCTTTAAACGTAGAAACTAGTTCAATTTTTTACATTTTTAGATTTATTTTTTATATTATCATAGAGAATTGCACTTAAATTATTTCTGGAGACGTTTTTATAAAATTTTTAATAAATGAAGAAAATTTAATAATAAAATCGGGTTTTTTTCAAAAAGTCTAATTTTTTAATAAATTATTTCAATATTTTTTGATGCAACACATTTTTTATACACTGGACTAGTGAATCACCTAAATTCTTTTCTTAATTTAGATTTGGTAAAAAATTTGGGTCCTTCAAAATCATACACTTAGAATTTTTAACGAATTTTCATTACCTTTTTATATCTAACTATGAGTGTAACATCATTATAAATTATCCAAATTTAAAGCTTTTAAGTCATTCACTAGTAAATACTATCAAAATCATTCATAATAATTTTCAACAAAATATTGTAATAACTTTTTGAGAAATCACATTTCAAGTTTCAACATTTTATTAAAAATACCGTTCTGAGAAAAACACATTTGAAGTTTATGAAAGCAACTTTAACTATTAAAAAATTAAAATACATGTTTAAAATTTCCCACACTTTCTAATTGCCAAGTTACTAATTATTAAAAATACTATAAAAATGTTTAAACTAATCTTCATGTAAATTTAAAAAGTTTTGTTCAAAAAATTCTCTTTAAAGACTTCAAATTAACAACTTCCGGTTCCGAAGTCGCAACTTCCTTTTTGTTTTGACAGCAGTCACTGATGTTTATAAACAGTTGTAACTTTTATTTAAAATGCCGCAGAGACAAAACACAAAAACATATTTCGAAGCTTAAAAGTTGAAATTTTACAATAGAGAAATTTAAAAAAAATTATGATTTTTGGCCAAAAATGACGTTTTTAACGTAGATTGATACCTTAAGACGCCGATAATCGCCACAAGGATGCCAATCGCCGTTCATTTTAGGGACCATGTGAAGTGTACTGCCCCATGGACTTTTAGAGGGGCGACAAGTTCTTTGCTCCAGTATGTATTTAAATTTCTTTTTTGGAGGTAAACGCGTTGCTTTTGAAAATATTGAAGGACCAGAAGTCTCAATGTACTGAGCAATATCGTGGTTAGCAGTTTTATTGCCAGTTACGGCAAGCATAACATCAGGATATTGTTCCAGTAATTTGTGGAAAGTAACTTAATTCCAAAGTTGGTTGCATTTTTTTTAGACTACCTATAGCTGACAGCTGTGTAATAGTTTCGAGCAAGCGCCGGTTTTTAGCGTCGACCAAAGGAGAAAATTTGTGGAGGAAGTCTATACCAATAATAGGATGTAAAACAGTGGCTATTACGAATGGCCACTGAAATTTTCGGCGTAGGCCTAAATCAATAGACAATCTTTCGCCAAATGTGGTTATCTTGTACCCATTTGCATCCAGAAAGAACGATGTAATATTGACTCGGCTTCGAATTGGACATACTCGCTTAACCCATGGGCATCTCCTAGGTGAACCTGTCCCCATCTGTAACAGCTGCAATGAAGCTATGTCCGTGCAGCACATCTTAATTGAGTGTCCAAATTTTAAAGTTTACAGACGTCGTCATTTTTATACTCATGATATTCATTTAAAAGATATCCTTGGCATTATTCCTCATCCTAATGTTTTCTCCTTTTTGAGAGACATCGGGTTTTATCATCATGTCTGATTTTTAATTCTTCCCTCTGTGTTTTTGTCGTTTTCACTGATTTTACCTCTTGTTCACCTGATGCTTTTTGACAGTTTTATAGTGTTCCAATTTTACCATTTTATCCTATATATTTTTACTTTTCTACAATCTATGGTTTTACATTATCTTTTTATGGCACTCTTTGTTTTGGCACAATATATTCCATTTAGGATTCAGTGCCAATAAATCCAAATGATTCATCCATCCATCCATCCATCCATGTACTCATTTGCTGCAAATAAGTGTAATTTACCTGTCGAATCAGCAAGAGAGAGAGGTACACCTGAAATGTCAGCACATGTATTAACCAAAAAACCGCATGCCAGATGCTTTGTCAGTTACAAATAATCTAATAATGCATTGGCCGCTGACACTCATGGATTCGAGTGACGGTTCACTTAGTTTAAAGAGTTCAGCTGAAAATTGCACGGGGTCGTACATTTACGCGCTTTACTGCCAAATCGGTGATGGTAAAAACAAATATGTTGCAGAACCGAAGGGGTGCGTTAGCATCTACTGTAATTGCGGTTACGGAACTGTGACCTGCCGCTAGTGTCAAACTGAGATCTCGTTGTTAATGCTGCAACTTGTGATAACTCTTGAATCTGTTGATGGAGTGACGCAATATCAGCACTAGGATGTTGTACTTGGTTTATGACCGGTGGCTGAAAAACATCATGAATTTTGTCCGCCATTTGAGCTAACAGAGGTAGTGCCTCATTACTATTAGCAAGACTAGCTTGGATATTATTCGGAAATCGGTTAAGCCACAATGATTGGCGCATATCGCCAAGTTGCAAATCCTGTAAAAGCTGTTTAAGCTTAATATTTTCAGACTCCTCATACACCGAAATTAATTTCGTTTTTAAAACCTCGTATTTGTTATCGGCGGGAGGTTTGATAACTATTTCGCGTACCGATTGTAGAACCTCGGTGTCGAGAGCGGAAATAGCGGTGTAAAATTTAGTTTCTTCTCGTATGATGTTTCCGAGCTTTAATTAAGCATCTAGTCGGAAAAACCAAAGCTTAGGGTCATTACGGCAAAATGGAGCGGGTTTAACAGCAACGTGAGCCAGAGTTTCTTCAGCGTCGGTGCGATCATCCATAGACATATTAAAAAACAAATATAAATACAAAAAAAAATAATAGGGATGATTATGAAATACAATTATATGTGAATTTCAATATAAATCACAAAAATAGTTTAAGACCTGCGTTCAACTGATTCAAAATTTGCAATCATTCAAAGAATGCAAAATCGAAGCGACTCATCCACATGATGAAAACACACGTTATAATAATATATTCAAAATAGCACAAAAAAGGGTGAAATTGTTAGCAAACAGAACGTTGAAATTCATCATTATGAAGTAGCACAGTATGTAGGTTTCAGGAATGCATATTGATTATTCACAACCATTTGTTGACGATATTCACATAGCCACCAGTTGTAGAAATAACTACAAAATTCAAAGGCTAAGTTTTTTTTAAACAAATCCAGATATACATGTATACACAGAAGCACGTAACTTAGTAAAGTCAAGTACCCCCAAACCCGGACTCTCTTACTCTGCTGCCACTAAAAGTATGAAATCTGTTGGTACTCAAACTGACTCGCCTACTAAAATAGTTACTTTCACATCTCTCTCTCCGTCGCAAACTCGCAGCTCTCCCCAACCTACATCCCCAGTTCCGAAAAATAAAAATGTAACCTGTACCCAGACTACGCAAACAAAAACTCAACCGAAAAAAGTCAAAAAGAAAAATGAGAATAGCCATTCCAGACCGATGTTTACGAAAGGATCTACATATAAAGCTGACTATTTTAAAGTTAAAAAGATTCCCAAGCAACCCAACATAGACGACAGCATTCTAAATCTACGTGCCTCGGACTCTGATCTCTCTGGGGAATCAATGGAAGAAGATGTTTTTGAAAATGAGGCTAAAGGGAGCGTGAGAAATGACAATCCCCTTAAAATTTGCTCTTGATGGCTGTTCTTTCTTGGAACTGCCACGGTGTTCACAACAAGATTGATGACCTAAAAACTCTCGTTTTCGACCATGACCCTGTCTGCCTTGCTCTACAGGAAACATACCTCAATCTTAATAGTAATCTCAAACTCTATAACTACAAGATTCTCAGAAAAGATTATGATTTGGGTGAACGTGCCTCTGGTGGAGTCGCCCTCTTGATAAAATGTGACACTCCTTCCATGGAACTCAATCTTAACACAAACCTCCAAGCCGTTGCTGCTCGGGTACATTTAAAGCATCTCACTACTATCTGTTGTGTTTATCTCCCTCCCAACGAATCAGTGTCACATAATTCTTTAAATAGACTTATCTATCAACTCCCTCCTCCTTTTATAATAATCGGTGATTTTAATGCCCACAGCCCCATTTGGGGAAGCACTGACCTGAACAATAGAGGTGAGCTCATTGAAAATCTTATTAATGACTTTTCCCTATGCATTCTGAATAACGGCGACAATACTTATTTTCACACCCCTACGCAAACTTTCCATGCAATAGACCTTGCTATCTGCTCTCCCTCCATTTTTTCCGTTTTATCACTTCTGTGTTTCAGATAATTTATATAATAGTGACCACTTCCCGATATTCCTCTCTCCCCGGTATTCGACCACTGACGATTCTACTTCTGTTAACCGTTATATATATGATAAGGCAGATTGGAATACCTTTACTTTCCTAGCGAACATCACTGAGAACATGATCGATGGTGATATCAATAAGGTTGTCGATACTGTTACTTTCACTATTCTGCAAGCAGCTGATGCCAGCATTCCCTTATCCAGTAACCGCCCTCTTAAAAATAGAAAGCCTTGGTGGAACGAAGAATGCCGTAAAGCCAAGAAGAGTCAGCAAAAGGCGTGGGGAATTTTCCGTAGATACCCCAATACTGAGAACCTGCTAAAATTCCAAAAAGCGAAAGCCCAGGCGAGAAAAGTCAGGAGACGTTGCCAGCGTGACTCATGGCAACGGTTTGTTTCTAGCATTAACTCAAATATTTCTTCGAAGCAGCTCTGGACGAAAGCAAGGCGTGCTATGGGGATATATTATAATAGCAATCCAGTTTCTTGTCATAGCTGAAAAGCAATCCTTAAACTTCACCACTGTCTCTAACCTGCCTTACAACTGTCCCTTTACTGAACTTGAATTTCTTAACAGCTTAAAACACCCTAAAAATTCTTCCCCTGGTCCTGATAACATCACGTATCAAATGCTAAAGCATCTAGCACACAGCTCTCTTCTAAACCTACTACGCTTATATAACCGCATCTGGACAGAGCACACCTTCCCTATTCAGTGGCAATCTGCTATCATTATCCCTATTCCCAAAGCAGGAAAGAATACTTCTAACCCTATAAATTATCGCCCAATTGCCCTCACTAGCTGCCTTTGTAAAATATTTGAGAGAATGATCAACTCTCGGCTGGTATACGTTCTAGAAACCAATAACTGTCTTCCTCCTTTCCAGAGTGGTTTTAGAAAAGGTCGTTCCACCATTGATAATATTCTTTATCTAGAAACGCAGGTTAGAAATGCTTTTGTGAAAAGGAGATATTTAGTTTCCATCTTTTTCGATATAGAAAAAGCTTACGATCGCACATGGCGCTATGGCATTCTTTATGATCTGTATGAGCTGGGTTTTCGGGGTAACTTGCCGATTTTTATAAAAAAATTTCTTTCACACCGTGAGTTTCGTGTGCGAATAAAAAACACATTTTCTGATGTTTTTATTCAGGAAGAGGGAGTGCCTCAAGGCTCAGTCCTTAGTGTGACTCTGTTTAGTATTAAGATTAATCAGGTTTTACTACAGCTTCCTCCTTCCATTAGCGCTACCCTTTATGTCGATGATCTCCAGATCTCGTGTTCTGGGTAAGATATGCGGTACATCGAGCGGCAACTTCAAGGGGCCATTCGTAATATTACTAAGTGGACTAACTTGAACGGCTTTAAAATATCTAATGAAAAGACTTCATGTGTTCACTTTTGCCGCAAACGAGGCACCCATCCTGACCCTGAAATCTATCTTGGGTCAACTAAGATTAATGTCACAGATTCTGCTAGGTTTTTAGGTGTCATATTCGACAAAAAATTATTTTTTGCTCAGCATGTTTCTTTTATCAGAAAAAAATGTGAAAAAACGCTCAACCTACTTAAAGTCCTAGCTAATACCTCTTGGGGAGCCGATCGCTGTTCTATGCTTCGGATTTACCGCTCTATCATTCGCTCAAAAATTGACTACGCTTGTTCCGTTTATGGTTCAGCGCGTCCATCAGTTTTACGCAAACTGGACACAGTGCATCATTCTGCACTTCGCATTTGTTCCGGGGCTTTTAGGACATCACCTGTACAAAGTCTTTATGTTGACTGCTATGAACCATCATTGAATCATATCCGCTCTCGTATTTCACTGAATACTTTTTATCGTATTTTATCTCATCCTTCTCATCCTATTAAAAATATTCTTTTAAACCGTCATCATGATCATTTTTATTCTAGTCGCCCATCTTTCATTCCGCCTTTCGGTCTTCGTATGCGCAGGATTTTAGAAAATTCTTTACTCAAAGACAAGGAAGTGTCGACTAACCCCTATTTTAAAATCCCTCCTTGGAAGGAACTTAAAATCTCATATCTGAATCCTTTTAAGGGCTACACAAAAAATGCAACCGATCCTCATATTTATAAACAAATCTTTCACAGTCATAGAGATGAATACATTAGTTATAACGAAATATACACGGATGGGTCTAGATCTGAAAACTACGTTGGTTTTGGTGTTGTGTGTGACACTACTGTTCGGAGTTATTGCCTGCCTTCGTTTTGCTCTATTTACACTGCCGAATCTATTGCAATTTATGATGCTCTGAATTTCATATCCCATAGCAGTAAGAAAAATTTTGTAATATATACTGACTCATTAAGCGTATTGGATAGCCTCAGTTCGGGTGTCATAACGAACTACTTTATTTATAGGACCCTTTTTCTGTACCAGCAGCTGATCCGTCGTGGTTCCCATATCCTCTTTTGTTGGGTGCCTAGCCATGCAGGTATTGCGGGGAATGAAAAGGCTGATGCTGTTGCTAAGACAGCTACCAATCATTATAATGTCCCTCTCCCTTATACAGATATAAAAAATGCAATTAACCTTATTATTCGAAATAGTTGGACTGACGACTGGAATAAAGAAACGCAGAATAAACTTCATAATATTAAACCTAACGTCACCACTTGGGCTTTGATTTCTGGTCGAAAACGCAATGTTCTTTTGACTAGACTACGTATTGGTCACACCAGACTCACCCATTTACATTTGCTTTTGGGGGAACCTCCTCCTCGTTGTATAAGCTGCGACTGTCAGCTCACAGTCCACCATTTTTTAACCTCTTGCACTCGTTTCGCTCGTTTCTATCGCATGTATTTTGGTAATGCCAATATAAATGATCTTCTGGGTGAATCCCCACATCCTGCTCTTTTCGACTTTCTCAAGCGGATTGGATTTTATTCCTCATTATAATGGTTTCATTTCATCACCATATTTCTCATCCCATAGTCATGTTCCGTTTTTAATGTTTGGACTATTTTACTCTAGTCTGTTTTATTTGTACTCTTTTAATTTATACTTTTAGTCTATTGTTGTGAGTTCTAATGTGTTGCTGCTATTTACCTTTTGTCTGGCGCATCTTGTCCTCTTTGGACCTTGCGCCATTAAACCTAAACCAACCAACCAACCAACCAGATATACATGTAAAGATTTGTAATAATATATAATAAAAATGGTTGAAACAGAAATACATAAAGTGCGCACCTTCAAGCTCGCACTGACACTCAGTTGAAGCTATAGTAATTCTTGTAACGTCGCCGCACTGTGTATACCATAAGGAGGTATACCCCTGAGGTTGTCTCTCATGTAGGTTGGTTGGTTGATTGAAGTTTAATGGCGCTAAATCCTCTAGGGACAAACTGCGCCAAACAAGATGAGGAAAAATACTAAAGACGGAATACAAAATTCAACAGAAAACACAATAAAATTTGAGTTATATACAAATTAACAAAAAAAAATTGAATGATTAAAAATTGAAAATTAGAAAATTAAATAACAATCAAAAAATCAGATTTCAGTATAAAAGCTAGTTTGACGAAGAAAGGGGAACAAATTTGGATGTGGAGTTTCCCCAATGATTAAATTAAGATTAGGAGATTGATTACCAAAAAATTTTATATACAATGATTTAGAACAAACACAGGACGTTAAAATATGTGCGACTGTATAAGGAGACTTGCAATACGCACACTGTCGAGGAGCTTCACCTAGCAAGAGATGGGCATGGGTGTGAGCCTGCAATGACCCACTCGTAAACGAGTGAGTATTACGTCATGTCTCCTAGAAGGGAGTTGAGGCCATTTAATTATCTTGGTTTTAATTTCCCGCAGTTTATTTGAAGAAATGTTATCCCAGGAGATCTGCCATTTATTGTGTAAAAGATCTTTGATGTAATTTTTCAATTCAAGATAAGGAAGACCAGTGTAGAGAAAATCACTTGCAGACCTGGTGGCCATGTCCACAAGTTCATTGCCTTTAATGCCGACGTGAGAGGGATCCCAGCTAAAAACTAGCGAGATTCCCATGGAAGTAAGATTAGTTATTGAAGTAAGAATTTTGAAAATAACAGGATTATTACAATTATTTGATTGCAATGAATTTAAAACACTTTGGGAGTCTGTATAGATAATAAAATATTTACTATTGTAATTCACCAATTCTTCTAAAGCCTTCAAGATAGCAAAGGCTTCAGCAGAAAAGATGGAGAGTTTAGGATGAAGTCTGTAGCTATTGATTTTATCTTTAATAAGGTCTCTCATGTAGGATTCTATCTTTTCAATTTCAGGACAATTTTTTTACAGTATCTGGTTTTATTTTTTACATGCTCTTAGTCGTACGTCCCGAGAGAATTTTGAGCCACTAAACTCCGATCAACCAAACAGAAAAATCTTGTAATCATAGCCTTAATAAAAATCTTTACCAAACCCAATTTTTATATTTTAAAACTGGGACGTTCGTCGTAGTAGGAGTGACATTAAGTCACACTGTAAATTCATAATTATATTTATAAGAAAAGGGGAACAAAATGGAGCATTAATTCCATCAAATCTTGCTATCATTACATTATATCTTCTAAAGCATATTTGAGTAAAAGTCTTTCCTTCCTGGTTATGATATTATACAGGATTGTTTCGCAACTGTAACTGCTGTCATTAAGAAAGAAACACACTCCACTATTTCAATCGCTGACTCATGAATTAGCACTGGCCATTATTCTAAGGCTCTTTCACAATTGCCTAATTTGAGAGGGTGGATAGTCGGGGCAGAATCCTTTTGTGACCTTAGTTACAATCAGTCATTAATGCATAGTCAAGCGCAATCTCGTAGTAACCCATCGGACGAGCCTTAATAGGTTGCGGAAGTGGCAAAAAAAGGCAGTCGAAAAATGTGCCTTAATTATACAATCAGCGGAATGGAATATTTTATTTGCGGAGATGTAGGATTTCTGAATAGAAAGGTTATACATAGATTTTATCATTCTCCTTAACGTCTTACCGTAAACTTTAGATTAATCAGAATTGCAATTAAATACCTCTTTCAAGATAAGCGAATAGCATGCAGATTTTGAGAAAAAAATCTCTTTAAAAATGAGAGACAGTGTACAATTATTGTGCGATAGGAATTAACCCTTTAGAGTTTGATTCATTTTTAGTTGTTCACTTTTCAGCCATATGCGATTCCTGGATGTGCATAGGAGGTATCGCTAAGGATATATGTCGATATCTATAACTAAATAGAATGAAAATGAATTCAATTAAAAAATTTTATTTCTGCATCATTTTGAAAGAACTGTGAAAGTTTATACTTTTAAGATTGAGGGTCCTTTATTTATTAGCCGAACGCTGACCGATTGGTTAGGACCCTGATCCACGGTACCGGAGCTCGTGGGTTCGAATCCCACAATTACATGGATGTTCGTAGCCGTTCGGAATCAGCTTTAAGCAGTAGGTCCCGGTCTCATTAGCCCTCGTGTACAAAACAGTAGACCGTAGCTCTCCAAAACCAAAAAGCAAACCTTTACTTTTGTCTTTCAGAGAGTGAATAAAATTTTAGGGTTATCAAACATTTGTTTCTACCTTACCGGACCGAAAAGTTATTTTTTTCCTCATATAAAAAGTGTCACTTTTCTTGATAAATGGAGATATCTTAAAATTTTTGTTCTTTTGGAGGTGGACCCCTCAGGGGGTTTACCTACTTTAGGTAAACACGGGTGTCGCAAACCCGAGGTACCCCAGCGATCTTTTCTCATTTCTTTTCTACTCTCCTCTTCCCTTCTACTTTATTCTTATTCTTCTCCCTCGTTGCGGTTTCCTCTTTTGAGGTGAGGGCACCCCTTGAGCAGCTGTTTCCGATCTGTTGTCTCTTGCTCCTCTTGGCGTTTTAAACTGCCCACGTGTTTGCCGTGCGTGGATACCCGTGTCCTCGGAAATGGGGATCCTGGTAATTGAGGGGTTTTCTCGTAGGGGAATCATCTGAATGGCATTTCCATTTGTGCGGGGAAACTTCAACACATTGCTTTGGCCTCGGCTTCGAGTAAACGGGGGGTACGTAAGTTCCGGTGCGTATCAATCGGCTGGTGGATTAGACATTGTCATCTGCTACGGTTCAAGCGATCGGTCTCCTGACTGTGAGCGTATAGGCCCGGCTAGCACTGGTGCAGATTCCTGCATCCCCTTGTTGGGCTCCATGGTGGGTGGTGCGGTCGGGTCCGAATCTTAAAATTTCTTAATATGGGTTCTTTAAAAAAACACTCCCCCGTCATTGAGTCGTCTGTTTCTAATGAAACAAATACTGTTTTTCGTTTTTTTCTTATCAAATGTGATGAAGGAAATTTTCATAACATGTCTCCATTTTTAATCCATAAAGTCATTCTGTCTACTGTAGGAGAAGTGCGAAACGTAAAAAAATTGCAATCTGGTGATCTTCTTGTGGAGGTTACTAATAACACTCAAGCCATAAATATCAGTAAATTAAAAATCATAGGTAATAGATCTGTTTCCGTTAATATACATAAAAGTCTAAATCAATCCCGAGGCGTCATCTCTGAACCAGACCTACAAAGCACATCTGAATCAGAAATCCTTGAAAACCTGAAATCGCAAAATGTCATAGCTGTCCGCCGAATAACTATTAAAAGAGACAATAGAATAATTAATACCAAACACATTATCTTGACTTTCGAACAACCCAAACTCCCTACATCCATCAAAGCAGGCTTCTTAAACTGCCCTGTAAGACCGTACATCCCAAACCCTCTGCGGTGTTTCAAATGCCAAAGTTTCGGACATTCGCAGACATCCTGCCGTGGTTCTTTGACCTGTGCTCGTTGTTCCGATCCAGGGCATAGTAGTGAAGGGTGTTCTGCACCCATTAAATGCACTAATTGCAAAGGAGACCATCCATCATACTCACGATCCTGCCCCAACTGGATAATAGAAAAAGAAATCCAAACCATAAAAATAAAACAAAACATCTCGTATCCCGAAGCCCGCAAAATAGTGAAATCTCAAACCCCCAAACCTGGACTCTCTTATTCTGCTGCCACTAAATCTACTAAATCCGTAGCCACCCAAACTGACTTACCTGTTAAAGCTATTACTCTTCCCATATCCTCACAACCAAAAAAGAATAAACGCCCTGTCTCAATACAAGTATCTGAAACTGCTATGCAGGATTCTTTTCGGAAAGAAAAAAGTACCGTTAAAAAAGGAACTGAAAGTAGACCACATATTCAAAAAGAATCAGCTTTTAACCGAAAACAAACTCGTTTAAAACATAAAAATATCCCTCCCCAGCCGTATGTCGACGACTCAATTCTAACACTAAATCCATCAGACTCGGAAGTCTCGGATGAGTCTATGGACCAGTCAGACGCCGACTCTCCCAATCATTCTAATGGGACTACTCACCAATTGTCTAAAACCTCTAATCCATTTTGATCATGGCCCTGCTGCTTTCATGGAATTGCCACGGTTTTCTTAATAAAATTGACGATCTGAAAATCTTAATTCATGATCACAATCCCGCTTGCTTTGCTCTCCAAGAAACTTTTTTACATTCTCATATTAAAACTCCAAAAATTCGTAACTACACCATTTTAAGAACCGATTTTGAACTCGGCAATAAAGCTTCTGGTGGTGTTTCACTTGTAATATCGAACAGCATTCCTTTTCAGACTCTGAATCTTAATACTAATCTTCAAGCTGTTGCCGCACGTGTCCGTCTTAAATGCCTCACTACTGTTTGCAGTCTGTATTTACCCCCAAACGAACCAATCAATTTACTTCAACTCAGAAATTTAATAAACCAACTTCCATCTCCCATAATCCTTCTCGGTGACTTTAACGCCCATAGCCCTCTCTGGGGTGGTCCTGAGACCAATAATAGAGGTCAAATAATTGAATCACTTGTATCCGATCTTTCCTTATGTATTCTCAACAACGGGGATAATACTTATTTCCACAAACCCACCAAAAGTTTCCACGCCATAGACCTTGCAATCTGTTCTCCCTCAGTTTATTCTTTATACTCATTTTTCGTTTCAAATGATCTCCACAATAGTGACCATTTTCCGATATTTCTGTCTCCGCTCTACAAACACTCTAATAATAGCTCTCAACAAATTCGGTACATAGAAAGAAAAGCAGACTGGCCTTCATTCATGTATCTTTCTGTTATCACTCCTGACACTATCACCGGAACTATAGACGAAGCGGTCGACAAGGTAACCTCCACTATCATCAAAGCGGCGGACGCTACGATACCAAAATCTTGCTCATCAATGCGAAAAAATAAAAAACCGTGGTGGAATTCTGATTGCCTTTATGCCAAAAAACAGCAGCAGAAGGCATGGAGTATCTTTCGGAGATACCCCACTACTGAAAACCTAATCTTTTTTAATAAGGCCAAAGCTATAGCCAAAAAAGTTAGACGCCGCTCTCAGAGAGAATCTTGGATAAAATATGTATCCAGCATAACAACATCTACGTCTAGTAAAGAACTATGGTTAAAAGCTAAAAGAGCAATGGGCATTTACCCTAATAATTCAGTCTCCTGTCTTTCTTTTAATGGAGAAATCATTTCTAGTGTTAAAGATATAACTAACACAATAGGTGAAACCTTTGCCTCTGCCTCAAGTAAAAACTCCTATTCAAAAGATTTCCAATCATACAAGACGTTGTCCGAAAAAATAAGCTTAAACTTCAATACATCTGCAAACTTGCCATACAATATTGCGTTTAATATTCAGGAATTACTCTTCTGTTTAAGTCAATCTAAAAATACTTCTCCTGGCCCTGATGCCATTTCCTTTAGCATGATAAAACACCTGTCTCTCAGTTCGCTTACTAACCTTCTGCATCTATATAATAGAATCTGGTTGGAAAATACGTTTCCAATTTCTTGGACTCGAGCAATAGTCATCCCCATCACCAAACCTGGAAAAGATCCCACTAATCCGTGTAACTATCGTCCCATTGCTCTTACTAGCTGCCTTGGTAAACTCCTAGAAAAAATGGTGAATAGGCGCCTGGTATTCATTTTAGAAAAGGAACATCATATTCATCCATTTCAGAGTGGATTCAGGAAAAACAGATCAACGCTTGATAATATCATATACCTCGAAACTCAAATCCGTAATGGGTTTTTTGAGACGGAACCATCTAATATCAATTTTTTTTGACATCGAGAAAGCATATGACCACTGTTGGAGGTATGGGATTCTTCGTGATCTGCATCGTTTGGGTTTTCGTGGCAACTTGCCAAATTTTATTAAGAACTTCCTATCTTATCGTAAGTTTAAAGTCCGCATGAACGGCTCGCTTTCTAACAGCTTTATTCAAGAGGAGGGCGTACCTCAAGGGTCTGTCTTAAGTGTCACTCTTTTCTCTATAAAGGTGAACGATATTTTAAATCAAATTCCATCTAGCGTGAATGCCTCTTTATACGTTGACGACCTGCAAATCTCTGCACAAGGAAAAGACATTCGTTTTATTGAACGGCAACTACAAACCTCGATTAACCGAATTGTTAAGTGGTGCGACATAAACGGTTTTAAAATTTCTGGAGAGAAGACCACCTGTGTTCATTTTAGCCGTAAACGTGGACTCCATCCGGACCCTGAGCTATTCTTAGGATCTTTTAAAATTGACGTTCACGATTGTGTAAAATTTTTAGGTGTTCATTTTGACAAAAAACTTAAGTTTGCTAACCATATTTCTTATCTCCGCACAAAATGTGAAAAGAGCCTAAACCTTTTAAAAGTATTATCTAATACTTCATGGGGTGCCGACCGTGATGCCATGCTTCGAATATACCGTGCTGTCATCCGGTCAAGAATTGATTATGCTTGCTGCGTTTATGGCTCTGCCCGCGCATCTGTATTAAAAAAACTTGACACGGTGCATCATTCCGCTCTTCGGATCTGCTCCGGTGCTTTTAAAACTTCACCCATTCAAAGCCTTTATATAACGTGTCATGAACCATCTCTTCATCATATACGTCATAATATATCTGTTAATATTTATTTTCGTATCATCTCCCACCAGTCACACCCATTGAGAAAATTATTTTTAGATAACCATCTGGATCGTCTTTATTTTAATCGCCCAAACTCCATTCCTTCATTTGGTGTTAGAATTCGGAAAAGTCTCAAAGATACTGAGCTGGCTAACATTGATATTTCACCTCGTCTCTTATTTGGAACGCCACCGTGGGAGAATTATAATATTAAATATCTGCAACCATTTAAGGGCTTTATAAAAGAAAACACGGATCCGTACATTTACCAACAATTTTTCCATTCCCTTAAAGCTCAATATCCGAACTATGAGGCTATTTACACTGATGGCTCAAAATCTCAAGATTATGCAGGTTTTGCCTATTGTAGCGACTCAGCCGCTTTCAGCTACAGACTTCATCCTTTCTGTTCCATTTATACGGCTGAAGTTATTGCCATATATGAAGCTGTAAAGTACGTTTCTTCCAGCAACAAAAGATGTGTTATTATCTACTCGGATTCAATGAGTGTCCTTGAAAGCCTCAAAACCGACTTGAGTACTCACAATTATGCTTCTCTAGTAATCCAATTGCACAAAAAACTTTCTCGTCGTGGATTTCACATACTTTTTTGTTGGGTTCCAAGTCACGTTGGTATTTGCGGCAATGAAATAGCTGACGATTTAGCGAGACAGGCAACTACATTTTATACCGGTCCTCTGCCATATAGTGATATTAAAAAAGCAGTATCTCGAATCACCAACGTAAACTGGAATGCTGAATGGAACACTGAAACACGAAATAAATTATACTCCATTCGGTCATCTATCTCTATTTGGCCACCTCTCAGAAATCGAAAAATGGATGTCATACTAACTCGTCTTCGCATTGGTCATAGTAGAGTCACTCATAAACATTTGCTATGTGCTGAGCCTACTCCACAATGTTCCATTTGTCATACTGATCTTACTATTCATCATATTTTAACATCATGTACTAATTTAAAACGCTTTTATTATATATATTTTAAAACTTTTCATCCTAATTTGAATGAACTTTTGGGCGAGACTCCTCATCCCAAATTATTTGATTTTCTGTATCGCACTGGTGTCTTAAATCTCATCTAAATATTTTAACATTTTAATGTGAGTCTTTACCTCGTTTTTTGCTATACCTTTTCTTAAAATTTTAGTATTAATTTCCCTTACTTTTAAATTATACAACTTTGTTTAATTATGTGCTCTTTTGTTTGGCGCAGCTTATCCAAACTTGGATCTTGCGCCAGTAAACCACAACCAACCAACCAACCATCTTTTGGAGGTTTGTGCTGGATATTTAATGACATTAGGAGGTTCTGTAAATTTTTTATCTGTTCCAAGAGAATGTGTGTCTTTATACAGTACCTAGAGATCTCATTAAAGTTTAGCACTCTAGAGGAGAAGTGTTTTGGCTCTCTCCAGAAGAAATGGTACTTTTTATGATGAACTTTTATAAAATTTAAACTTCCTTATTGCCTACAGGGTATGCCGAACGCTGGCCGATTGGTTAGGGCGCTGATCGTCGGTACCGGAGTTCATGGGTTCGAATCCCGCTATGGCATGGATGTTCGTAGCCGTTCGGAATCGGCTTTAAGCAGTAGGTCCCGGTCTCATTAGCCCTCGTGTGCAAAACAGTAGACCGTAGCGCTCCAAACCAAACCAAACCAAAGCCTACAGGGTATCCAAAATGTATGGAACGTAACTAAACTGCAATAAACATCTTTAAATATAGGAATATATTAATGCAGTAACGCGTATATAACAAAGGAAATTTTAAAGTTTTACCGCTGTCGCATTTTCTTCCAACGCCACATATACTAAAAATTCTGTCTAAGACCTCGGGGGAAACTGATCCATCTTTACTACTTAATATACCATTCCGTCTTCCATTGGAAGCTTGCGATTGTCTTGTCTTGGAGTCAGCACGGATTCCGATACTTCAAAATCTGAACACCATTCACTATTACGCTCTTAGATTATCCTCAGGGGCTTTCAGAACCTCTTCTGTAGGAAGTCTATACGTTTACTACTGCGAGGCTCCTCTTCAATTAAGTCGACATTTTTTATCTTTGCATTATTACTTCAGAACCGCATCTTATGTGAATCATTTCATTTAGTATCATACTCTTAATCCTTACCTCGTGCTCATCTATAATGCTAGATATTCTTGTTCTGGGGAAAAATGGAAAAATATGTATCCAAACTGCTATCCCAGGACTAAACATGCAGAAAGAGTTATTTGTGTGTTTAATTATTCCTCTTAACGAAACTAAAGTATTTAGTTTATCTCAAGAATATCGAGAATAATACTTCAAATGGTTCATGCGTCTGAGAAAATATGGAGATTCCGGGACAAAACAAACAGAAAGAGTTGTATGTATTTTTAATAGTTTGTTTTTGCGGAACAAAAGCATTATAGTGATTTATGCAATTTCGGAATCAAAGACATAGACCTTAACAAAATTGATAGTATGCTTACAAAGAGAGGAATATATCCCTGGTACCCTCCTAATTATGCCGTTATAAACCCTTTTAAGTCATTTAACAAAAGTTCAACGGCTGCTATTGTTTATCAGTATTTTTTTAAAAATAACAATATTGAAAATTTACTTTACATTAATGATGGTTTAAAAGCTACAACATATGTCGGATATGTCCATATTATTGAGAAAATGATCTATAACTACATATTCTAAACTTTTCATCTTTTTTTTGCTGAAGCCTTTGTTATTTTGAAGGAAATAATATATCACACCACAGAATGTTTTTTATTATTTATACATACTCTCAAAATGTTTTAAATTCATTGCTATCATCTTAAAAATAATCCTTACTTTCTAAATCCTTTCTTTAATAACCAACGAACCAACTAACCGTATTGCTTTAGTTTTAGTTACAGTTAACTCGATCTCATATATCACACATATGACTTTATAGCAAGTAATTGCTTAAGCAATCGTAGCTTTGTAGCTAGTAAGGCGTAAGATGCGTAGATCTTCAGGACTATGTGTTGTGGATCCCGTACAGCCAATCTATTGCTTACCAAAGGCACTACCAAGGAACTCTCGTACTTGATGGGTTTAAATACAGCTACTCCTGATATCAAATATCTTTTAAATGTATCGCCACATCCTGAATTTTTTACCTTTTTAAAAATCATTGGATTTTATCCTCATATTTGATATTATCTCACCTCATTCACTTTTTTAATTCTACACACATTTCTCTTCGTATTTCTAGTTGAATCATCGCTTCGTTAAGTTTTAATTTTTGAAATTATTTTTAAAATTTTTTTCTTACTAATGAATACTTTTATTCGGCACAATATATCCCAGGAGGATGCAGTGCCATTAAGCTCTAACCAACCAACCGTACTTGATGGGCGAAATGGCATACCGTTTTAAAATAGGGAAATAAACATCATCACTATCACAAGTCTGACCACTATGACATAAGAAATTTTTCTAGCGTCTTAAGTAAGTGGCACCGGTTATGCTGACGTTAGAAGAGAAATTATCCAATTCAATAATCCACTGCTGCAACTTACTACTCATTATCTTTTGTATTGCTTGCTCATATGTCTAAAAATCGCTGGTGCTTACCCCTTTCTTTTCTCAAATTTGACAATTAGTATGTATAACTTTCTCCGACACAAGAAATGCCGCTTCTTCGATGAAATGGATAGACAACAAGTGAATTATCATTTTAGGATAGTTATTCCTTAGTTTTATAAAGTTCCATTCTGATGTCGTCTTCTATTATCATTGAATATATCTATATAGTGCTGTTTGAAGGCTGATAATTCTGAGCTATAAGCTCTATATTCTTTATTTATAATTTGAAAGCCTGTATTTTTATTAGCTATTGTATTGTTTTATAAGTTTTTTAACACTAAACATACCAACACTTAATACATATCTATTTCTACCATAGACGGTCAAATGACCGGACTTTATTTTTTTCTGATTGTAAATGTATGAAATATGAAAATTGGAAGGAAGTAAACAAATAAACTTTATTATTAAACAAAATTTTATATTGTCAATTTTTATGTATTGCAAACACAAAGAATAAGAATTTTTAATTCATTTCCTATCGCATTTTTTACATAAACCTTATGGGTCATTTGACCCATTATATGGTATGTTTAGTGTTAATATAAAATTAGTTGTTTTCTTTACATGGGATTACTCCAAATTGAAAACCGTAGCACGTAATAATAAGTTCTCGAATAAGCAGAGATATTTGTAGTTTTATTTATTTTTAAATATGTTTGAAAAGCAGGTATTGTTAGCTCGTCTGTAATCTTTGAAGGTCAATGAACACTTCCGAAGATTTATAGTCAGCAAAGATATTGTAAAATGTTAACTATTTTATAGACTGAAAGAACTCTCGTGGGTTCATTGAAAGCTCTTTTATCATTTTATTTATCACAGCCATTTAATGTTTAGAAGCTATTTTTTGACTGCGGTAGCTTTCGGTGTGTTAAAGAGTTATTTTTAATTAGGTATATATTGTTTCCTTTCTGTTATCCTTTCTTCCATATGTTTAGAAGAAACGCTAAGATACAATAAACATTTGAAGAAAGAGAATACATATAATAAAAATCCTTTCGATCTCGTGAGTGGTTAGGCGTGATAACTCAAATTATCCCGTAAATGAACATCCTCTTCCTTTTTAAAGAACGGAACATTTCATTAACACTTAACACTGATCAAAAAAGATAAAAATAAAAATAAAACATTTAGGCGTATGATTCTTCTTGTTTCTTAATATCTGCCAATACACAAGCTTCATTCCTAGTTAGTTCTCCTGTTGCTACTCTGTAAAAACTTAAAAAACGTTTAACCATGGTGCTCCTGATTCCGTGATTGGGATTTGCTCCGCTTTCTGGACCAAAAGAGCCTATGACCAGATCCTTACACATACTTGTATAATACATCGTGTTTAAGTACTTTATATGCTGACATTTCCTAATTTTCACACGCTGTAAAGCAAGTCTACATGGTACGAAGTTGCTTTTTTCAGTCTCAATAATTAGTGATTTCGATTCCCACTGATAATATACATATTGTCATTGTAATCGTCTTTAAGTTAAATGGCGCATGTCCCATATTGGATTTTGCGCCATTAAAACTAACACTCACTCACTCACTTAAGTTAAATGGCACAGTGTGGTTATTATCGTGAACATTTGACCGTAATTTTCGAAACCCTCTCTAAAATTAAGATAAGCATATTTACAACCATGGAGGTTTGGTTTGAAGCGATCCGGTGTATTGTTTTGCTCCATAAGGGCTGATGAGACCTTGGCACACTGCTTAAAGTTAATTCCGAATGGTTACGGACATCGATGCCAGCATCGGGATTTAACCAACGAAATCAGATACGAAAGGGAATATCCTACCAATTCGGCCATCGTTCTGCTCAACCTTATATTACCATTTCAACAATTTTTTCAGACATTTTAAAAAGGAATATGTGATGAAATTTACATAAAGTGTATCACAAAAAACAATTGGACACGTGGATTATTTTTTATATATTTTATCAATTATCAGAAATATATGAAATTGAAATAAACAGAACTTTGTATGCTGAAAATGTGCTAATTTAACAATATAAGTTTTTAACCCCTTCCGGTAAAATGACGAGTCTAGCTCGTCATTAGTTTTTCATTCCATACCGCACAATGACGAGCTACACTCGTCATGCGATTAAAGTTACTGTTAAATATGATAATTTAGTTTAAAATTTCTAGTGTACTGAATTTGGCAACACTTTTATCACTTGTGAAAATCACAAGTCACTATTGCATATTGTTTACTTAGAATTTCTTGGTACAAGTCACTGCGAAATTAATGAGTCTGAATAAAAGAAAACCTACTAAGAAATGCCGTGTGTGTTACAAGAATCAAATTAAAAGCGAGACTACTTGGCGGTGTAAACAATTAAGAATTCCTTTGCACTTTGTTTTGAAAAGTACCACTAGCTTGAAAACTATTATCTGTATACCTTATTAATGTTTTGCTTTGATATTTTCTTAATTTTACTGTTTCTGATATTATTTAACACTATGTAAAAAGTGGATTTTAATTAAGAATATGTAAGAATTGTAAAATGAAACAAGTTTTTTTAAATAAAAATTAAATGGTTATTTCATGCACAGTTTTTCATTATTAAATCATACCGGAAGGGGTTAAAATCAAGGTTATGTATAGACGTAATGCGTACATAGTTCCCGACGTCTCTAGTGAAATTACATTTCTTTTGACATTTTCGATTTATTGTCTCTTACGTCTTCCCCAAAACTCCTTTCACTGTTCTTTTTGCTTTTTTATGGGTTTCTTTGTTTATTTTTTCGTTTTGTTTGGCGCAGTGTGTCCCAAGAGAAATTATAGCGCTACTTAATTCTAACCAACCAAATTACATTCAAAGATAGGCCAAAATGAATATTTAAATTTCCTTGTACGTACGTATAAGGACTCAGCTCTGAAACATGTTAAAATTGAATCTGTATGGCCCAAAATGAGTATGTTAAAATCAAAGAAGTAATAACGAATAAGAAATGGAAAAACGACTTCTTCGGCTTTTATGTAGTGAGTATAACATTATCTGTTCAACATGCCAGTGTTGTACAGGTAACTTTACTTCAATATTCTTGAACACTTCTACTTCTTCAGCTTATGGTGGGTCGCAGATACAATACATTGTCACATTTTTGTACTCTCTTATATTTTATCTTTTGTTTCTTCCTTTGCAGATGAGAAATCGGAGGATAAAAGTCACCCAGTAGAGAATGATGTGTCGCACACTAAATCATTCAACCATTATAAGCAGGATCTGCAAGATATCATCGGACTCGGAGACTGTAAGTTTGCGTTTTATTATCTTAACCCACTGGCAAATTTATGTGCCACATAAAATTTAAACTTGTAAATTTTAAGGATATGACACTTTATGTGAGCATGTGTCTAAACAAGATGATTCAAATGCTCGGTAATTTCGACTTGATTTACATTCTTTCTAAAATAATTACGTCTTCCTTACTTCGGAGTGCGACCACTGTAATACAGTCATCTCCGTAAAGCATGTCCTCATTGATTGTCCCAGGTTTAAAAACCATCGCATTCATTCTTTTAATTCATCATCCATTTATCACGTGGGTATAAAGGGCAATGAACTTGCAGATAAAGCTGCAAAATCCGCTAAAACTTATCTCGACGTTCAATTGCCATACTGTGATATCAAAAATTTTGTGACCCAGCTGGTTCAAAAAGAATGGCAAAAATTTTGGGATGATCAAACTCTGAATAAACTTCAAGCTATTAAAGCTCGAATCACTATGTGGCCTTCGATTCCTTCTCGCCGGAAAGATGTGATTGTAACTCGTCTCCGAATAGGACATACTCGTCTCACTCACCGTCATTTACTCGTAGGTGAACCAGCTCCCACTTGCCTTCACTGCAAGGTTGCTGTCACCGTGAAGCACATTCTTTTAAACTGTCCTATTTATAACAATGTTAGACTTTTATACTTCCATTCGCACAACATTCCATTACCCGCCTTACTTAATGCTACCCCTCATCAAAACCTTTTTCGGTTTTTGAAGCATATCGGCTTTTATCAACTTATTTAATTCTTCACTCCTTTTTATTTGACATTTTTTATATGCAGCTTTCCTTTACCCATGTTTGTCGTTTAATTCTCCACCAGTTTTATAAGTTTTTATAAAATATTGTGTACCACTTTGTCTTCTTCTCTTTTACTTTTGTTTTATTTTCTCTACAGCTTTTTACCCTGTATGAGGTCTCTTAACCTGTGTTTGGCACAATATGTCCCATGAGGATACAGTGCCATTAAACATCAAAAACCAACCAAACCTTCATCCATTTAAAGATATTTTAAATAATTTACCTCATCCTAGTTTATTTCTGTTTTTAAAAGACATTGGTTTTTATCCTCACATCTGAATTTTATACCTCATCACTGTTTTTTACTTTTGGTCTTATGTCTCTTCTCTACACTATTTTTGCATTTTTAGCTTGTTCCTTTTATCTTCAGTCATCCATTTATAGCTGTTTTTTTTTATCATTGTAGAATGATTTTTAGCTATTTGTTTGGCACAATATGTCCCAGGAGGACTCGGTGCCATTAAACTCCAAACAACCAACCTTACTTCGGAGTTGTTACGCCAGATCGTCGATTTAATACCATATTTATAAGTCCCTGTTGTGGTGGCAAATATTAACACCCTACAAATATTGTGCAGGTCTGAAAATAAGAGATAACGTGTTACAAATGTACAATGTCATTCTATGAAAGTAAGCAACTGAATATAAAACAAATAATTATACTTTGTAACTGCACCTCAAGCTATAGTGGTTCGCGGGTGAATTTAAACTATAAACTGCAGATAACTGCGGAATAATGTTGTTGACCATGTAACAAATATCAAACAGGACATCTCACAAGAATACTTTATTCTGACCTTTCTGGGTTTGGCTCTAAAAATTACAGCTCTGTTTTCACAGATGGTTCTAAATTCACTAACAATGTCAGCTGTGCCTACCTTATTAAAGATAAAATCAATAGCTACAGACTTCATCCTAAACTCTCCATCTTTTCTGCTGAAGCCTTTGCTATCTTGAAGGCTTTAAGAGGAATTGGTGGATTACAATAGTAACTATTTTATCATGCAAGACACCTTACACAGTCGCACATATTTTAACCTCTTGTGTTTGTTTAAAATCAATGTATATAAAATTTTTTGGTAATCCATCGCCGAATCTTAATTTAATCATCGGGGAAAGTCCAAATCCAAACTTGTTCCCCTTTCTTCGCCGTACTGGTTTTTATACAGAAATATGATTTTTGAATGTTTTTCAATTTTCTAATATTCAATTTCTAATCTTTCAATTTTCAATTTTTTTCACCTTTTTTCTTAATTTTTTTAATTATTTTATAACTTAAATTCTTAATTTTTCACTCAATTTCCAATCCTTGTTAATTTGTATATAACTCAATCTTTATTCGTGTTTTTCTGTTGAATGTTATTTATTTGTTACTTTAATACGTTTTAGAACCTTTTTTTTGTCATTGTTTATTGCCACATCTTGTTTGGCACAGTTTGTTCATAGAGGATTTAGCGCCATTAAACTTCAATCAACCAACCAACCTGGGTTTGGCTCTGTAGGTCAGAATTACTGAAGAGGCATGGGTAATCAGAAATAACTGATAATACATACAAAAATGAGGACTTTGAAATACTAGGATGAAAGTAAGAGATGAAAATCCACGAGTGCGGTAAATGGAGAAGTACACAAATACAATAGAAAAATAATGAGGTTAATATTAAGTTAATGAAATAAGTACTAAAAAGATTTAAGTTATTATTTTTTTAATTATTATTATTATGGGAAGGATACGTAAAGTAGTAGAAAGTAGAAGCACGAATGTGCAGAGACGGATCCAGCTGAAAGCTGGGAGGAATTTGATTGGATCTTACGGACGAATAGAATTTAAGCTGGAATTCCGGATGATCATCTGAAAGAGATGGAGTTCGATAGGAAAGTTAAGTTAGAACTTTTTAGGAAATGAGGGAGAAGAACTTCCAATGTCGCTTTCGTCAGGGTTTTCTGGTAAAAGGCGATTTCCTCCGTAAAGAAACTGTTGCCTCTTGCTGCATACCCAAGAATTTAGGTACTGCCGAGTAGAAATCTTATTTCTTCTGTTTGGCCGCCAGACATGCGCGGTTGCAGATTTTTGTCCACTGGCCATGGGGTTTATATAAAAATTTGGAAATTACAGAAATTAAAAAAATAACTATTTACAATTGTAAAAATTTGTACAACATTGTGGTAATCAAAATCATGTGATAGCATGTTGGAACGCAATACAAATGGTCGCATAATGAATTTGGTGAAAAAAGATTTCAGAAAGAAATCAGATTTAATTTTTGTGAAATAAGAAATTAACAATTCATTGTTGAAAACAATATTAATGAAAATTTTAAAAATTACTATAAAGTAACAAAATTCATCAATATGAAAAATTTAAGAAATTAGCTTAATTTTATTTAGCTTAATTTAATTATCACGCAGTCTGGCACTTCACAGAGCGAGCACAAGTAAAATAAGGGGAATACCCTATTCATTGTTGAAAAATAATTCATTTTGTAAAAAGCAATACATTATATTAGTAATAACTTTTATACCAAAAAACGTAACCTAATTTTCTTTTTAAATTTTAATCGTGTTTTATTGGTATTATAAAGAAAACATCCCACTGCATCGGATTTGTATCACATTTTACTAAAATTGAGTATTCACATCGAATGGTAATTTTTTTTTATTTTACAAGATGTGTTTACAGTCTACCCTAAAACTTAACCAAATCATTGAATAAATTTAAAAATTCTAGTCTAAAAAAACTAGAAAAGATTTCATCAATTTATTTTGCTGAACTCGTTTTAAAAAAGGGATTTGACGTTTTATTAATAAATTTGATCTTTAAATTTTTATGGATCTGATTTAATTGAAGAATTTTATAGGTCACATAAAATTAAAACATATTCACTTCAAAGAGAAACATCTTAAGAAAAAACATTATTGTTCTATGGAAAAACTACAGAAAAAAAAACATTCACTAAAGAGTAAATATTTTATAGTAAAGAAAAATATTATTTACTCTTAAAAAAACATTATTTAAACATTCTGGTTCAGATTTTGAAGTTACTATACAAGTAAATTTTATAAAAAATATATTGTTTATTGAATAAAAGAATATTTATTCTAAAAAAAAAAATAGAATTCTATAAAATGTTTTTATTCTATAGAATAAGTAATGTTTTTCTTTACAGTAAATGTTTTTAGTTTTATGTAATTAACAAATGTCTTCAATTTATTTAACACAGAAGGATATCAAATTTAGAATTTAAACATCATAAAAATAGTTAATGAAATTTCAAATACTTTTCTGAAATGAGTTTGAAAAACTAAATTTAGGAAAATTTTCTCTAATTTTATTAACCTATTACAGTCCGAATTCAGATCCAGATATATTTTAAATTATTTTTTTGCATATTTTGTTTTCTAATGCTTCGGTTAAGGTATGTTAGTCATTTCATTATGAGAAAAAAAATTTTCTTTTAAGCTTTTCATGATGTTCCCAATTGGGAACATTGGCCATTTGTACTATACACTGGATTCACAAAATGAGTAGAATGATGTATATATTAAATATTAAATAATAAGAAAAATAATTAGAATGAATTTAAAATTTGTTTTTAAATTTAAGCACAGATATCAATATAGTTTAAAACTTATAAATTTAAATGAAAACATTTTTTTAAACAAATATCAAAACATGAGTTTATACCTTTATGCTATGATATATTGGAAATCAATGGAGATGCAATTTTTTCTTGCACTCATTGCAAGCTAATCTTACATTTAATGTGCACTGTGTACATCTACCTTGTGTATGTGTCTTTTTTACAAGAAAATGGCCATCACTTTTTCTTTGTGAACTTTGGGTCCTGGTAGAGGCTCAACCAACCTTGGTACAATTCTTAGAAAAGCGGTTGTAGCTTGTCGGCGAAACTCCAGATGGGTCAGCTGGTTATTTAAAAAAAAAAAAAGCGTTGCTAAATGTAAAATCCAACCAGCAACAACAGCCATGTTTAAAGCATTAACAAATAAATTCCACCACCATTTCTCACTACGAAGCATTGGGCGATAGCTGCCTAACCTTCTATCTTGAAGGACAACTCATCCCATTCCCGTATTAGATTTATATATTAAGTTTAGCTGTTGTATGTCCATTTTTTTCTTTTCTTTTCTTGAATATCTTTTCGTCAACTGTATTGGGAGATGATTACAAAAATTTGAAGAAACCGTCACTACAGAATTGTCATTCCAGCAGCATAAAAATACTCATCCATCACATTGCTAATCAAATGAACCTTTTCCTAGTGTTTTCATCTGTTTTGAGAGCATCAATGGGCATTTTTTATGCAATATTCACGGATAGTTCCAATAGCTTTTATATTTCTATCAGCAAGGTCCTTCATCAAATCCACAGTCGCACATATTTTAACGTCCTGTGTTTGTTCTAAATCAATGTATATAAAATATTTTGGTAATCCATCTCCTAAGCTTAATTTAATCAGTGGGGAAACTCCACATCCAAACTTGTTCCCCTTTCTTCGTCGAACTAGCTTTTATACTGAAATCTGATTTTTGATTGTTATTCAATTTTCTAATTTTCAATTTTTTTTCTTATTTTTTAATTAATTTATAACTTTTCTTAATTCTTCACTCAATTTTCAATTCTTGTTAATGTGTATATGACTCAGTTTTTATTCGTGTTTTCTGTTGAATTTTGTATTTTTATTGTTTCTTTAATCCGTTTTTGAAACTTTCATTTTATATTGTCAAATTATTTTATCTAAATTTCGTCTTTGGTTTTTTTTTCCTCATCTTGTTTGGCGCAGTTTGTCCCAAAAGGATTTAGCGCCATCCAACCAACCAACCAACCTTCATCAAATCATAAGTAGTAACCGTAGAGAAAATTATTTCGTCGCAGTATAGCGGAAACAGTCCACTAGAGTTTTAGAATTTACTTAATGATCCGTTAAGTTTTTTGGTAGACTGTACAAGTCAATCACACCTAACGTAAATATTTGGATTGACTGACGTGTAAAAATATCCAACTCAAATAGTTGGTTAATTTATCGGGCACCGTCAAAATATCGATTTATTTTTTTTTATCTCCTATTATTGTTAAAATCTTTCTACACATTCATTCAAAATATGAAATCTGTATTTACAATATTTCAAGTTATTTACGTATATAATTAAGACCGTTCACACATGCATATTTTGTGTGAATATATAAGAAGAAACTTAATTAGTAACATTTAGGTATATTCTCTCAAACTTTTCTTCTAGTTTTATAAAATTTACATTATTAATCCTTATAAACATAATGTAATCAATACCCAGAAATTTTAGAAACTTTTAAAAAAATGTTTAATTAGCAATCACTCTGAACCTCATGTTTTAATAATTACCATCTTAAATAGGTATTTTGCATATAAAGTATAAAATCATTCTTACTTTTTATTTTCGTTTAGATATTCTTTCACGTGTCAGAAAAATTAAGAATAATTGCTCTTTGTAGCGTTAAAAAAGCTTAATTTATTCGAAATGCTTACTCAAAAGTAGGGCATTAAATAAATAAAAAAAAACTGAGTTGCTTTAGCGCGAACAAAAGGGAGGGCGAAAACGTTAAATGTGGATATTTTCATCCCGTCAAATAATATATTTTAGAGCCTCGATCTGTGTCACAAACTGCTGCAAAGTTTGAAATAAGTAAAGAAAAAGAAAAAACAGGGATTCGAAAAAAGAAAGAAAAAAAATTGGATGATCTTCAAGTACAAATTTTTACTTTCCTATATGTAAGTGTAATTTCCCCTCTTTTTTTTCGCTAACTGCGGATGTCCAAGGAGAAACATATTTTGCTAAGACCTTTGGCTTTTTTTCCTGGCAAATAGTAGAGGTACTAATAAATCAACAAACTTTCATTTTTGTTTCTGTTTGTGCTTTTCTTTTAACATTTTAACTCTTTCATAAACAAATTATAGATATAGTGTTATAATCGTCAAACAATTCGACCTCGATATTTTATTAAATATTGACTTTTTGTGGAGCATTTGATGTTCGAAAACAAATTTGGAGTGGAATTACGGCTTAGTGAAACAGAACTAAAAAAGCTGAAGAACTCCAGATAGTTGAATAAAATTTGGTTGTGTTGTGGCTTACTATTTCAGCCGTTTTTAAAATTTATGTTGCTGCTAAAGCTCCTTGATACGATTTTTTCTGTTACTTTCCACTTTATTTAATAGATGTAGTAGAAGACATGCACACACGCATATTATTGCAATGTCAGGAGCTCGGAGATATCAATATGTGATACTAAACATATATATACATATATATACACATACAAACTGTTGTAATGTACTTATAACACTAACACCAGTGTTCGTTTACAAAGGGGAAACACAGTTATGGACATGGCTACCAGGTCTGCAAGTGATTTTCTCAACACTGGTCTTCCTTATCCTGACTTGAAAAATTACATCAAAGATCTTTTACACAATAAATGGTAGATCTCCTGGGATAACATTCCTTCAAATAAACTGCGGGAAATTAAAACAAAGGAAACTAAATGGCCCCAACTCCCTTCCAGGAAACATGACGTAATACTCACTCGTCTACGAGTGGATCATTGCTGGCTCACCCATGCCCATCTCTTGCTAGGTGAAGCTCCTCCACAGTGTGCGTATTGCAAGACTCCTTACACAGTCGCACATATTTTAACGTCCTGTGTTTGTTCTAAATCAATGTATATAAAATTTTTTGGTAATCCATCTCCTAATCTTAATTTCTCTGGCCGATTGGTTAGGGTGCTAATCGTCGGTACTGGAGTTCATGGGTTCGAATCCCACAATGGCATGGATGTTCGTAGCCGTTCGGAATCGGCTTTAAGAAGTAGATCCCGGTCTCATTAGCCCTCGTGTGCAAAACAGTAGACCGTAGCGCTCCAAACCAAACCTAATCTTAATTTAATCATTGGGGAAACTCCACATCCAAACTTGTTCCCCTTTCTTCGTCAAACTAGCTTTTATACTGAAATATAATTTTTGATTGTTATTCAATTTTCTAATATTCAATTTTTAATCATTCAATTTTTAAATTTTTAAAACTTTTTTGTTTTTTTTTTAATTATTTTATAACTTGAATTCTTAATTCTTCACTCAATTTTCAATTCCTGTTAATTTGTCTTTAACTCAATTTTTTTTTCGTATTTTCTGTTGAATTTTGTATTTTTATTGTTTCTTTAATCCGTTTTTGAACCTTTCGTTTTATATTGTCAATTTTTTTTAATTTCGTCTTTTGTTTATTTCCTCGTCTTGTTTGGCGCAGTTTGTCCCTAGAGGATTTAGAGCCAGTAAACTTCAACCAACCAACCAACCAACCAACCAAAAGGGAAACACAGTAAAAATATACCTTATATTTAGATTGACATTTATTCTGTACACTATTTACAAATTGGCATACGTGATCACCATATAACATAACCAGCAATTATTTATGTTTTATCTTCATATTTATACCATAATTATTACAATTATCTTTAGTTATGCGTGATTCCTTAATCAAAATATTGAATTACTAAATGAGGCCTAAATAACCGTCATGAATATGTTAAATATGTTTTACCTCCAGTAAAGGTACAGGGGAGCAGGCAAGGGCTTTCCTCATGCGGTGTGTCGGTCTGGGTGTCCGGGCGCACGGGATGTCGGTGCTGGCGAGCAGGGCTTGGGATTTCGATGCCCAGCTACTCTTGAATCCTGAGTTCAACTCCTTTTTCTTAACTCACTTTCTCAACTCCTCACCTTGGTTTTAACTCCCCTTTTTCTTTTTTGCTAATCGCTTGTTTGGTAAAATTTTCTCACATCTGCACCCCCTTCGGGAGTGCAGGTGGGCTCATTAAAATAGTCCCTTTTGTGAAAGTTGGCATTAGTTTTAGCCCCTGTCCCCATAACTCGCGGTTACATCTCTGTGCGAGCTTGACCGTTTAAGCTTCTGCCATTCCGTGTTCTATACCTCCTCCGCAGGGGTCCCTAAACTCGAAGTCAAAAATCGAAGTCCTAAATTCTTCTTGGAAATTTCTCCCACAGCTATGCATGTACGTGCTGACCATCGTGGGAAAGTACCTCGGTACATACACAAACACATATATGTATTATATACATATATATATATATATATATATATATATATATACATATATATATACATATATATATACATATATATATACATATATATATATATAATATATATATATATATTTATATATATATATATATATATATATATATATATATAATGTGTGTGTGTGTGTGTGACATGGACGAGTGGTTAATTTTGACATTGTTTCCGAAATCACAATATGAAACCAAAAATGATTTACAAAAAATATCACCTCTCTCAATACCAACACTCTTCACAATCAATAACAGTCCAGTCCAGTTATCATTTAATTTTTTTTTCCTGACTCAGAATATTGTTATACCTTATATTAATTATACCTTTTTTTACATTGCGCTTAATTTGTTGAAATAAATTATAGCAAAGCAAAGAAATACTGATAAATTCTGAAATTTAGTTTTGAAAAATGTATAAGGAAATTATTTAAAAAATAATCTTTTTTCTTTGCTATTGTTTACAATATTTGCATTAACTTCAATATTTTCATGAGGATTTAAGAAAACTAAAAATGTTTTTCTTTGTGTCTAGAAGAGGTTTGATCCTTTGTAATGGCTTTTTAGTTTAG
>CM063507.1:60715776-60754515 GCA_032207245.1 Pardosa pseudoannulata | reverse complement strand
TTTCCATTATTGCGGGGAAACTTCAACACATTGCTTTGGCCTCGGCTTCGAGTAAACGGGGGGTACGTAAGTTCCGGTGCGTATCAATCGGCTGGTGGATAAGACATTGTCATCTGCTACGGTTCAAGCGATCGGTCTTCTGACTGTGAGCGTATAGGCTCGGCTAGCACTGGTGCAGAACCCTGCATCCCCTTGTTGGGCTCCATGGTGGGTGGTGCGGTCGGGTCCGAATCTTAAAATTTCTTAATATGGGTTCTTTAAAAAAACACTCCCCCGTCATTGAGTCGTCTGTTTCTAATGAAACAAATACTGTTTTTCGTTTTTTTCTTATCAAATGTGATGAAGGAAATTTTCATAACATGTCTCCATTTTTAATCCATAAAGTCATTCTGTCTACTGTAGGAGAAGTGCGAAACGTAAAAAAATTGCAATCTGGTGATCTTCTTGTGGAGGTTACTAATAACACTCAAGCCATAAATATCAGTAAATTAAAAATCATAGGTAATAGAATCTGTTTCCGTTAATATACATAAAAGTCTAAATCAATCCCGAGGCGTCATCTCTGAACCAGACCTACAAAGCACATCTGAATCAGAAATCCTTGAAAACCTGAAATCGCAAAATGTCATAGCTGTCCGCCGAATAACTATTAAAAGAGACAATAGAATAATTAATACCAAACACATTATCTTGACTTTCGAACAACCCAAAACTCCCTACATCCATCAAAGCAGGCTTCTTAAACTGCCCTGTAAGACCGTACATCCCAAACCCTCTGCGGTGTTTCAAATGCCAAAGTTTCGGACATTCGCAGACATCCTGCCGTGGTTCTTTGACCTGTGCTCGTTGTTCCGATCCAGGGCATAGTAGTGAAGGGTGTTCTGCACCCATTAAATGCACTAATTGCAAAGGAGACCATCCATCATACTCACGATCCTGCCCCAACTGGATAATAGAAAAAGAAATCCAAACCATAAAAATAAAACAAAACATCTCGTATCCCGAAGCCCGCAAAATAGTGAAATCTCAAACCCCCAAACCTGGACTCTCTTATTCTGCTGCCACTAAATCTACTAAATCCGTAGCCACCCAAACTGACTTACCTGTTAAAGCTATTACTCTTCCCATATCCTCACAACCAAAAAAGAATAAACGCCCTGTCTCAATACAAGTATCTGAAACTGCTATGCAGGATTCTTTTCGAAAGAAAAAAGTACCGTTAAAAAAGGAACTGAAAGTAGACCACATATTCAAAAAGAATCAGCTTTTAACCGAAAACAAACTCGTTTAAAACATAAAAATATCCCTCCCCAGCCGTATGTCGACGACTCAATTCTAACACTAAATCCATCAGACTCGGAAGTCTCGGATGAGTCTATGGACCAGTCAGACGCCGACTCTCCCAATCATTCTAATGGGACTACTCACCAATTGTCTAAAACCTCTAATCCATTTTGATCATGGCCCTGCTGCTTTCATGGAATTGCCACGGTTTTCTTAATAAAATTGACGATCTGAAAATCTTAATTCATGATCATAATCCCGCTTGCTTTGCTCTCCAAGAAACTTTTTTACATTCTCATATTAAAACTCCAAAAATTCGTAACTACACCATTTTAAGAACCGATTTTGAACTCGGCAATAAAGCTTCTGGTGGTGTTTCACTTGTAATATCGAACAGCATTCCTTTTCAGACTCTGAATCTTAATACTAATCTTCAAGCTGTTGCCGCACGTGTCCGTCTTAAATGCCTCACTACTGTTTGCAGTCTGTATTTACCCCCAAACGAACCAATCAATTTACTTCAACTCAGAAATTTAATAAACCAACTTCCATCTCCCATAATCCTTCTCGGTGACTTTAACGCCCATAGCCCTCTCTGGGGTGGTCCTGAGACCAATAATAGAGGTCAAATAATTGAATCACTTGTATCCGATCTTTCCTTATGTATTCTCAACAACGGGGATAATACTTATTTCCACAAACCCACCAAAAGTTTCCACGCCATAGACCTTGCAATCTGTTCTCCCTCAGTTTATTCTTTATACTCATTTTTCGTTTCAAATGATCTCCACAATAGTGACCATTTTCCGATATTTCTGTCTCCGCTCTACAAACACTCTAATAATAGCTCTCAACAAATTCGGTACATAGAAAGAAAAGCAGACTGGCCTTCATTCATGTATCTTTCTGTTATCACTCCTGACACTATCACCGGAACTATAGACGAAGCGGTCGACAAGGTAACCTCCACTATCATCAAAGCGGCGGACGCTACGATACCAAAATCTTGCTCATCAATGCGAAAAAATAAAAAACCGTGGTGGAATTCTGATTGCCTTTATGCCAAAAAACAGCAGCAGAAGGCATGGAGTATCTTTCGGAGATACCCCACTACTGAAAACCTAATCTTTTTTAATAAGGCCAAAGCTATAGCCAGAAAAGTTAGACGCCGCTCTCAGAGAGAATCTTGGATAAAATATGTATCCAGCATAACAACATCTACGTCTAGTAAAGAACTATGGTTAAAAGCTAAAAGAGCAATGGGCATTTACCCTAATAATTCAGTCTCCTGTCTTTCTTTTAATGGAGAAATCATTTCTAGTGTTAAAGATATAACTAACACAATAGGTGAAACCTTTGCCTCTGCCTCAAGTAAAAACTCCTATTCAAAAGATTTCCAATCATACAAGACGTTGTCCGAAAAAATAAGCTTAAACTTCAATACATCTGCAAACTTGCCATACAATATTGCGTTTAATATTCAGGAATTACTCTTCTGTTTAAGTCAATCTAAAAATACTTCTCCTGGCCCTGATGCCATTTCCTTTAGCATGATAAAACACCTGTCTCTCAGTTCGCTTACTAACCTTCTGCATCTATATAATAGAATCTGGTTGGAAAATACGTTTCCAATTTCTTGGACTCGAGCAATAGTCATCCCCATCACCAAACCTGGAAAAGATCCCACTAATCCGTGTAACTATCGTCCCATTGCTCTTACTAGCTGCCTTGGTAAACTCCTAGAAAAAATGGTGAATAGGCGCCTGGTATTCATTTTAGAAAAGGAACATCATATTCATCCATTTCAGAGTGGATTCAGGAAAAACAGATCAACGCTTGATAATATCATATACCTCGAAACTCAAATCCGTAATGGGTTTTTGAGACGGAACCATCTAATATCAATTTTTTTTGACATCGAGAAAGCATATGACCACTGTTGGAGGTATGGGATTCTTCGTGATCTGCATCGTTTGGGTTTTCGTGGCAACTTGCCAAATTTTATTAAGAACTTCCTATCTTATCGTAAGTTTAAAGTCCGCATGAACGGCTCGCTTTCTAACAGCTTTATTCAAGAAGAGGGCGTACCTCAAGGGTCTGTCTTAAGTGTCACTCTTTTCTCTATAAAGGTGAACGATATTTTAAATCAAATTCCATCTAGCGTGAATGCCTCTTTATACGTTGACGACCTGCAAATCTCTGCACAAGGAAAAGACATTCGTTTTATTGAACGGCAACTACAAACCTCGATTAACCGAATTGTTAAGTGGTGCGACATAAACGGTTTTAAAATTTCTGGAGAGAAGACCACCTGTGTTCATTTTAGCCGTAAACGTGGACTCCATCCGGACCCTGAGCTATTCTTAGGATCTTTTAAAATTGACGTTCACGATTGTGTAAAATTTTTAGGTGTTTACTTTGACAATAAACTTACGTTTGCTAAACATATTTCTTATATCCGGACAAAATGTGAAAAGAGCCTAAACCTTTTAAAAGTATTATCTAATACTTCATGGGGTGCCGACCGTGATGCCATGCTTCGAATATACCGTGCTGTCATCCGGTCAAGAATTGATTATGCTTGCTGCGTTTATGGCTCTGCCCGCGCATCTGTATTAAAAAAACTTGACACGGTGCATCATTCCGCTCTTCGGATCTGCTCCGGTGCTTTTAAAACTTCACCCATTCAAAGCCTTTATATAACGTGTCATGAACCATCTCTTCATCATATACGTCATAATATATCTGTTAATATTTATTTTCGTATCATCTCCCACCAGTCACACCCATTGAGAAAATTATTTTTAGATAACCATCTGGATCGTCTTTATTTTAATCGCCCAAACTCCATTCCTTCATTTGGTGTTAGAATTCGGAAAAGTCTCAAAGATACTGAGCTGGCTAACATTGATATTTCACCTCGTCTCTTATTTGGAACGCCACCGTGGGAGAATTATAATATTAAATATCTGCAACCATTTAAGGGCTTTATAAAAGAAAACACGGATCCGTACATTTACCAACAATTTTTCCATTCCCTTAAAGCTCAATATCCGAACTATGAGGCTATTTACACTGATGGCTCAAAATCTCAAGATCATGTAGGTTTTGCCTATTGTAGCGACTCAGCCGCTTTCAGCTACAGACTTCATCCTTTCTGTTCCATTTATACGGCCGAAGTTATTGCCATATATGAAGCTTTAAAGTACGTTTCTTCCAGCAACAAAAGATGTGTTATTATCTACTCGGATTCAATGAGTGTCCTTGAAAGCCTCAAAACCGACTTGAGTACTCACAATTATGCTTCTCTAGTAATCCAATTGCACAAAAAACTTTCTCGTCGTGGATTTCACATACTTTTTTGTTGGGTTCCAAGTCACGTTGGTATTTGCGGCAATGAAATAGCTGACGATTTAGCGAGACAGGCAACTACATTTTATACCGGTCCTCTGCCATATAGTGATATTAAAAAAGCAGTATCTCGAATCACCAACGTAAACTGGAATGCTGAATGGAACACTGAAACACGAAATAAATTATACTCCATTCGGTCATCTATCTCTATTTGGCCACCTCTCAGAAATCGAAAAATGGATGTCATACTAACTCGTCTTCGCATTGGTCATAGTAGAGTCACTCATAAACATTTGCTATGTGCTGAGCCTACTCCACAATGTTCCATTTGTCATACTGATCTTACTATTCATCATATTTTAACATCATGTACTAATTTAAAACGCTTTTATTATATATATTTTAAAACTTTTCATCCTAATTTGAATGAACTTTTGGGCGAGACTCCTCATCCCAAATTATTTGATTTTCTGTATCGCACTGGTGTCTTAAATCTCATCTAAATATTTTAACATTTTAATGTGAGTCTTTACCTCGTTTTTTGCTATACCTTTTCTTAAAATTTTAGTATTAATTTCCCTTACTTTTAAATTATACAACTTTGTTTAATTATGTGCTCTTTTGTTTGGCGCAGCTTATCCAAACTTGGATCTTGCGCCAGTAAACCACAACCAACCAACCAACCATCTTTTGGAGGTTTGTGCTGGATATTTAATGACATTAGGAGGTTCTGTAAATTTTTTATCAGTTCTGAGGGAATGTTGTCTTTATACAGTACCTAGAGATCTCATTAAAGTTTAGCACTCTAGAGGAGAAGTGTTTTGGCTCTCTCCAGAAGAAATGGTACTTTTTATCATGAACTTTTATAAAATTTAAACTTCCTTATTGCCTACAGGGTATGCCGAACGCTGGCCGATTGGTTAGGGCGCTGATCGTCGGTACCGGAGTTCATGGGTTCGAATCCCGCTATGGCATGGATGTTCGTAGCCGTTCGGAATCGGCTTTAAGCAGTAGGTCCCGGTCTCATTAGCCCTCGTGTGCAAAACAGTAGACCGTAGCGCTCCAAACCAAACCAAACCAAAGCCTACAGGGTATCCAAAATGTATGGAACGTAACTAAACTGCAATAAACATCTTTAAATATAGGAATATATTAATGCAGTAACGCGTATATAACAAAGGAAATTTTAAAGTTTTACCGCTGTCGCATTTTCTTCCAACGCCACATATACTAAAAATTCTGTCTAAGACCTCGGGGGAAACTGATCCATCTTTAATACTTAATATACCATTCCGTCTTCCGTTGAAAGCTTGCGATTGTCTTGTCTTGGGGTCAGCATGGATTCCGGTAATTCAAAATCTGAACACCATTCACTATTACGCTCTTAGATTCAGGGGCTTCCAGAACCTCTTCTGTAGGAAGCCCCTGACGCTGTCTTCTATACGTTGACTACTGTGAGGCTCCTCTTGAATTACGTTGACATATTTTATCTTTGCATATTTACTTCAGAACCGCATCTTATGTGAATCATTCCATTCATTATCATACTCTTAATCCTTATCTCGTGCTCCTCTATAATGCTAGATATTCTTGATCTGGAGAAATATGGAAAAATATGTATCCAAACTGCTATCCCAGAACTAAACATGCAGAAAGAGTTATTTATGTGTTTAATTATTCCTCTTAACGAAACTGAAGTATTTCTAAGAATTAATTTATCTCAAGAATATCAAGCATAATACTTCAAATGGTTCATGTGTCTGAGAAAATATGGAGATGCAGGGACTAAAGAAACAGAAAGAGTTGTATGTATCTTTAATGGTTTGTTTTTGCGGAACAAAAGCATTATAGTGATTTATGCAATTTCGGAATCAAAGACATAGACCTTAACAAAATTGATACTATGCATACAAAGAGAGGAATATATCCCTGGTACCCTCCTAATTATGCCGTTATATAAACCCTTTTAAGTCATTTAACAAAAGTTCAACGGCTGCTATTGTTTATCAGTATTTTTTTAAAAATAACAATATTGAAAATTTACTCTATATTAATGATGGTTTAAAAGCTACAACATATATGGATATGTCCATATTATTGAGAAAATGATCTATAGCTACATATTATATACTAAACTGTTCATCTTTTTTTGCTGAAGCCTTTGTTATCTTGAAGGCTTTTAAGATTTTTTTTAGAGGAAATGATATATCACACTACAGAAAGTTTTTTATTATTTATACATACTCTCAAAACGTTCTAAATTCATTGCTATCATCTTAAAAATAATCCTTACTTTCTAAATCCTTTCTTTAATAACCAACGAACCAACTAACCGTATTGCTTTAGTTTTAGTTACAGTTAACTCGATCTCATATATCACACATATGACTTTATAGCAAGTAATTGCTTAAGCAATCGTAGCTTTGTAGCTAGTAAGGCGTAAGATGCGTAGATCTTCAGGACTATGTGTTGTGGATCCCGTACAGCCAATCTATTGCTTACCAAAGGCACTACCAAGGAACTCTCGTACTTGATGGGTTTTAATACTGCTACTCCTGATATCAAATATCTTTTAAATGTATCGCCACATCCTGAATTTTTTACCTTTTTAAAAATCATTGGATTTTATCCTCATATTTGATATTATCTCACCTCATTCACTTTTTTAATTCTACACACATTTCTCTTCGTATTTCTAGTTGAATCATCGCTTCGTTAAGTTTTAATTTTTGAAATTATTTTTAAAATTTTTTTCTTACTAATGAATACTTTTATTCGGCACAATATATCCCAGGAGGATGCAGTGCCATTAAGCTCTAACCAACCAACCGTACTTGATGGGCGAAATGGCATACCGTTTTAAAATAGGGAAATAAACATCATCACTATCACAAGTCTGACCACTATGACATAAGAAATTTTTCTAGCGTCTTAAGTAAGTGGCACCGGTTATGCTGACGTTAGAAGAGAAATTATCCAATTCAATAATCCACTGTTGCATCTTACCACTCATTACCTTTTGTATTGCTTGCTCATATGTCTAAAAATCTCTGGTGCTTACCCCTTTCCTTTCTCTTCTCAAATTCGACAATTAGAACGCTTAACTTTCTCCGACACAAGAAATGCCGCTTCTTCGATGAAATGAATAGACAACAAGTGAATTATCATTTTATGGTCGTTATATCCTTAGTTTTATAAAGTTCCATTCTGATGTCAATTTCTATTATCATTGAATGCACAATTTCCAGAGAATTGCATTTGATTATTAAAGTTGAATGTATCTATATAGTGCTGTTTGAAGGCTGATAATTCTGAGCTATAAGCTCTATATTCTTTATTGATAATTTGAAAGCCTGTATTTTTATTAACTATTGCATTGTTTTATAAGTTTTTTAACACTAAACATACCAACACTTAATACATATCTATTTCTACCATAGACGGTCAAATGACCGGACTTTATTTTTTTCTGATTGTAAATGTATGAAATATGAAAATTGGAAGGAAGTAAACAAATAAACTTTATTATTAAACAAAATTTTATATTGTCAATTTTTATGTATTGCAAACACAAAGAATAAGAATTTTTAATTCATTTCCCATCGCATTTTTTACATAAACCTTATGGGTCATTATATGGTATGTTTAGTGTTAACATAAAATGAGTTGTTTTCTTTACATGGGATTACTCCAAATTGAAAACCGTAGCACGTAATTATAAGAAAGTTCTCGAATAAGCAGAGATATTTGCAGTTTTATCTATTTTTAAATATGTTTGAAAGCAGGTATTGTTAGCTAGTCTGTAATCTTTGAAGGTCAATGAACACTTCCGAAGATCTATAGTCAGCAAAGATATTGTAGAATGTTAACTATTTTATAGACTGAAAGAACTCTCCTGGGTTCATTGAAAGGTCTTTTATCATTTTATTTATCACAGCCATTTAATGTTTAGAAGCTATTTTTTGACTGCGGTAGCTTTCGGTGTGTTAAAGAGTTATTTTTAATTAGGTATATATTGTTTCCTTTCTGTTATCCTTTCTTCCATATGTTTAGAAGCAACGCTAAGATACAATAAACATTTGAAGAAAAAGAATACATATAATAAAAATCCTTTCGATCTCGTGAGTGGTTAGGCGTGATAACTCCAAATTATCCCTTAAATGAACATCCTCTTCCTTTTTAAAGAACGGAACATTTCATTAACACTTAACACTGATCAAAAAAGATAAAAATAAAAATAAAACATTTAGGCGTATGATTCTTCTTGTTTCTTAATATCTGCCAATACACAAGCTTCATTCCTAGTTAGTTCTCCTGTTGCCACTCTGTAAAAACTTAAAAAACGTTTAACCATGGTGCTCCTGATTCCGTGATTGGGATTTGCTCCGCTTTCTGGACCAAAAGAGCCTATGACCAGATCCTTACACATACTTGTATAATACATCGTGTTTAAGTACTTTATATGCTGACATTTCCTAATTTTCACACGCTGTAAAGCAAGTCTACATGGTACGAAGTTGCTTTTTTCAGTCTCAATAATTAGTGATTTCGATTCCCACTGATAATATACATATTGTCATTGTAATCGTCTTTAAGTTAAATGGCGCATGTCCCATATTGGATTTTGCGCCATTAAAACTAACACTCACTCACTCACTTAAGTTAAATGGCACAGTGTGGTTATTATCGTGAACATTTGACCGTAATTTTCGAAACCCTCTCTAAAATTAAGATAAGCATATTTACAACCATGGAGGTTTGGTTTGAAGCGATCCGGTGTATTGTTTTGCTCCATAAGGGCTGATGAGACCTTGGCACACTGCTTAAAGTTAATTCCGAATGGTTACGGACATCGATGCCAGCATCGGGATTTAACCAACGAAATCAGATACGAAAGGGAATATCCTACCAATTCGGCCATCGTTCTGCTCAACCTTATATTACCATTTCAACAATTTTTTCAGACATTTTAAAAAGGAATATGTGATGAAATTTACATAAAGTGTATCACAAAAAACAATTGGACACGTGGATTATTTTTTATATATTTTATCAATTATCAGAAATATATGAAATTGAAATAAACAGAACTTTGTATGCTGAAAATGTGCTAATTTAACAATATAAGTTTTTAACCCCTTCCGGTAAAATGACGAGTCTAGCTCGTCATTAGTTTTTCATTCCATACCGCACAATGACGAGCTACACTCGTCATGCGATTAAAGTTACTGTTAAATATGATAATTTAGTTTAAAATTTCTAGTGTACTGAATTTGGCAACACTTTTATCACTTGTGAAAATCACAAGTCACTATTGCATATTGTTTACTTAGAATTTCTTGGTACAAGTCACTGCGAAATTAATGAGTCTGAATAAAAGAAAACCTACTAAGAAATGCCGTGTGTGTTACAAGAATCAAATTAAAAGCGAGACTACTTGGCGGTGTAAACAATTAAGAATTCCTTTGCACTTTGTTTTGAAAAGTACCACTAGCTTGAAAACTATTATCTGTATACCTTATTAATGTTTTGCTTTGATATTTTCTTAATTTTACTGTTTCTGATATTATTTAACACTATGTAAAAAGTGGATTTTAATTAAGAATATGTAAGAATTGTAAAATGAAACAAGTTTTTTAAATAAAAATTAAATGGTTATTTCATGCACAGTTTTTCATTATTAAATCATACCGGAAGGGGTTAAAATCAAGGTTATGTATAGACGTAATGCGTACATGCTTCCCGACGTCACTAGTCTAATTACATTTCTTTCGACATTTTCGGTTTGTCTCTTACGTCTTCCCCAAAATTCCTTTCACTGTTGTTTTTGCTTTTTTATGGGTTTCTTTGTTTATTTTTTCGTTTTGTTTGGCGCAGTGTGTCCCAAGAGAAATTATAGCGCTACTTAATTCTAACCAACCAAATTATATTCTAAGATAGGCAAAATGAATATTTAAATTTCATTGTACGCACGTGTAAGGACTCAACTCTGAAACGTGTTAAAATTGAATCTGGTATGGCCCAAAATGAGTATGTTAAAATCAAAGAAGTAATAACGAATAAGAAATGGAAAAACGACTACTTCGGTTTTTATGTAGTGAGTATAACATCTGTTCAACATGCCAGTGTTGTACAGGTAACTTTACTTCCATATTCTTGAACACTTCTACTTCTTCCGCTTATGGTGGGTCGCAGATACAATACATTGTCACATTTTTGTACTCTCGTATATTTTATTATCTTTTGTTTCTTCCTTTGCAGATGAGAAATCGGAGGATAAAAGTCACCCAGTAGAGAATGATGTGTCGCACACTAAATCATTCAACCATTATAAGCAGGATCTGCAAGATATCATCGGACTCGGAGACTGTAAGTTTGCGTTTTATTATCTTAACCCACTGGCAAATTTATGTGCCATATAAAACTGTAAATTTTAAGGAAATGACACTTTATTTGAGCATGTCTAAACAAGATGATTCAAATGCTCGGTAATTTCGACTTGATTTACATTCTTTCTAAAATACTTACGTACGTCTTCCTTACGTCGGAGTGCGACCACTGAAATACAGTCATCTCCGTAAAGCATGTCCTCATTGATTGTCCCAGGTTTAAAAACCCTCGCATTCATTATTTTAATTCATCATCCATTTATCACGTGGGTATAAAGGGCAATGAACTTGCAGATAAAGCTGCAAAATCCGCTAAAACTTATCTCGACGTTCAATTGCCATACTGTGATATCAAAAATTTTGTGACCCAGCTGGTTCAAAAAGAATGGCAAAAATTTTGGGATGATCAAACTCTGAATAAACTTCAAGCTATTAAAGCTCGAATCACTATGTGGCCTTCGATTCCTTCTCGCCGGAAAGATGTGATTGTAACTCGTCTCCGAATAGGACATACTCGTCTCACTCACCGTCATTTACTCGTAGGTGAACCAGCTCCCACTTGCCTTCACTGCAAGGTTGCTGTCACCGTGAAGCACATTCTTTTAGACTTTCCTATTTATAACAATGTTAGACTTTTATACTTCCATTCGCACAACATTCCATTACCCGCCTTACTTAATGCTACTCTCATCAAAACCTTTTTCGGTTTTTGAAGCATATCGGATTTTATCAACTTATTTAATTCTTCCCTCCTTTTTATTTGACATTTTTTATATGCAGCTTTACTTTACCCGTGTTTGTCGTTTAATTCTCCACCAGTTTTATAAGTTTTTATAAAATATTGTGTACCACTTTGTCTTCTTCTCTTTTACTTTTGTTTTATTTTCTCTACAGCTTTTTACCCTGTATGAGGTCTCTTAACCTGTGTTTGGCACAATATGTCCCATGAGGATACAGTGCCATTAAACATCAAAAACCAACCAAACCTTCATCCATTTAAAGGTATTTTAAATAGTCCACCTCATCCTAATCTAATTCTGTTTTCACAAGACATTGGTTTTTATCCTCACATCTGAATTTTATACCTCATCGCTGTTTTTTACTTTTGGTCTTATGTCTCTTCTCTACACTGCTTTTGCATTTTTAGCTTGTTCCTTTTATCTTCAGTCATCCTTTTATAGCTAGTTGTTTTGGTCATTGTAGAATGATTTTTAGCTATTTGTTTGGCACAATATATCCCAGGAGGACTCAGTGCCATTAAACTCAAACCAACCAACCTTACTTCGGAGTTGTTACGCCAGATCGTCGATTTAATACCATATTTATAAGTCCCTGTTGTGGTGGCAAATATTAACACCCTACAAATATTGTGCAGGTCTGAAAATAAGAGATAACGTGTTACAAATGTACAATGTCATTCTATGAAAGTAAGCAACTGAATATAAAACAAATAACTATACTTTGTAACTGCACCTCAAGCTATAGTGGTTCGCGGGTGAATTTAAACTATAAACTGCAGATAACTGCGGAATAATGTTGTTGACCATGTAACAAATATCAAACAGGACATCTCACAAGAATACTTTATTCTGACCTTTCTAGGTTTGGCTCTAAAAATTACAGCTCTGTTTTCACAGATGGTTCTAAATCCACTAACAATGTCAGCTGTGCCTACCTTATTAAAGATAAAATCAATAGCTACAGACTTCATCCTAAACTCTCCATCTTTTCTGCTGAAGCCGTTGCTATCTTGAAGGCTTTAAGAGGAATTGGTGGATTACAATAGTAACTATTTTATCATGCAAGACACCTTACACAGTCGCACATATTTTAACCTCTTGTGTTTGTTTAAAATCAATGTATATAAAAGTTTTTGGTAATCTTAATTTAATCATCGGGGAAAGTCCAAATCCAAACTTGTTCCCCTTTCTTCGCCGTACTGGTTTTTTATACAGAAATATGATTTTTGAATGTTTTTCAATTTTCTAATATTCAATTTCTAATCTTTCAATTTTCAATTTTTTTTTCACTTTTTTCTTAATTTTTTTTAATTATTTTATAACTTAAATTCTTAATTCTTCACTCAATTTCCAATCCTTGTTAATTTGTATATAACTCGATCTTTATTCGTGTTTTTCTGTTGAATGTTATTTATTTGTTACTTTAATACGTTTTAGAACCTTTTTTTTTGTCATTGTTTATTGCCACATCTTGTTTGGCACAGTTTGTTCATAGAGGATTTAGCGCCATTAAACTTCGATCAACCAACCAACCTGGGTTTGTCTCTGTAGGTCAGAATTACTGAAGAGGCATGGGTAATCAGAAATAACTGATAATACATACAAAAAAGAGGACTTTGAAATACTAGGATGAAAGTAAGAGATGAAAATCCACGAGTGCGGTAAATGGAGAAGTACACAAATACAATAGAAAAATAATGAGGTTAATATTAAGTTAATGAAATATTAAGTTAATGAAATAAGTACTAAAAAGATTTAAGTTATTATTTTTTTAATTATTATTATCTGAAGGATACGTAAAGTAGTAGAAAGTAGAAGCACGAATGTGCAGAGACGGATCCAGCTGAAAGCTGGGAGGAATTTGATTGGATCTTACGGACGAATAGAATTTAAGCTGGAATTCCGGATGATCATCTGAAAGAAATGGAGTTCGATAGGAAAGTTAAGTTAGAACTTTTTAGGAAATGAGGGAGAAGAACTTCCAATGTTGCTTTCGTCAGGGTTTTCTGGTAAAAGGCAATTTCCTCCGTAAAGAAACTGTTGCCTCTTGCTGCATACCCAAGAATTTAGGTACTGCCGAGTAGAAATCTTATTTCTTCTGTTTGGCCGCCAATGCGCGGTTGCAGATTTTTGTCCACTGGCCATGGGGTTTATATAAAAATTTGGAAATTACAGAAATTAAAAAAATAACTATTTACAATTGTAAAAATTTGTACAACATTGTGGTAATCAAAATCATGTGATAGCATGTTGGAACGCAATACAAATGGTCGCATAATGAATTTGGTGAAAAAAGATTTCAGAAAGAAATCAGATTTAATTTTTGTGAAATAAGAAATTAACAATTCATTGTTGAAAACAATATTAATGAAATTTTTAAAAATTACTATAAAGTAACAAAATTCATCAATATGAAAAATTTAAGAAATTAGCTTAATTTTATTTAGCTTAATTTAATTATCACGCAGTCTGGCACTTTACAGAGCGAGCACAAGTAAAATAAGGGGAATACCCTATTCATTGTTGAAAAATAATTCATTTTGTAAAAAGCAATACATTATATTAGTAATAACTTTTATACCAAAAAACGTAACCTAATTTTCTTTTTAAATTTTAATCGTGTTTTATTGGTATTATAAAGAAAACATCCCACTGCATCGGATTTGTATCACATTTTACTAAAATTGAGTATTCACATCGAATGGTAATTTTTTTTTATTTTACAAGATGTGTTTACAGTCTACCCTAAAACTTAACCAAATCATTGAATAAATTTAAAAATTCTAGTCTAAAAAAACTAGAAAAGATTTCATCAATTTATTTTGCTGAACTCGTTTTAAAAAAGGGATTTGACGTTTTATTAATAAATTTGATCTTTAAATTTTTATGGATCTGATTTAATTGAAGAATTTTATAGGTCACATAAAATTAAAACATATTCACTTCAAAGAGAAACATCTTAAGAAAAAACATTATTGTTCTATGGAAAAACTACAGAAAAAAAAACATTCACTAAAGAGTAAATATTTTATAGTAAAGAAAAATATTATTTACTCTTAAAAAAACATTATTTAAACATTCTGGTTCAGATTTTGAAGTTACTATACAAGTAAATTTTATAAAAAATATATTGTTTATTGAATAAAAGAATATTTATTCTAAAAAAAAAATAGAATTCTATAAAATGTTTTTATTCTATAGAATAAGTAATGTTTTTCTTTACAGTAAATGTTTTTAGTTTTATGTAATTAACAAATGTCTTCAATTTATTTAACACAGAAGGATATCAAATTTAGAATTTAAACATCATAAAAATAGTTAATGAAATTTCAAATACTTTTCTGAAATGAGTTTGAAAAACTAAATTTAGGAAAATTTTCTCTAATTTTATTAACCTATTACAGTCCGAATTCAGATCCAGATATATTTTAAATTATTTTTTTGCATATTTTGTTTTCTAATGCTTCGGTTAAGGTATGTTAGTCATTTCATTATGAGAAAAAAAATTTTCTTTTAAGCTTTTCGTGATGTTCCCAATTGGGAACATTGGCCATTTGGACTAAACACTGGATTCACAAAATGAGTAGAATGATTGATGTATATATTAAATATTAAATAATAAGAAAAACAATTAGAAGGAATTTAAAATTTGTTTTTAAATTTAAGCACATATATCAATATAGCTTAAAACTTATAAATTTAAATGAAAACATTTTTTTAAACAAATATCAAAACATGAGTTTATACCTTTATGCTATGATATATTTGGAAAGCAATGGAGATGCAATTTTTTCTTGCACTCATTCCAAGCTAATCTTACATTTAATGTGCACTGTGCACGTCTACCTTCTTTTTTTAAACAAGAAAATGGCCATCACATTTTCTTTGTGAACTTTGGGTCCTGGTTGAGGCTCAACCAACCTTGGTACAATTCTTAGAAAAGCGGTTGTAGCTTGTCGGCGAAACTCCAGATGGGTCAGCTGGTTATTTCGAAAAAAAGGCGTTGCTGAATGTAAAATCCAACCAGCAACAACAGCCATGTTTAAAGCATTAACAAATAAATTCCACCACCATTTCTTACTATGAAGCGTTGGCCTAACATTCTATCTAGAAGGTCAACTCATCCCATTCCAGTATTATATTTATATATTAAATTTAGCTGTTGTATGTCCACTTTATTCTTTTCTTTTCTTGAATATCTTTTCGTCAACTGTATTGGGAGCTGGTTACAAAAATTTGAAGAAACCGTCACTACAGAATTGTCATTCCAGCAGCATAAAAATACTCATCTATCACATTGCTAATCAAATGAACCTTAGTGTTTTCATCTGTTTTGAGAGGATCAATGGGCATTTTTATGCAATGTTCCCGGATAGTTCCAATAGCTTTTATATTTCTATCAGCAAGGTCCTTCATCAAATCCACAGTCGCACATATTTTAACGTCCTGTGTTTGTTCTAAATCAATGTATATAAAATATTTTGGTAATCCATCTCCTAAGCTTAATTTAATCAGTGGGGAAACTCCACATCCAAACTTGTTCCCCTTTCTTCGTCGAACTAGCTTTTATACTGAAATCTGATTTTTGATTGTTATTCAATTTTCTAATTTTCAATTTTTTTTAAGACTTTTGTTACTTGTGGAAATACCAGGTCACTATTACATATTGTTTATTTAGAATTTCTTGGTACAAGTCACTGCCAAATTGATGAGTCAGAATAAAAGAAAACCTACTAAGAAATGCCGTGTGTGTTACAAAAATCAAATTAGAAGTGAGACTCCCTAGCGGTGTAAACAATTCAGTATTCCTTTGCACTTTGTTTTGAAAAGTACCACTAGCTTGAAGACTATTATCTGTATACCTTATTAATGTTTTGCTTTGATATTTTCTTAATTATACCTTTTCTGATATTATTTAACACTATGTAAAAAGTAGATTTTAATTAGGAATATGTAAGAATTGTAAAATGAAACAAGTTTTTTAAATAAAAATTAAATGGTTACTTCACGCACAGTTTTTCATTATTAAATCGTACCGGAAGGGGTTAATGATCCGTTAAGTTTTTTAGTAGATTGTACAAGTCAATCACACCTAACGTAAATATTTGGATTGACTGACGTGTAAAAATATCCAACTCAAATAGTTGGTTAACTTATCAGGCACCGTCAAAATATCGATTTATTTCTATTAGCTCCTATTATTGTTAAAATCTTTCTACACATTCATTCAAAATATGAAATCTGTATTTACAATATTTCAAGTTATTTACGTATATAATTAAGACCGTTCACACATGCATATTTTGTGTGAATATATAAGAAGAAACTTAATTAGTAACATTTAGGTATATTCTCTCAAACTTTTCTTCTAGTTTTAAAAAATTTACATTATTAAACATTATAAACATAATGTAATCAATACCCAGAAATTTTAGAAACTTTTAAAAAAATGTTTAATTAGCAATCACTCTGAACCTCATGTTTTAATAATTACCATCTTAAATAGGTATTTTGCATATAAAGTATAAAATCATTCTTACTTTTTATTTTCGTTCAGATATTCTTTCACATGTCAGAAAAATTAAGAATAATTGCTCTTTGTAGCGTTAAAAAAGCTTAATTTATTCGAAATGCTTACTCAAAAGTAGGGCATTAAATAAATAAAAAAAAACTGAGTTGCTTTAGCGCGAACAAAAGGGAGGGCGAAAACGTTAAATGTGGATATTTTCATCCCGTCAAATAATATATTTTAGAGCCCCGATCTGTGTCACAAACTGCTGCGAAGTTTGGAAATAAGGAAAGAAAAAGCAAAAACAGGGATTCGAAAAAAGAAAGAAAAAAAATTGGATGATCTTCAAGTACAAATTTTTACTTTCCTATATGTAAGTGTAATTTCCCCTCTTTTTTTCGCTAACTGCGGATGTCCAAGGAGAAACATATTTTGCTAAGACCTTTGGCTTTATTTCCTGGCAAATAGTAGAGGTACTAATAAATCAACAAACTTTCATTTTTGTTTCTGTTTGTGCTTTTTTTTAACATTTTTAACTCTTTCATAAACAAATTATAGATATAGTGTTATAATCGTCAAACAATTCGACCTCGATATTTTTTTAAATATTGACTTTTTGGAGCATTTGATGTTCGAAAACATTTTTGGGTGGAATTACGGCTTAGTGAAACAGAACTAAGACTTAAGAACTTCAGATAGTTGAATAAAACTTGGTTGTGTTGGGGTTTGCACTTTCAGCCGTTTTTAATCTTTATGCTGCTGCTGAAGCTCCCTGATACGATTTTTTTGTTACTTTCCACTTTATTTAATAGATGTAGTAGAAGACATGCACACACGCATATTATTGCAATGTCAGGAACTCGGAGATATCAATATGTGATACTAAACATATATATACATATATATACACATACACACTGTTGTAATGTACTTATAACACTAACACCAGTGTTCGTTTACAAAGGGGAAACACAGTTGTGGACATGGCTACCAGGTCTGCAAGTGATTTTCTCAACACTGGTCTTTCTTATCCTGACTTGAAAAATTACATCAAAGATCTTTTACACAATAAATGGTAGATCTCCTGGGATAACATTCCTTCAAATAAACTGCGGGAAATTAAAACAAAGATAACTAAATGGCCCCAACTCCCTTCCAGGAAACATGACGTAATACTCACTCGTCTACGAGTGGGTCATTGCAGACTCACCCATGCCCATCTCTTGCTAGGTGAAGCTCCTCCACAGTGTGCGTATTGCAAGACTCCTTACACAGTCGCACATATTTTAACGTCCTGTGTTTGTTCTAAATCAATGTATATAAAATTTTTTGGTAATCCATCTCCTAATCTTAATTTAATCATTGGGGAAACTCCACATCCAAACTTGTTCCCCTTTCTTCGGACTGACTTTTATACCGAAATATGATTTTTGATTGTGATTCAATTTTCTAATTTTCAATTTTTAATCTTTCAATTTTCAATTCTTGTTAATTTGTATTTAACTCCTTTTTTATTCGTATTTTCTGTTGAATGTTATATTTTTATTGTTACTTTAATCTGTTTTAGAGCCTTTCATTTTATATTTTGTCAAAAATTTTAATCTAAATTTCGTCTTTATTTTATTGCCACATCTTGTTTGGCGCAGTTTGTCCCTAGAGGATTTAGCGCCATTAAACTTCAATCAATCAATCAACCAACCAACCAACCGGGCATTCGGGCGCACGAGACGACGGTGCTGGCTAGCAGGGCTTGGGATTTCGATGTCCAACTGCTCCTGAATCCTGACTTCGACTCCTTTTTTTTAACTCACTTTCCCAACTCAGCACCTCGGTTTTAAATCTTTCCCCTTTGTCAATCGCTTTTTTGGTGAAATTTTTCCACATCTGCAGTCCCCTTCGGGAGTTCAGATGTGATATATATATATATATATATATATATATATATATATATATATATATATATATATATATATATATATATATTAGCTGCATTGGACGGAGGCTATTTAAGATCAGATAAGATTTTGTGCCCTAAGACAAAAAAGAATTGATATGTATATGTGTGTATGTATATACATGTTCATATGTATATATATATATGTGTGTGTATACATAATAGATAATATATAGATACAGTATGATAAAAAAATACCTGCCACTGGGATTCCATTTTAATTAATTTATAAACCTTTTTCACATTGTACTTACTTTGTTGAAATAAATAATAGCAAAGCAAAGTAGTACTGATAAATTTTAAAATTGTATAGTTAAATTATTTAAAATTAATCTTTTTTCTTTGCTATTGTTTACAATATTTGCATTAACTTCAATATTTTCATGAGGATTTAAGAAAACTAAAAATGTTTTTCTTTGTGTCTAAGAGAGGTTTGATCCTTTGTAATGGCTTTTTAGTTTAGGGTGTCTGAAGTTTTAAATAAGAGCTCTATTTAAATAACAAGTGAAATCTACAATTAACAGAATTATATCAAGATTTGGCTATGTCATATCCGCAGTATTTTAAGGCTAATACCCAGTAGATTCCCCAAATTTCGAATTTGTCTGCCAAATCGCGAAATATCCTATATCGCCTCACAATGACCTGCCAAATTCCGATCTTTCCTATATTTCGGGGTTTGGCCAGGTAATACGGGAACTGGTATGGGGTGATCGGCCAAAGTCAGAAGAAAAACAGTCATGCGCGTTGGGTGTTTGTATACTGTAATGCTAATGATAATCACATTATAGCTGCCACAGAGAATTTTTCCGACAAATCAGCTCCTCTTACGCGCCTAGGATAGTCCTTCGGAACAAAGGACAAGAAGATACGGTGGCCCTATGTGGGCTGTAGTCTGAAGGGAGGAGTTTTAGTTAGTGAGGATCTCTCAGTACCAGAAACCTCCTGGTCTCTTATGACAGTTTCCTCTCCCTTGAAGAAAAGAAACATACAAACAAAAAGATAATCACATTATCTACTGAATTAGTTTATTACAGAAAATTATCAATATCATCATTTGCTACAACAAGATGAACTTCTATGACATTTCAAATTGCACAGGAGTTTATTTTTACGTTTACAGCTATTTGTTGAGTACTTGATATTGACATTGCTTCGAGTGTAGCCTTGGCCGCTGGTCAACGATTGTGTAGAGGCAAATGTTCGTAATGATTTTCCTCTGTGACGACGAATGCCAATGTAAACAGCTTCTCTTGCAAAATGAAAAACTCACTTCTGGAGTACAGTTGTTTGAGAACACCATGTTCTTTTCCTAGCTTGTAGAAAGCGCCCTCGATGTTCATGACAACTGCAAGGACGCTTCGTGGATCACTGCGACCTCTGTCAACATCTGGTATGCGGATGCGTACATTATCTTCAACTTTCGCTGCTGGAAATTTTGAATCTGAATTTTTTGGCATCTTGACACCTTTAGTTTGTAAGCTAGCATGGGGAGCTGACCTCTTATTCGTGATTTCTTGTTTATTATGACAGTCTACAGACAATTTTTCCTCCTTCGTCTGCTTTATTACTTATTCCACAAATTGCGTGCACAACTTTTCCGCAGGATTCACAAGAATGGGCTCAACTACACTCTTGTTGACATACTACATAGAATTTGTTCGCATTTTTATTATCAGACAACTGATCTGGACTTACTGAACGGTCTTGCTTCAGCACATCGAACATTGGCCAGGGAGTTCCGGCCACTTCGGAAAATTACCAGCCAAAGTCGCATATACATTTCCAGTACATCGGACACACTCCCCATTCATTCCGGGAACTGGCCGAACTTTGGGCTTTGGCCGTAACATATATATATTAATTAAAAGGTAACAAATATAAAAGGATAATAAATTGAAACGAATTTGGAATAGTAATTGGTGTACTTGAAGTGGTGATGGGGAATTGCGACCCCCACATTCCGGTTAAATGGACATTTTAATCATATGAAACGCTCCCAGTCACCATAAGTACAGCAATAAAAACAGACTAATAGTCCATACGAAAATAAGACTATAAACTAAAGTAAAATTAAAATTGATAACAACTAACCTAGGTATACTTTAAAAACTATAACAATGACATTCATTATCATTATAAAATCCACTAAAATACTATACTATGTGTACGTAACTTATGCCCAACAAGACGTAGAAATTCTTTACTTCTTTTAAGATGCAACTGCAAAATTCGAAGGATAAAAAATCGTGGGTTACCTGCAATTAAAATATGGTTAACATATTTCTTAACTAGATTATCCCTAAGCGAAGTAGATTTGATTCTAGTACAATGTATCAAGAAATTTTAAAAAATATTGCGTTTTACGTTAATGTGTATTCAACTATTCCAGTCAATTATACGATTAATCATAATAAAGTCATAAGATTCTCGTTTATCATATAATTGATAATCGATACATTTATTACCTACTCTTACAGCCAAATCCAAAAAACTAAAAAAAACCGTTTGATCTAATTGAGGTTTCCTTCAGGGCTATATTTTTAGGATAAAAATTTAAAATAAAATCACGATTACCTTTAAAACCTGTAATAATGTCGTCAACGTATCTATAAAAATAAACATGAAGAAGAATAGAAGATTTAGTTTAAAAAAAAATACAAATCATCAATCGCCGAAGAACAACCACCTCTCATAGGTACGCCAAAAATCTGCTGATAAAACTGTGAAGCATCATATAGGTAATTTTCAAAAAGTACGAATTTAAGTAAATTTTTAATTCTATTCATGGAAATGAATTCCATCAAATCAAATCTACCAAAATATTCCATTGCTACATTAAACACCACTAAAGTATCAATATTATTAAACAAGTCCTCAATGTCAAAACTTGTAGAATGAGATAACGCGGCAGTCTCTTTGAATTTATCAATTAACTCAAAACTGTTTTTAATTATTGCGGAGCCAAAATTATTAACTTTAATTTTAATGAACAACAATTTCAAAATCTTTAGTGATAATAATATAACTTTAGTAATGTATGTGTCATAACCTATTGTTACGGATCTAAACTTAATGGGGTTTTTGTGAAATTTAGGCACAGCAACAATGTATGGAAAATTAATGTTATTAATAGAGGTACCAATATTTTTATATAATGTTAATATGCGCTTCTTGAGGGAAGTTTCACTGTAATCGTATGTGCGATATAACTTAGAATTAGTGTAAAAACTACGTATTACAGTAGAACCTCGGTATAACGACCCCCTGTAGGACCAACATCATATGCTCGTTATAACGAATTGAAAAAATAAAAAAAAAAGAGCAAAGAAGTGATGCAACAGTACATACCTAGAGAACACTTCTATTTATTTGTATTTCCATTACTGAATTTTTGGAAAAAAAGTCTGACGCCTGTTTCCAGTTCATTTGGGAATTTTTCATTATCACTGATTCCATATCCGTTAGATTTTGAAGAATATCTTCAGAATTAAATTGTTCTTCAAAATATTGACTCAAGGCATTGATTGCGTTGAAGGCTTCTTTTTCATTCATTTTTTCAAAAGATGGACGATTTCTTCTCCGTCGTCGAAATCGCAGATTTCTTCATTTCCGGTAATACGGGCAATAAAATCGTCCTCATTCAAATTTTCTTCTCAGCACTGTAAGTTTCGTCTACCGCAACGAATTCATCAGAAGATAATTGAAGATTTAGTTCTCCCCTTTTCGTCACGCCCCCTCCCCTCCTTTAAGCAAACACAAAGAGGGGAGTACAAGTCTCTTGAAGTTGCACCACAGTACAATAATTTTGAAATCACCCACTTGCTCATGAGTTCTGCGGACTAAAATTGGCGGTCGCTCTAACGAAAAATATGCTTGGGGTCGTTGTAATGATTCAAAATTAACGTTATTCCTATGGTAAAATAATTGGGACTTTTTAAGATGGTCGTTGTATCGTGGGGTCGTTAAAAAGAGGTTCTACTGTATTTCCTTATAGTAACGTTTACAAATGAACGAATAATTTGGGGCAACTTTATTAATGCAAATAATTATACAACTATCTTGCAAGTTTTTTACTATTAAATGAGAAGGTTTAATAACGTATCGTGTTGGCTTCCCTTTAAAGCGTTAAAGTAATGTATCCACATTAAATTATAAGTAACTATTTGCCATTGTTTAAAGGCTTCCTCGGATAAATTATATTTAATAGCTAATTTATAAGAAAATGAATTTAAATCAAATTTTATTTTGTTTTATGTTGGTATGTTGTTCGAAACGATAACTAATACCTTTGGACAAAATAATCCTTAGGTATGTATCTTTGATAAAAGCCAGATCACCAGTAATGTCCACGTGAACTATCACGAAATTCAGAATTTGAATTTAAACTGCAGTTGCAAACTTCATCAACGTACAAGCTTCTAGCCTCTAAATTATTGTTGAAAATAAACCTTCTATAAGGTTTAGAATATCGGTATGACCGAACCGGCTTTACGTTGATATTATTCAAATATTTTGAAGTAAAAGACAGTATGAATCTCATAAGAATTTAATCAGATAATAAATTATGAAATTGAAAGACGAAATATTCCTTAACCAAAGGTTTATCTTCTATAGTTAAATGCATGCACAAATTATGAGCTTGTTTCATAATATCATTTATAATACATAATAAATAGGCCTTATTGACATTACGGGGCTCGCAAAAATGGCTCCAGTCAGTGTATGAGAGTCTATTATCTCTCTGCTTATGGTGCCTCTTTAGGTGGTTACAGTCAATGTACGTTCGCTGCCAGCTGTCCGAGAAGGCCATGGAGTATGTGCGCGCTTTGCCGCAGTACACCCCCCCTTCCAGTGTTAACGCCACTCCACAAATCGAACGGGAAATCTGACACGTCTGCCAGAATGGGTAAGTGGGGGTTCGGTGTATCTGTTATAGATCTCTCCTCGGGGCAAGCAGAATTGTCTGATTGGGACGTCGGAATGGTAGATGGGGGAGACTGATGACGTTCTGTCGTTCCCAGCAGGAAGGCTGGTTTCAGTCGGTCCACAGAAATAATCCGTTCTTTGTCTTGGATCAGCACTTTAAAAGTTTTGCCGTATAGTTCCAACACTGCGTATGGTCCGTCGTAAGGAGGTGTAAGAGGTGGTTTGACGTGGTCATGCCGCACAAAGACTTGAGTGCACGTATATAACGATTGTGGCACAAAAATTTGCCTAACACCATGGTTACTTGTGGGTTGTGGTCCCACTGCTTTCATCACAGAACGAAGTTGGCTCAAGAATGCAGCAAGATTGACGTCCTCCGCACTTGGCTGAAAAAATTCACCTGGAAGTCCCAGTGGTTCCATAGACAAGTTCGGCAGCTGGGTTCATCAGAAGGTTGAGTGTTCAAATCAGGTCCGGGTCACCAATAAGGGGCTTGCCGCAACATCAAACAAACTACTATAACATTTGTTGTTAACGTGACCCCAAATTACTTTTAACCATTTTGGTTTAACATTATAGACAGCACATTTAACCCAATTTAGATTAATTCCACCAGAGTGAGTAATGATACTTGCCAAGACGTCAAAAATAAGTTTGTGTTTTTCAACATTTAAAATCGTTAAGGCTATGGTTAATCAAATAAGTAGTAATTAATTATACCATCCTTCAAATAAAAACTTACGTCAAAAAAATCTACGCCATTATTTTCACTATTAATATTTTGAATTAATTTTAAACTATTTGGATAAAAATCGAAATTTAAATCATTCTGCTCAATTAAACAAACCAGAATATTATCTATATATCTGAAGTTATTAGCATTAGTAAGTAGTTGTGTATTATATTAATAATTATGGAGATATGGGTCTGCCACTGCTGACGAGCAACCACCCTCCATTCGAATACCATGTATTTGTTTATAGAATGATGTACCATCACAAAGATGGGTTTCCCTAATAACCATTTGAAGTAGGGATTTATATCTATTGTATGAAATGAATTTCATTAACGTCGTGTCATCTCTTTCATAGCAGTTTAATACGATATACATTAAATTATTTATATCTATAGGATTGAACAAGTCAGAAAAATCAAAAGTGTTTAAATTATACAGTAGAACCTCGGTATAACGACCCCTTGTGGGGCCAACATCACACGGTAGTTGTAACTTATTGAAAAAATAATAAAAATAAATTAGCAAAGAAATGATGCAACAGTACATACATAGATAATACTTCTATTTATTTATATTTCCATTACTGAATTTCGTCGGCATTAAAGGCAATGAACTTGTGGACATGGCTACCAGGTTTGCAAGTGACTTTCTCAACACTGGTCTTCCTTATCCTGACTTGAAAAATTACATCAAAGATCTTTTACACAATAAAGGGCAGATCTCCTGTGATAACATTCCTTCAAATAAACTGCATAAAATTAAAACAAAAATAACTAAATGGCCCCAACTCCCTTCTAGGAGACATGACGTAATACTCACTCGTCTACGAGTGGGTCATTGCAGACTCACCCATGTCCATTTCTTGCTAGGTGCAGCTCTTTCCACAGTGTGCGTATTGCAAGACTCTTTACACAGTCGCACATATTTTAACGTCCTGTGTTTGTTCTAAATCATTGTATATAAAATTTTTTGGTAATCCATCTCCTAATCTTAATCTAATCATTGGGGAAACTCCACATCCAAATTTGTTCCCCTTTCTTCGCCGTGCTGGTTTTTATGCCGAAATAGGATTTTTGATCGTTTTTCAATTTTCTAATATTCAATTTTTAATCATTCAATTTTCAATTCTTTTTTTAATTTTGCTTAATTTTTGAATTGTTTTCTAACTTAAAATCTGAATTCTTAACTCAATTTCCAATTCTTGGTCATTTGTATATAACTCAATCTTTTTTCGTGTTTTGTGTTGAATGTTATATTTTTATTGTTACTTTCATCCGTTTTAGAACCTTTCATGTTATATTTTGTCAATTTTTTTATATAAATTTCGTCTTTTGTTTATTGCCACATCTTGTTTGCGCAGTTTGTCCCAAGAGGATTTAGCGCCATTAAACTTCAATAAACCAACCAACAAACCATTACTGAATTTTGAAAAAAAATCTTTGATTGACTCCTGTTTCAAGTTCATTTGGGAATTTTTCATTGTCACTGATTCCATATCCGTTAGATTTTGAAGGAAATCTTCAGAATTAAATTGTCCTACAAAATATGGACGCAAGGCATTGATTGCATTGAAGGCTCCTTTTTCATTCACTTTTTCAAAATCTTGGACGATTTCTTCTACTTCGTCGGAATCGCAGATTTTCTTCATTTCCGGTAATACGGGCAATAAAATCGTCCTCATTCAAATTTTCTCCGCATGACTGTAAGGATGTCATTCTCACTCGTCTCCGTATCGGACAAACTCGGTACACACATCGCCATCTTTTGCTTGGTGACCAGCCACCTAAATGCAAACATTGCAAACTGACTGTCCTCTCTTCACTCATCATCGTCTCCATTTTTTTATCTGCTCTACACCTTATATCAATTCTCTTTTAAATGCCTCGCCACATCCTAAAATTTTTAGCTTTTTAAAATCTATTGGTTTTTATTCTCATATTTAGCGTTGTTTTACCTCATTCTCTTTTTTAATTATGTCTTTCATCATTTGTTTTGTCCCACTTTCGTTTACTTTTTCTTTTAATACTTTGAAACTGTTTTTATTTTTGGAAAAAAAGAGTTAATGCATCCTTGTGTTTGGCACAATTTGTCCCAGGTGGATGTAGTGCCATTAAGCCCTACCAAACCAACCAAACCGCATGACTGTAAAGTTTTGTCTACGGCAACTAATTCATGAAAAGTAAATGAAGATTTAGTTCTCCCCTTTTCGCACACCCCCTCCCCTCCTTTAAGTAAACACAATGAGAGAAGTACAGATTTCTTGAAGTTGCCCACAGTACAATAATTTTGAAATAGTCCACTTGTTTATGAGTTCTGCGGTCTAAAATTGGCAGTCGCACTAACGAAAAATAATACGCTTGAGGTCGTTGTAATGATTCAAAGTTAACTATATTCCTATGGTAAAATAATTGGGACTCTTTAAGATGGTCGTTCTAACGAAGGGGTCGTTAAAAAGTTGTTCTACTGTATTATCAAAATGTTTAATTTTATTCACTGCATCGAAACTATATTTTACTATGTAACAACTATTACTATTTATTTTTTTTAAACTATATGCTACAATTTTAATAGCATATTGTTGGCCTTCGTGAGGTAAATGGATACCGAGCATTTTAATGATTTTGCAGCTGTCCTTTGATTAGGGGAATTTTCTTTTAACATCAAACAACGTACCTTTGCAGTAGTCGAAGATGTTCGTTTTTTTTCCTTGGATACTTGTTTGCAATTTTTGTCCCACTTGAGGCTCCAATTTGACGTTTTTTTCCTTTCTTTTTGACGGTATTATCTATCGACGCTTTAGATATCACAAAATCATGACTTCACATCGTTTTTGGATAAGGGAATATGAATACTTCTTTTTTTACTTTTTTTTTCCTTGGATACTTGTTTGTAATTTTTGTCCCACTTGAGGCTCCAATTTGATGTTTTTTCCTTTCTTTTTGATGGTATTATCTATCGACGCTTTAAATATCACAAAATCATGACTTTCACATCGTTTTTGGATAACGGAATATGAATACTTCTCTTTTTATGTAATTTTTGTCCTACTTGAGGCTCCAATTTGGCGTTTTTTCCTTTCTTTTTGACGGTTATTTACATATCGATGCTTTAGATATAACAAAACCATGACCTTTAAATCATATCGCCTATTTCGAGAATGTGTGTGTGTGTGTGTATATATATATATATATATATATATATATATATATATATATATATATATAAATGACTGTAAATAGATAAATAGAAAAATAAAAATAAGAAGAACCTCATTAATGGACAAAAATAACCAGTGATATGATGTTTCGAAATGACTGGGGGGAGTTGAGACCCCCCACTCTGGTTAAAACTAGTTTTTACAATGCATTAACTCTCCCAGACATCGGAAACATCACACAAAATCCTTAAAAGTAAACCAATAAAAATGAACTAACCAAATAGAAAAACATCCAATAAAACAATACGAAAAAAAGCAAAAATAAGCAATTGAATCGCTGTAACACATCTTTAAATACCACACAGCAGTACAGCAAAGAACCTCTTGTAGCATGCGGTTGTAGTTAAATTGAAATAATTTTTTAAAATATAGGCTGTACCAGTATATAATTTTGTTTCATTAATACCTCAGAAAACTTGAGTATTTTTCTTCCTGATAAAACTTGATGAGAAAAATCTGTATGGTCTCTAATTACATGAAATGTTAACAAGTATTATTCGTTCTTTCACACGTCAAGCACATTTTAATCACAATGATTATAACCACAACAGTTCATCTTCGTTGTCTTGTTACATCAATCCTGAATAATCCCACTTCTGACACCATAAAATATGGGTTCTAAAATTTAAATACTTCTTTGGAACACGGAGGAACATTTATCGCATTCACATTAACATGTTGAGATTTGAAATGTCGCAAAGGAACAATACTAATCGTCCTTAACGTCTTCGTTTTTAAAATGAAACTCTTCGTTGTGGAAAGGCCGCAGTCTTTCGTTCCACCGTTCTTGTTGTCAATCTGTAACTTCTAAACTTCGCTCGCTCTGAGTAAATTCGCTTAGCTGACTGAGCGAGCGAAGGACATCTCGTCAACACACACATATATACAAGTATATATAATATGGAATTGATTTCAGTACATCTTCAGATTTTGTTTACGATTATTGTTGCATCTATATACACTATAACTGAGACGGAATGGAAGAAATAATATTTAATGGTAACAGACAAGCATTCAAAAATAGAAATAATTACACAGAGAAAACCGGAGCATCTTCTTGGAGTTTACATAAAATATGAGCTACAGCACTAGTTCCTTGAATTGACCAAGTCGCTCCATCTTCCTCTCACTCTGGCAGTTCCTCATTCATGAATTGTCAAATGACTTCGTTGGGTGCGGTTTTATTATTGGTGACGATTCAACCAGTTACTCTCTGAATCCGACTGTTTCAATATTCACAGCGGAACTTTTAGGTATCTTAAAGTCTTTAGAAGAGTTGCTGAATCGCAATGACAAAGATTTTATTGTTTACTCAGATTCATTGAGTGTTTCACATCCTCATACTCATAGTCATCCTCTCATTTTCAAAATTTTAAATTCGGTAAATGATTTAATGTTCTCGGTAATCGATATTCAATTTAGTTGGGTTCCGTCTCACGTGGGTATTAATGGCAATGAACTTGCAGATAAAGCTGTAAAATCCGCTAAAACTTATCTCGCTGTTTAGTTGCCATACTGTGATATCAAAAATATGACTCAGCTGGTTCAAAAAGAATGGCAACATTTTTGAGACGAACAAACACTGAATAAACTTCAAGCTATTAAGTTCGAATCACTATGTAGCCTTCGATTCCTTCACGCCGGAAAGATGTCATTGTAACTCGTCTCCGAATAGGACATACCCGTCTCACTCATCGTCACTTACTCGTAGTGAACCTGCTCCCACTTGCCTACACTGCAAGGTCGCTGTGACCGTGAAGTACATTCTTTCAGACTGTCCTATTTATAATAATCATAGACTTTTATACTTTCATTCGAACAATATTCTCTTACATACACTACTCCTCACCAAAACCTTTTTCGTTTTTTGAAGCATGTTGGCTTTTATAATTTTATTTAATTCTCCACTCCTTTTGTTCGGAATTTTTTTTTTGAGCAGCTACTCTTAATACAATTTTTCGTTTACTTCTCCACCCTATTTTTATACATTTTTAAGTTATTGTGAAGAACTTTGTCTTCTGGTCTTTTACCATTTGTTTTCTCTACAGCTTTACACGGTAAGAGGTCTTTTAACTCTGTGTTTGGCACAATATGTCCATTGTGGATACACTGCCATTAAGCATCATCCAAACAACCAACCATCATTCATGAATCGCTGGAACAGATACGGGCGGCACTTCGCAGCAGTGTAATTTACAGGAACACTGCATACGCACATATGTTTTTACAGCTTCATTTCTTTGTTTTATTAGCTTATGGTTTTTTTTACTGTGGTTTATATATATGTTTCTATAACAGTTTGTAATTTTATTGTATTTACAATTTTTATAGTATTAATATTTTATATTTGGCACATTTTGTCTCAAATTAGTGCCATTAAACTCAGACCAACCATATAAGTTTTGTTTCTAACAGATTGAATGTTGCTTTATGTAATATTTCTAAACAATACTTTGGTGACAAATCAATCTGTGTCCCTAAATCGTAGGAAAATTCAGAAATACTAGAAAATACTTTTGGGGACATTAACTTGTGTATCCATATTTTGAAAAGTTGCCTGATTTAATGTACTTTAAAATGAACTTGGATAGCTTTTAATTTCTACATTGTGAAAAAGGAATATTTATTTAAACTTTCAGTACAGAAGTTCAACTATGAGTGGGAAAACCTCTTTAGCCTACTTGCTGTTATTACACACTAAAACGTAAATTTATTGTAATTGAAATAAAAATTGCAGTTTTATACTTTTTACCTGTAATATAGGAAGAAAAGTTACTTGAATATAAAGTTCATTACGAATAAACACTGTTAAATATATTTTGCCCTTAATATAGGCTAAACAACAGCAATGTCATGTCTAGATTCCTAAATTCCCTCTACTAACTCGTTGTTGTCCACAAATTCTAATTGTGTTTGGCACATTTTGTCCCATGCGGAATTGGTACCATTAAGCTTCAGCCAACCAACCAACCAACCACAAATTCTAACCCAAATTAATAATATATACAAAATTAAACTACATATGGATGAAAACGGACAAATCTTTATATTTGGTTTCTTTTCGTGTCCTTAAGTATTCAAAGTATTTTTTGGGACAATATAAAAAAAAACGACCTGAATTTGTGCCCGAATTGAGCGGACGTATATTTAGCTTAATAAAGCCTTCAATAATTGGATAATTTCCAATGTTCCACTAATTTCTCAATATCTTTACTCATCATGATGAATGATATGTAGACCATAGTTCTCGTGTATCATTCACATATGATGCATCCTACAGGCCAGGCTACGGCTTGTGTATATTACGTGACACGTAGATCGGATTTGTGGGACGGTCGAACATCCTACATGGTGTATAGAACGGATTTGAGGCATACGTTCACTCATTAAGCGCTTTCGATTTGAACGTTCTCTATTAATATATGGAATATTCTCGAATACTGTTTGACATTGGTGTACCTGTTAGTTATCAGGTATGTTCGCATCATCAAATGTGCATCGTATTCTGTGTTGTGTGATATACAAAATATTTACTTATTCATGTAATTATTATAGGAATAGTGAATATTTGTGTGTATAAATGAAACTTCCCATCCTTCACAAAATTAGAAAATCGGGGTGGAGTAAAACAGAGTTAAGTCGATTTTGTATAAGCTATGTGGGATTCACTTTGTGAGTTAACTTATTGAAAAAATGCATATGGAGATCTTGTAATTAAAACAAAAGTCTCATACATCTTAGTAATACATATGAATTTCTGGAGACTTCTTTTAGCTATTATTGTTACACAGAATATTTGGACAAATCATTATTTTATATTGGATAACCACGAGTAACTCCACGGGCGTAGAATAGTTAGAAATTCCCTTAAAACGACAGTCACCCAGATATAGCGCATTTGAATTTCTGGAAATAACTTTTATCTATTTATTCTAGCAGTTCAGTTTTAGATACAGAATTTTTGTATAAAGCCTAATTTGATATTGGGCAGTTCACTAATTATTCGGGGATCCTAGAGTGGCTATAAATTTTTCTTAAAACAAAAATCTCCTACGTCTGATAGTATATTTAAATTTCTAGAAATATGTGGCAATTGTTACGGATATTTTGTACAAAGATTTATTTCATATTGGTTCCTTTAACGAAAGTATGCGTGTAACTTTAAATTTTTAGCGATAACGTTTTAGCAAATTCACCCATGCCCTATCTCTTGCTGGGTGAATCACCTTCACAGTGTGCTTATTGCAGGACACCTTACGCAGTCGCACTCATTTTAACTTCCGTTTGTTTTAGATCTATGTATTTTTTGGAAATCCATCGCCGAATCTTAATTTAATCATCGGGGAAACTTCACATCCAAACGTATTCCCTTTTCTTCGTTTTGGCTTTTATTTCGAAATCTGAATTTTGTTTGTTTTGTTATCAAAGTTATTCATTTAATTTTTTGAATTGCTTATTTATATATAACTCAATTTTATTCGTGTTTTGTGTTTAATGTTTTTATAGACTGTTTTAGAATCTTGCCTTTTATTTTTTTTATCAATTTTTATCCGTAAATTTCCACCCTCTAATATTCCAGGTCCTGGACCTCATTGACAGCCTGAAATCTGTGGGTTTTTCCCTTCTTTTCAGCTGGATTCCGTCCCATGTGGGAATTAAAGGTAATGAGGATGCTGATAAAGCAGCAACAACCGCTAGCTACTCTTGTGATATGTCTTTGCTTCTTTGTGAGGCAAAAAATTATATAAAAAACCTGTTATATAAGAAGTGGCAGAATTCTTGGGATGAAGAAACCGATAATAAATTGCGTACAATTAAACCAAACATTGAATATTGGAGTACTTCGCCATCTAGAAGACATGACGTTATTCTCACTCGCCTCCGGATTGGTCATACGCGTTTTACTCATCGTCATTTGTTACTTGGAGAATCCACTCCAGTTTGAGACCAGTGCAATACAGTAATCTCCGTAAAACATGTCCTCATTGATTGTCCCAGGTTTAAAAAACATCGTATTCATTATTTTAATGCTTCATCTATTCATAATAAAGATATTTTAAATAATCCACTTCATCCTAATCTATTTCTGTTTTTAAAAGACATTGGTTTTTATCCTCACTTCTGATTTTATACCTCATCGCTGTTTTCTACTTTTGGTTTTATTTGTCTCCTCTACACTGTTTTTGCATTTTTAGCTTGTTTTTTTTTATCTTCAGTCATCCTTTTATAGCTGTTTGTTTCCGTCATTGTAGATTGATTTTTAACTATTTGTTTGGCACCATATGTCCCAGGAGGACTCAGTGCCATTAAACTCCATCCAACCAACCAACCAACCATTTATCCGTAAATTTCGTCTTGAGTTTTGTTTCCACATGTTGTTTGGCACAATTTGTCTCTAGAGTTTAGTGCCACTAACCTCCAATCAAACAACTAACTAGCGATAATCTTTTTCGATCTTCATAAATTCAATTGTTGCCACGGATTTTTTTTTTTACAAATTTTTACTATTTTCAGAAAGGTTACCCATCTGTTAGTGCAGGTTTTCTTAAAATGTGTTCCGCTGACATTTAGTGCTCCCCAATGACTCTTCAGGGCTTCATAGAGAAATTTTTAAACACCGTCAACTCTCTTAGAGGTTTTATGGTGCAATACTTCCCTAATGAACAACACAGAAATTTGAAGAATGGATCAAAAACTTAATGAGCACATCGGACTGCCCAATATAATCACTTCATAAAGCAGTGTCAGGGTTAGAATTCTGGTGTCGTTTGAAAAGAGAATATCTAACATTCTTTGGTGCTGTTAACATTTACAAGGAACTTTATTTGCGAAACTGACTTTTATGCATAAGGTTTACCAAAAAATAAATAGGGGAATAATTTGGAGAAGGAGCATACATAATATGAGAATAAAGCGTTATTCTATCCAACCATTGCATTGGAAATAAGAACTTTTCATTGGTCGAGATTACAATTCTGATTGGCTGCTCTCTGGCCGGCTCAATCTTGTATTTCATCAAAACCACTCCTTCCTGCACGAATCTTTGACGTGAAAGGTTGTCCGTGACCGCAAAAATATCGTGTATTTTCTATCCCTCAACCCTCTCCTCTTTAGTTTTTGAGTCATAATCTCGCGAATCCACCATTACCTTTCCTTTTTGCTATTTATTTTATTTCTCGCTCGTTCATTCATACTCACTGAAAGAAACTCAAAAATGTTGGGCACGCCCATATATTTCTGTTGACCCCATTTACTGAAGGTATTGAAGGCTATCCAAGCATTAAGAAATATGACAGTCAAAACAGTCATTCATCCTACTGATACTTTTTCAACAGTGTATAGAATTTGTGGGACGGACGTAGTCCTGAATAAGCTTCATGCTATTAAGCCTGACATCAAATGCTGGCCTACCATTCCATCCAGAAAGAATGATGTAATCGGGACTCGGCTCCGAATTGGACATACTCGCTTTATCCATGGGCACCTTCTTCTAGGTGAACCTGTCCCCATTTGTAACAGCTGCAATATCGCTATGTCTGTGCAGCACATCTTGATTGAGTGTCCAAATTTTAAAGTTAACAGACGTCGGCATTTTCATACTATTGATATTCATCTAAAAGATATCCTTGGCATTATTCCTCATCCTCATGTTTTCTCCTTTTTGAGAGATATCGGGTTTTATCATCATGTCTGATTTTTAATTCTCTGTCTTTTTATCGTTTTCACTGATTTTACATCTTGTTTATAGTACTCCAATTTTTACCATTTTATCCTGTATATTTTTACATTTCTACTTTGTACTTTATATGGCACTCTTCGTTTTGGCACAATATATTCCTTTTGGGATTCACTGCCAATAAATTCCAATCATCCATCCATTCAACAGTGTATAATTTTACTTATATCATTTCATCAAAAAACTTCTTACTTTCACATCGCCTTTCTTCAGTATTATTTACCTTTTATACTGCTATCTATTGTTTACTTTTATATATAATACTCGTTAAATAATAAGCTCTTAGTTTCACCTTAATTGATATTTATGCAAGGTATCCATTTCTATGTATGTGATAAGAAAGGTATTCCGTGGAAAGAAAAATTTGAGGACCATTCTATTAGGACATTTGAATTTCTATAAAAGAAATGATTTAGTTTTGGTCGTTTCAAAGTATATGTATACAGCTTTATTTCTTAATAAGAAATCCCCAATTTTCTTTCATAGTCCCAGAAAAGTTACAAATCTCTCTTAAAACAAAAGTTACCCATACCTACTAGCACATTTGAATTTCTGGAGACAAAACATGTTTGTGTATATTTACTTTTCTTCGAACGCTCGGAAGTACACTGCCCTTCTCCAAGTAAAACAATAGCTTCCACCATCCGGCGCAAAAGAGCCCCTAAAATAGAAAGTTTGTTAGAGAACGGAGAAGAAAAGAAAAAAAAATCGGTCGGAGAACAACAGTGGAACAGAAAATCGTTCCCACATCCCTCGCAGTAGAAAATTTAAAAAATAAAAAAGGCCGCCGCAAACGGAACTGAAAAAAGAAATCGTTAATTGTAAAAGAACCTTACCTTTTGCGCTGGCAAAAATAGCCGTCGGCTTGGCTCGCATAAACAGAAACGTCAAACTATGACGTCATCAAGATGGTGTCTCCAAAAAGTCGAGGAATGTAGATGGGAAGGAGGCGAAAAATAAAAGAAACGAGAAAGACAAAAGCAAAGACGGAAACAAAGCAAACAAAACAAAAAAATGTTCCAAGGGGGGTGACGGAAAAGTTCAGCGAAGGGGGTGAAAATTCAAGCCGATGTGATGAGTAGCAGCTGCAGTGCCATTGTTCCATGTTCGAAGCCGAGTGCAAGAAACAATCGCTGATAATGCCGAGATAATTTGTGTGAGAGGTAACAAGCTTCGTCGCCAGTGGATAAAATTAAAAAATATTTCTATAAACTCCGAGCAGCCGGTAGGTGGATTTAAAACAGTTGCTTTTTCGTCCTGCCTAAATAACACTTGTCACGTTAATCTGAATTTTTATTTAAGTCTATCGATGAATTTTGTTACCGTATCATATAACTTATTTCATTAACGAAACATTTTTTTCATTTATTGAAAAATGGCAACTTTGTTTCCGGATAGTTATAATGCAACTGAAATAGTGATTTCATCAAAATTTTAAATGGTTAATTATTTAGATGTTCTACTTAACTGTTTTTTTTATTCCGCATTTATAACTGTTTTGTCTATGTCGAATTATTTTTTGCTTAGGGCTGTGTTTATTTTTTAGTGTATTTAACATTAAATTCATATCGCTGTAATGTCTTGATAAATTTTTTGTTGTGAGTTTTTTCTATAAATTCTATAATTTTTTAAAAATTTATATTTAAAAAATATAAATTTTTAACACATGTAAAATATATATATATATATATATATATATATATATATATATATATATATATATATATATATATATATGCATTCATGGTTTGCATGACAAATAATTTTTAATTAAACTACGGTATAGAACTTTATGTAGATATTTTTGCAGAAAAACTTAAGTGTAAATGATATCACATCTCTTTCAACCCCCATGTATATATATATATATATATATATATATATATATATATATATATATATATATATATATATATTTAAAGGAAATGTAATTTTAAATATTTAAATTTACTCAAAGTTCTCATTTTTAAATATTCTAAAGTGCTTCAAATTTCTTTTTAATTTATTCTTTGTTAAATATTTATGTTGGAAATATTTATAAAAATTTTATTGTTTTGCAAACTGATTTTGCATTTTGTTTTGCATGATCTTTGTCAGTGGAAAAAATAATTTTTAGGATGCGTTTTGCTTGACTTTTTGACTTTTTGCTATTCTTATAGGTTTGGACTATCATTCATTAAGTTTTAAGAAATTTATTGCTTTCCTTTCAATTCTTTAAAATATCATGTATGTGTGCATGAATTATTAGTGTATGCTGTAGTGTTTTTGACTGAGATACTAGTTATTTTTGTTTTGTTTGAAAGGTTGTAAATGCAATGTGTAGCATTGATAGTTTTTAATACATTTATAGTTTAAACTTATCGTGTAATTCGTACTGATTGTCAGACATTATAAGACTTTAAATACTATAAATACCTCAAATATTGCGAGTTTAATAAAGGTTTTGTATGGTTTGATAACAAAAAAACGTAATACTAATTTCCAAAATTAACGCTTAATTTGACAAGATGTTTTTTCAAATATTTTTTAATTTCTGTTGTTTTCCCATGTCTGTATAGACATTAGGATCTCTGTAAAATAAACAAAAAAAATGTCATTTTTCATTTTTGAGATAATTAATGTCCGCTGTGGCGAACATTAACAATTGTTATATAGAGTTATAAATATACATGTCCGGTGTAGCGGCCAGACTTAGCCCAATTAAGGGTTAAATATTAATAACCAAAACCTACATTAGTGTTTAAAATATTTTATACTGATTAAAATAAAAGTCCATTTTGAACACGAGTGGGTCATTGCAGGCTCACCCATGCCCATCTCTTGCTAGGTGAAGCTCCTGCACAGTGTGCGTATTGCAAGACACCTTACACAGTCGCACATATTTTAACATCCTGTGTTTGTTGTAAATCAATGTATATAAAATTTTTTGGTAATCGTTCTCCTAATCTTAATTTAATCATTAGGGAAACTCCACATCCAAACTTGTTCCCCTTTCTTCGTTGAACTGGTTTTTATACCGAAATCTGATTTTTGATTGTTTTTCAATTTTCTAATTTTCAATTTCTAATCATTCAATTTTCAATTCTTTTTTTCACTTATTTCTTAATTTTTTAATTATTTTCTAACTTAAAATCTTAATTCTTCACTCAATTTCCAATTCTTGTTAATTTGTATATAACTCAATCTTTTTTCGCGTTTTGTGTTGAATGTTATAATTTTATTGTTACTTTAATCCGTTTTAGAACCTTTCATTTTATTTTTTGTCAATTTTTTTTAAAATCTAAATTTCGTCTTTTGTTTATTGCCACATCTTGTTTGGCGCAGTTTGTCCCAAGAGGATTTAGCACCATTAAACTTCAATCAACCAACCAACCAACCAACCGTCTTGAACTTTTTAATAACATCTGTTTACAATTCCCATTATGCGTGTGAAACGGAAAAGGAGGAACGGAGAGATAAAGAATAGATAAATAAATAAATATCCTCTAATTCAAATGATATTTTGATTTGGCAAAATTACTCCTTTAAAATATTTTTGAAATATTTTGAAAACCTCCCGATTACTCGAGTAGAAGTTGATAATGAGAATTGAAAGCAACTTAAAACGTAGAACTAAATCAAAAGTCTAATTATGGTGTATGCCATCAGTAGTACCAATAAGCAACATTAGACAAAAGGATTGTTTCTGAAAGATGCCAATCGTTTTAAGAAAGTTCCCAATGTTGTATTTAATTTTAAGGTAAAATGCGACCATTTGTCGTCATTGTAACACTATTATGACCGTGAAGCATATACTTGTTGAGTGTCCTTTGTACGCCAACCAGCGTTTTTACTATTTTTCTTCTAATAATCTGCCTTTATGTGATATTATAAATTCTGTTCCGAATCAAA
>CM063507.1:60673200-60715676 GCA_032207245.1 Pardosa pseudoannulata | reverse complement strand
ATAATACTATTGCCCAGTTATTCTGCTCAATGAGCTACCCAAAAACTTTTAAGTTTCCAGATACATAAGTTTAAGAATATTAAGAAGTAGAAAAGAAATCTTTTTCAGTTGTTTCTATGACACACAATTCCATTCCTAGTAATTAACAAAGTTATTTTCTGATAAGAAAAACTTAATTTTGCATTGTGGTGGTACTTACACGCACACAAGTTTTTACAGCTCTAGCTGAACTGGAATGAGTTGAAATTTTATTGTAAAATTTGTATCAGATAAACAAAGGATGTTAAATAAAAGCTTTTAAAAATGGTATTTATTTATAATGTATATAAGTTTGGGTTTGGAACATTACAATCCATTTTTCATAACATGAGGTTTCATTAGATATGGGTTTACTACTTAAAGCCAATGCTGAATGCATATAGCTAGGCCAAGAGAGAAAGTCTAACCTACAGATTTCTGAAAAAGTAATGCAACCCCTATTCAGATATCAGAATGTAAACATACTTAATAATAGAATTACAGTGTTTTTAGTATAACCACAACTATAACAAGGAACCATTTTGGATCATGTCTGACCAAAATAAAATCTACAGAATCTAAATTTCAAAAATTGTGTATTTCAAAGGATGACATATTTACTGCATCATGAACTTTTACAATCCAATATATATTTAGTGTTGTGACTTAAGTGGAATGACATTCAAAATAGTATTAAAAACTGGGAATATTTACAAAATTTATAGACTATAGTCATTTTAGTACAGTTTATGAACACAAATAATGTAATAAAATAAACAAACACACATTTTCAGTATTCAGCATTGTGCCTGGCTTTTATACACTTGTCTATGGTCAGTAATAGATTAGCAACAGCTATTCAATATCATTACATTTAGTTTTTTTCTAAAAGGGGTCCCTCTTAATCATTTCAAGCATGCCCTTTAATCAAAATTTAATGTATTGGTAAAACACACTGAATTAAAAACAGCCAATAGAGTGAAAACATACATATTTTAATATAGGGGTAGATTGCTCATATTTTACCATTGCTAATACATTAAATAAATTACTCAAAAGCAATGCCACTGGTGACAGTGTGATGTGCTATTGAGTCAAATTCTTTTTATTAAATCTTTATCCAAAAACAATCACCTTTTAGACATGCCACTAAAATATAAGTTTTTCCAGCTTTCTCTCTAATTTTCTATATATGTTAATAGCTTTTATAAAAGTAGATGATTTCTGGTAATACCTTTTTAGATATTAATTCTGTAATATTTGAGAAGCTATTTTGTTAAAACAGCATTGGATGTGATATTCCAATATTATGAACTTTAACTCATGATTTATGCAATATGTGGTATACTTATGATGCAATTTTCTATAGTTGTAACTTATTTATTTATGCTATTTTCATCAAAAAAGCATGTAACTTTGAACTAATTCATCAATAAGCAAGAGTATCTTTAATTAAGGTTTTGGAAATTTTTTTTCCTTTGTGCCTTTTTGATTAATGCATCCTTTTTTTTAAGGGACACAAATTGAGTAACCTTCCCCTCAGAAAAATAAGTTTACAAAATTCCATTCCTAATTGGTATGCACTTAAATGTATTTCAAATAAATACAAAACTAAGTTATATTATTTTTAAAAAATTTTAAGTGTTTTGCAACATTTAAGCTTTACAGAGGGGAGTTCAATATAGCAACGAAAACAATGATGGGACTGGAGTTTATTAACATCAGCTATTATTTTTATCTTAAAAAGGTTTGAGAAATAAATTAAACCAATAATACCCTATCTATAGTTCTAGAATTAAGGAATTTGTACAGCAGCAAATAAACTACTGTAGAAGTATTTTATGAACTTTGTCCAGTTGTTTATTTCAATTAATTTAAACTAGCTTGAAACTTGGTAAATGATCTTGATAGCATATTCCATGAAGATATTAGCGAAGGAACAGATCAATTATGATTTAGATGGGTGAAAATGCTTAAGGATGAAATCTGAGAAACAAACAACAGCAGTTAAAGGTTGACAAATTGATTTCATATAATTCATTTTTATTTCCTTAAACTTGTACTTCAGTTCAGTTCATTTGAATGATTAATTTATTGTCAAGAGTACATATTTCAAAACTATGGCTTTTTTTTAAAAATAAACTTGAATACTGAATGCTCTTCTGCTAATCATTACAAATTGTAAAATATTTACTGTATAAATGGATATAAATTAACAACATTAAATAGTTAATATTATTTTACCTAAATAGCCCTTAAAAGTTTGCTTGCTATCTTCTAAAGGAATTAAATTTTTAGTTGCATCTTGAAAAAGCAAATTTCTGCCATTATATTTATCTTCAATTCCAAAAAGCATAAATTCAGGTGAAACATCACTCCTTGAATTATCACTTATATCATCTCTTCTTCTACCAGGAAAACTTTTCCAGCTAGAAAACCTTGATACAGCCTCCTATGAAAATGAATCATTTTTTCTTTTAAAAATATAATTAAGAATGTAAAAAGTTCATATGGATATAAAAAAAATAAGCAGTAACAATAAAACCATCATGGTTTAAAACTCTCATAGAGAACATGACACTATTATACATCTGACATTTTTTAATTTTTTGCATTATCCCAAATATGGTTAGGCCAAAGTATTACTACTGTTTCAATGAAACAAGATAACAAAGGTACCAGAGAGTCATTTACATGCATCAATTGCTACTGATACAATCCCTTCATGCCTCTCAAGCCCTAAATTATATAAGAATAATATGACAACTAAAGCTGTAGACTAGCTGATAAGACATGAAATTATTCACATTTGCCATTCACTTAATGAAGTTAATAGGATGTGTCAATGGAAATAATAATCAAGGATCTATAAATAAAAACATCTCAATGTCAAAAACTTGTACAATCAGAGTCCATAGTCAATTTTTGCAATATTAATACAGGACTTTTACAGGAGAAAAATGAGACTTTTTTAAAGTCTTTTTTAAAGTACTTTTAAAGAGTACTTTTTTAAAGACCCAAAATACTATTTTCTTATTATGATTTATTCTTTTTATGGTTACTTTTTTTTTCATTATATCTGTCGTGTAAACTCTCTCATTCTCCTTGGAGCAGCGCCGAACGCTGGCCGATTGGTTAGGGCACTGATCGTCGGTACCGGAGTTCGTGGGTTCGAATCCCGCTATGGCATGGATGTTCGTTGCCTTTCGGAATCGGCTTTAAGCTGTAGGTCCCGGTCTCATTAGCCCTCGTGTGCAAAACAGTAGACCGTAGCGCTCCAAACCAAACCAAACCTTGGAGCAGCTGGATGACTGCTCAACTCGAAAAGATATAAGTGATGCGTTGTGAAGAAAAAAGATTGAACTGTCGGCTATTTTTAAGAGACGCAGTATTTTCTGTTTTAATATGCATTGTAACTTGTCTTTTATGTTGTGAAAATAAATGTTATAGTGTGGAACCTAAAGTTTAATGCAGACTTCAAGAAAGATTATGCCCTTTTAAATCAAAACTTGGGAATTTTGAAGGAGATAGTACTGAAATTTAGAAATATGAAGGGTCATACTAAAAAGTTTCCTTAATGCAGTTTTGATGGAACTTACAAATCCTGATAATTCATTATTTTTTACTAAAATTTCGAAGAAGATAAATGTTTATATATATATATATATATATATATATATATATATATATATATATATATATATATATATATATACAACACACACACAATCAAATCTTGATTTAGAACCATTCTATAAAACACCAAACTTGTTAAAACAACACAAGTGTGAGAGAAATCTTCCAAAAAAGGCTTATAAACTACTAAATCACAAATTCATTATAATGCTAAATGATATTTTCTAGTAATGAACAGCTAGTACATAATTTTCCAAGAACTTTTTCTTACCATATTATTATTATTATTATTATTATTATTATGACAATAGTACATATTTCAAACTTTTAAAAATTTGCATCAATAAACTTATTTTAAAACATTGGTTACAGACACAGAAGTCAAAATTTTGGGAAAAAAGAAGGAAAAAAGGGAGAAAAGAGGAAGTTAAATAACTATTAAAATTTAATGTTCTGATTTATTTAATGCAAAAACAAGTGCCTAAATATAAAATATGGAAGTATCTAAATAACTTTTTATCAATATAAGTAAGTACTCAAGTTTCCTAGTAAAAAAATATTTAAAATAGATTCAAATCAGATGCTTCTTCAATGTACCTCATTAAAAAAATAAATAAATTCACCAATACGGTTGAACTTTATTATATTAAATTTTGAGGAATCATATTGTTTGTTGTACTTGAACCTTTAAGAAAAATGCTAGATCTCAGAAAATTATAACTTGTATAAGATTTACATAAGGTTACATATTATCTTCTATAATATTTATAAAAATATTATCTTTAATGATTTTAATTGACCTTAACCAAACAACTGAAAGATTGAATATCAGAATGACCAAAAATGTAGACAAATGCAAAACTAGTTTTGTCTTCTAGTTATTGCTTACTATTTTAATACTGAGTTAATTTATAATCTTCTATATCAAGCTAGTTTAAGGAATTTCTTTGTCCAATACAACAAAAAACATTTTCTTTCCTTGAGTGTCTGGACAAGATGTTATTAATTTCATGCACTTTGTTTTTAAATCTAGAAACATATTTAAATCTGTTTTTAGAACTGCAAAAAAGTTTTATACAAAATGATGAAAAAATACTTAGTAAATGAATGAAAGAAAGGATTCTCCTACCTCATTCCTAAGATTCACTATAAATGTATAAAATGGAGAATTGCCACTTATGGGTAAATTAGCATTGTAAACAAAAGGAAAATCATGAGATCAAAATTTTCATTTGTTATAAGCTGGTTTGTTAAAATAGGGATTTCAACAGTACATCAATAATTTAAAAGCCGTTTCAAATAGCAAAGCTTTAAAATGCACTTCCAAACAGAACTTGAAAACTTTGTAACTGCAAAATTTGTTATTAACTAGTTTGTAAAATTCTATTAATTTTTCTTACATTGATTTATAATAAATGTTTAAAAAATACAGTATAGTCTAATTTTTTTAAATGGACAATTTCAAAAATTTTTTAATAAAAGTAGCAGATCCAGAAGTTAAATATTAGAGGGGGAAAAAAAGGAGGAAAAATGGAAAATAAAGAACAATTTAAAAATATTTATTTAAGTATACATAATGCAAAAACAAGTACCTAAGTATGAAATATACCAGATGCTAAATAATTTTTACTAATATAAACAATTACTAGAGTCTCTGAATCAAAAAATGTTCAAAACAGATTCAAATCAGAAGTTTCTCGACGCCGGATTCCACAGGTTGCTCCTCTTCGTGCTAAAAGACAATTTTGTTTTCTGCATATTTCACTTTCGATTCGAAAATGGCTGAATCAGCGGCAGTCCGGATACCTGTCTACAACCCCGTAGACCCAGCCCTATGGTTCGCAATGTGTGAATCTACATTTGAACTTGCTACACCTAAAGCCATAACGGATGCGAAGACGAAGTTCAATTACTGTGTGGCAAATTTACCCCCTGAAACTGCATCTTTAGTGCGGGATATTATACTAAAGCCCCGTTCCGATTCATCATACGATGAACTAAAGACTGCCATTTCGGAGCGTTGCGGGGAAAGCCGCACTCAAGAAATTCGGAAGTTGCTCGTTGGTGAGCAATTGGGAGACCGAAAACCTTCTGAGCTACTTCGCGATATGAATCATCGTGCTCAGAACCATAACATTTCAGATGCTTTACTTCTAGAACTTTTTCTTCAGCAAATGCCACAAAATGTGCAGTCAATTCTTGCTTCGGTTCAGCCTCTCGACTCCCAAAAAGCTGCTGATATTGCAGACCGAATATTGGAAGTAACTCCTCCACAGGTAAGCGACATTTCTCCGTTAAAATCAGTAGTATCAGAAACCAGTAAAATGGAATCGCTTCTTCAAGAAGTACAAGAACTTCGTAAAGAAGTGGCTAAGTTACGTCGACAACGCAGTTTTTCTCGAAATCGAAACCGATACAGGAATCGAAGCCCTTCAGCCACTGCTGCTTCGAATTCTACTTCTTACTGTTGGTATCACAACACGTTCAAAGAAAAGGCCAACAAATGCATTCCTCCGTGCTCTTACTCGGAAAACGAAACTGGGAATGCGTAGCGGCGACATACGTTGCTCCCCACGAATCTCGTCGCCTTTTTATTAGAGACAGAAAAACTAATCTACAGTTTTTATGTGACACTGGTTCCGATGTCAGTATTATATCCGCAACTAAACACCAATTGTGTCAAACACCTATAATGACTTTTTCTGCAGCTAATGGAACACCCATTCATGTTTATGGGCGTAGAACATTGAACTTAGACTTTGGACTGCGTAGAACTTTTAATTTTTCTTTTTATATATGTAAAGTGCAAACAAATATTATTGGTTCTGATTTCATGCATTATTTTGATTTAACACCTGATTTGAGAAGAAAGAAACTTGTTGATTTAAAAACAAATTTAAATGTTTCTTGCATGGTTAGTACTGTAAATATACATTCTGTTAAAACTATAACTGAAGATACTGTGTACCATAAATTATTACTAAATTATCCTTCACTATCTAAATTACCAAACCTTAATCATAGTGTAAAGCATAATACTGTTCATTTTATCGAAACCGTAGGTCCTCCTGTCTCCTGTAAACCTAGGAGATTGGCCCCTGACAGATTAAAAATTGCTAAAGCTGAAATTCAAAATATGATTAATTTAGGCCATATGAGACCTTCAAAAAGCAACTATTCCTCTCCTCTCCATATGGTGCCTAAGAAAGGCACGAGCGAATGGAGACCAGTTGGAGATTTTCGTATGCTAAATTCTCAGACAGTGAAGGATAAATATCCTATACCTAACGTTTGTGACTTTGCAGCAGAATTGCATGGCGCAAAAATTTTTTCTCATGTGGATTTAATTAAAGCATATCATCAAATACCTATAAATCCCTCTGACATTCCTAAACAGCCATTGTTACACCTTTCGGCCTTTTTGAAAGTACAGTTATGCAATTCGGCTTATGTAACGCTGCTGCAACGTTCCAAAGGTTCATAGACGAAGTTACGCGAGATCTTCCTGGAGTATTTTCATTTGTTGATGACATTTTAATTGCTTCTAAAAATGAAAGTGAGCATTTATCACATTTGCAATCTCTTTTCTCTAGACTAAATGATTATGGACTTTGTATCAATGTTTCTAGATGTGTTTTTGGAGTACAATGTATAGAATTTTTAGGTTTTCATGTATCTGGGCAAGGTTTAAAACCATTACCACATAGGGTAGAAGCAATTCAAAATTTTCCAAAACCCACCTCCTTAACCCAATTAAGGAAATTTCTCGGTATTTTCAATTTTTACAGACGTTTTATACCTAGAGCATCACACATTTTAGCTCCATTAAACAAATTACTAGAAGGTCAAAATAATAATAGGAAGTCAACAAAACCATCTAAAAAGTACGAACACCCTCTGGAATTTAACAATGAAGAAAATGAAGCATTCTTAAAAGCCAAAAAAGCTATGTCTGAAGCTACTCTTCTCAACCATCCAATTCCTGGTGCTGTTTTAAGCCTTTGGACTGATGCATCTTCATTTGCCATTGGTAGTTCATTAAATCAGCTTTCAAATGGAACCTGGGAACCTATTGCATTTTTCTCTATGAAGCTTTCTAAAAACCAAACTAATTGGTCAGCGTACGATAGAGAACTTTTGGCTATTTATTCTTCTATCAAAAAGTTTCGGCACATGTTGGAAGGCAGGGAATTTTTTATCTATACTGATCAAAAGCCCCTAATTCATGCCTTCAAACAAAAACCCGAAAAATGCTCACCTCGCCAATTAAGGCATTTAGACTACATCTCACAATTTTCTACCGATATTCGGTACATCAAGGGTGAAGATAACATCGTTGCAGATGCATTATCGCGCATAGAAATCGACACAATCTCCAACAAAATTATAAAATTTCATGAAATTTCACTTTCACAAGAGAATGATTCAGAGCTTCAAAAGCTTCTAAACTCTAAAAATTCAAATTATGTCCTTGAAAAGCATTATTTTCCTTTAGAGGATGTAACCTTGTATTGTGACATGTCTAAAAATTCACCCCGACCGTATATTCCAAAAACCTTTCGTTCACAAATTTTCTACCATATTCATAACCTTTCTCATCCTGGCATTCGAGCGACTAGAGAATTAATTACTAAACGATATTTTTGGCCTAATATGAATTCATTTATTAAAAATTCTGTTCAATCCTGTCAAAATTGTCAACGTTCTAAAATTCAGAGACATACTAAATCTCCTACAGGTACCTTTTCCACGCCAGATGCTCGATTCGCCCACATTCATATTGATTTCATTGGTCCATTTCCACCATCTGATGGTTATACTTATTGTATGACAATAATAGACCGCTTTACAAGATGGCCGGAAGTCATCCCAACAACGGACATAACAGCAGAAACAACTTGCAAAGCTCTCATTCATAATTGGATTTCTCGTTTCGGATGTCCTGTCACAATAACCACTGCGCGTTGGTCAAACAGTAGAACTCACTCCGCTACAATATAAATGCGCATTTTAGATACTAAATTTTTAGAAGGCATTCCTACAAACAAATTTTTAATTTTGTAACACTAGAATTTCTTAAATAGCAGTAAAATCTATACCTTAATAGTTTGTAAAGATACAATAATTAGCATTTGATTTAATTTTAATCAATGTCTAAAAACTCATGATTTAAATAACATATACTCTGTATAAGGCTATTTTTTAAGTGAACAATAAAAAAAAAATTTTTTTTAACAGTAAGATTTCAGGACGATGATCGAACTCACCGGGCTTTCTTCCGGTATCTGAGACAGTGGGTTCGAATTCTACTTTAGCCTAACAGATTTGTAACCATTTAGTTTAGGCTGAGAGCGCTAGAGTTTACTTTTATGTTACCCGACAGCTAAAATCATTGGAGTTTACTACTTAATTCTACGATTCTGAACGGCTGCGAAATCGATCAGTTCTCCCTCTGCTCCCATCGTGGACAGACGTTGAACAGCTCCCCTCCGACTTACAGCGGATACTAACTGATTGTGCTTGTGGGGCCTTTTGGCTTGCACTTGACACAAAATAGTTATATGCGCATTCTCCCCAGTGTTTACTATTCTGGATCTAATTCTGGATTTAGCTAATAATTTATCTAAAATTGATAGTATTCACAAGAAGGATATGGACACGACATCGGCACCTGGATCTTCAAAAGATATTACTGACTGGACCCCAGTGGAGATAGAACTTATTAATCTCTTCAAGGGAGGCTTAAACCCCAAGGACTTTTCAGCAGTAGTCAAGAATTACCCGAGGATCAACAACTACATCCAGCAAGGTAAGAGTCTTAACGATATTATGACCGGAAGTAAGGACCAGGATATGCAGGAAAATGAACTTAATCTTAACGCAAACCCCCCTAAAAAATCTAAAACTAATGATGAATTTACTGCTCCTCCTATTAGGAAAACGGCTAAAAGGACTATTGATAATAGTAATTCGACAAATAATGTTAAATTAGGAAATAGGTTCGCAATCTTCAATCAGCAACCTATTGAAAGTAATTCAAACTCTGATAAAGATAAAGATAATTGCCAGGAAAAAGTAATAAAAATAAAGCATATTACTATTGCTAAGTTAGATAATTACAGAAATACTCTAAATGACTTAGAAAATGCTAACACGAAATTCCATGCTAAGATCAGTGGTAATTTCATCAAAATCCACCCGGAAACGGCTGAGGATCATAGGATTATTACTAAATTCATGAAGGAAAATGATATTGAAGGTTACATTCTGCCACTGGGGCAAACCAGACCCTTGAAAAAAGTCATACGTGGCCTACCAATTGATACCACTACCGATGAAATTGTGGAAGTCCTGACTGAAAAATACGGGTTCCAAATTCTTAAGTGCGTCCAGATGATAAGTAGAAGAACCAACCTAAAACTTCCCTTATTCTTAATTCACCTCTCCCCTATACCCTGTAGCAATGATATTATCAACTTAAGCAAACTTCTTCATTTTAAAATAACTATTGAAAACTATCGTTCCCCCTTCAATATCATGCAATGCCACAGATGCCAGTACTTTCATCACCATAGTGAGCATTGCATGATGAAAGAACGATGCGTTAAGTGCGCCGGACCTCATAACAGTAAAGAATGCGAGAAAGGTGAAAATCTTGAGCCTGAACAACTGAAATGCTGCAACTGCGGAGGTCAACACGTAGCTAGCTATAGAGGCTGCCCTAAATTTCCAAAACCAAAAATTAATCCGACTACTGTAAATAATAATAATCACCACAGAACTTATTCTAGGGTTATTAATAATATCCCCAACCAAACTGATAAACCTAATCAACCCAATGAAATAGATCCAGACAGTTCTGAAAACGTTTCTAGACCCATCAACACCCAATTCAGAAGAATTAACCCCAATCAAAATCAACTAGAAGGCATAAGTGAAATTAACATTATTGTAGGAGAAATCAAAAATATGTTAGGCATAAATCACTTCAGTGAACTTGCTAGTAAACTAGCTGACATTAGAGATGGAATGAAGAAGTGTAATTCTAAAGAACAAGCCCTAATGTTCTTCATTAGTCACACAGAATTACTAAGTACCTTCGCTCCATAATGGCTGCCTCACTAGCTTCTGCTGTCTTCGCATGGTTTTTCCCCCCCTCGTGTCCTTCTCCTTCTGCAATTTCATTGGCTCTCAGGATCCAATGAAATTTCTCCCTTCCCCAAGCTGGATCCTCCAGTACTATAGTCACTTTCTTCAGCTTCTCTTCTCCTCTTCCCATTTTGTTGGCTTAGAAAAAAAACAAAAACAAACAAACCTTATTAGTAACTCTGTCCTTACTTTCGTGCCATAACTATTGTTATTTCTCTAGACCATGTGTTCCAGTATACTGGCTTAGAGGGCTAGGCCCAGGAAAGCCAGTAAATGAAGCTCCAGTGCGATGTCCAGTGCAATGTACGGCTGCGAACAAAGCGGCGGGATTCGAACCCGTGGCAGCATCCTGCGGATTCAGCTGGCGGGCTGATTTTTATCGGGATTGCCGTTAAAAGTTACGATTTTTCATTAATAAATTTTTTCATCAACTTCAATACAGATGCAAACTTAACAAAAAAAGGTGCGGATTTTTCAACAACAATTAACTTCCGTAAGTTATTTGCAACTGTGTTATTTTCTCACAGATACTGATCATAGCACAAAAATTCAGTCAATAAGATGAAGTATCGTTAGAAATAACTGTAAGAGGGATTGAAATCTTAATACTGTTACCGCGATATTAAAAAAATATCGATATATCAAACAGTATTACGATTGGTCTACACGTACGTGTGTTCGGGGGATAATCTATACGCAGGATGTTAAAACATAATTCTACCGTTTTAGAGCCCCCATATTATGATAGCAGTATTAACTATAATGGCCCATTAAAAAAATGAGCATTTTCCGGAACCGAAATCCAGAAAACGGTTGTTTTTCACCAAAAACGTACAGTTACGGCTTAGCTGTACTATTACATCTAGAACCACACACGTTCTATATGTTTCATTTGTACCGCGCGTCACACGGCTTTTTGACCTTGAAGCACGTGTTGCGAGAATCAACTGATAACGCTTCTCTCCTGCTCTTTGTCAAAAAAAAAAAATTGTGGACGTGGCAAAGAGAAAAAACAAATGAGAAAAGGGAAGAAATCTTTCTGATTATCGTCAAAATTTAAATATATACAAGTTAAAAAAAAAAAATGCGGCAGTCCATTTTTTAGCGCACAGGCTCGGAGTACCGTTTCTTTTCCCCTCTTGGGTTCAGAAACGGGGTAAACAAATTTCTTGACACTACAATCCAAAAATTCGGGTCCCCCTTTTAGTTTTGACACTTTGATCGTTATTCGCTAACTTCCAAACATCTGTAACGCCAATAAATAGCCTAAAACTTTTTTTTTTGGGGGGGGGGAATCTCACAGAAAGAAAAAAAATAGAAAAACAAAGATGTTACCAAAACAAATGTGTGCAATCCGTTCCGCTGTTACATAACTCCGTAAACGTTGAGAAAGAAAAAACAAATAAAAGGAGTGAATGGCCCAAAGAAAAAAGGAATAAAAGGAGGGAATATGCGAAAAAAAGGAGGAATGCAGTAAAATAAGGAAAAAAGGAGAGATTTCTAAAAAAAAGGAAAAAGAGGAAAAAAAGGAGCGCTGCGGTGTCTGATTGGTTGGTTAGTTGAATTTAAGCAGAAGTAATTGTATTTTAAAAAAAAATACTTGTAATTTTAATTTTCCAAGAAAATTGTAATTGAAAGTTAATTATAATTAATAACATTTTTATACATTCATCATATAAAATATATTAGCTAATTTGTTTACAATTGAATTTGATTCTATAAAAACAAATTTAACCATAATTTTAAACTGATTATAATATTAATAATTATGATGTTAATAATTTTTTCCAGTAATACAACTTAAATTTTTAAAGGTAAAAAAGGATACCATTTGCATATTTTCTTCCAAATCAGCAGGCTGTTACTATTGACAAATTTTATTTAAAATTGGCAGCACACTATTTAAAAAATTTATTCAAGTTCAGGAGCATGTAAGGAAGTTCAATCTGAGTTAACAGAAACTGGTAGCTTTCTTAACATTAATTAAAAATTCAGGTTGAGATTTTTGCTCATGACCAAATTTAGAATCTTTTGTTTACAGCAAAAGCAAGCTTTTTCGAGTTGCATTCACCTTCATGATTCTAAACGCTGTAAAAATTCTCAGTCTATACATAAGTTTGTAAAATAATCTGAAAATCAAAAATTTTATTGAAAATCTGTAAAAATGTAGTCAAATATACATACTAATTAATTTCAAACTTAGAACATTTTCAAACAAACGAAGTTATATAAAATTTGGTGTTTCATAATGGCACTTTGAATTCCAAGATTCAAACAGCATAAATAAGGTTTTGAAAATTTCAAGTATTGATGAACATGTGCTGCCATTAACAGTAGTTAATAGTAACAAATATCTGTCATTAGCTGTTTTGACTACTCTACTCCCCTATAATCTTAAATCAACTTCTTAATATACAATCTAAATGGAAAGCGAAAAAACTTAATTTCATCAATAGATATATGATCATGATTTAATATAAGTTGACATAACTTATCAATGCAGGAAGGATGAATTTACTCTATAGAAACTAACTGATACATAAATAAATGAGTGATAAAAATAAACCAACTTTTTCTATATAATTAAAACAAATACTTCCTTAAACTGAAACTTACCGACAAAAACATTTGGAACTGCTTTTTACGCTGTGGAGACACTGCAGAAGTTGTAACAACAGCATGTGCAGGCACATGGCCCCAATTACAATTTTTGTAATTATCTATGCTACTGGTGAAACCATTTGGACACACTAATTTAAACATGTGTTTGCTGGGGCCAGCATAATTTTCAGAACTGGTCATTTCATCCATTGTAGAATGTTTGAGGAAAGCTACTTCTCCACCCCCATTCACCAAACAATTAAAAGCGCCATCAAAATTAGCATAGGGATCACTTCCTGAACAATGAATGCTTTTTTCTCCAGCACACAGTTCACACATATGCAATGGATTATCACCTACAAAAAGAGACAGAAAATAAAACATTGTTATTTAGGCAAAATTTGCAATGGTGGACTGTGTGCCTTTGAAAACAAAATTTTAGGAGCATAGAAATTTGGTTAAAAATTCAACCAAAAATAGGTTCAAATATTTTCAATATTAGAAAGAATAGATTTAATATTCCCCCTTTCAGTTGATATTTATAAAAATCAGTTAAGGGGTTAAACTCAATTTGAAAAATAAAAAACAGTATAAAGTATAGAATTCAAGTTATAAAACATGATATATAGAATGAAATTACAAAAGAAATAATAAAAATTTTAAAACAGCATACTTGTTAGACTGAATTTATCAATATATTTGAACATTTCTAAAAATTGCTGCATTTTTTTATGATGTAGGGCATTTACTGCACATTTTTCCTAAAATAAAGAAATATCTGATCTGTCTGTTATTTTCACTTCAAGCACTATTTGAATACTATTACATGAACTAAATTGATATACTTGCAGAGATCTTAATTTAAAAGTCTACACTTTAAGCAGGTTAAATCATATTTGAAAGAAAACCATATAAAGTGTACAATTCCAACTGTAGAAAATAGAATCAAGAATTCAATCACAAAGGTAATTTGAAAAGAGCATACTTACTGGATTAAATTCATCAGTTAACAATTTTGGTGCAAAACTGTTTCTAAAAAATGTTGCAGATTTTTAATATAAAACTTTTGTGATTTAGGAAATAAATATGAATTTACCCTGCATTTTCTTAGCATAATAAAATATGCTATTTATGTAATATTTTCAGATATCCCAGTTCAAACACTAGTAAATGACACTTACAGAAGGGTTCTAGACTTAAAATTGTCCACTTTCAGCTATTTAACTTATTATATTGAATTGCACTGTATAAATAGTACAATTCCAACATAAGAAAATAGTACTGAGTGTTTAATTGAAAAGAGCATACCTGTTGGATTGAATTTATCAATTAATGAATTTGGAGCACAACTGCTTCCAAAAAATGCTGCAGCTGTCTTAATAACATTATTGCAGTCTTTCACTTCAATGATATCTTTTTCAATCAATACTGAGATGGGGATAATCCAACCAGCCATCTGCCCAACACCAGGGAAACAAGCTTTTTTCCCCTTTAGATCAGCTAAAGACTTGATATCCAGAGAGTCACGAACAACGGCCACAGAATAATATCCAGATGATTCATCTGCAAATTCAAATCAAATTAATCTTAGATGTGTTGCATTTTCAAAACACTATTATACAATTTTTAATGACACCAATCAAAAGTCCTTTTGGGTAAATATGTTACTGTTTTCCAAGCTGAAGTCTTTGCAATCTATATGTGTTGCAGGCCCTGCCTTGGCAGGCGTTTGTGTAAGCAAACCATTTATATCTGCTCTGACAGTCAAGCTGCGCTTCAAGCCCTGTCGAGGTGTAGTGTTACCTCTGCTCTGGAAGTGTTTTGAATATCTCCGTGACCTTGCTTCAGACAACAAGGTTAATCTTTATTGGGTACCTGGTCAATTCAGGGTAATAAGCTAGCTGATAATTTAGCTAGGAAGGGGTCCAGCATTTCTTTTACTGGACCCGAGGCTGTCTTTGGTACTGCTCTGGGGACTATTAGGAATTTTGTTTTTTGTCATTTTAGGCATCTTTAGTATTCCAACTGGCTTATTGGGAATGGTCATAGGCAAGCCAAAGAGCTTAATCGTGACTGCCACAGTTTGCATAGTAAGGAGCTCTTGTCTATTAAAAGGAATGGCCTGAGGAAAGCAGTTGGTCTTCTTACTGGTCACTGTGCCCTCAATAGGCATCTCAGCATTATGGGGATTAGTTCTGATCCCTTGTGTCGTGGATGCCATCTTGAGGAGGAGACTTCTCATCGCATTTTGTGTGATTGCGAATATTTCTTGGCTCTTAGGTTTGAGCACCTTGGTCACCACCTTCTTGAGCCTTGGAAGCTGCAGAACATTCCTGTCAATTGTCTGCTGAGATTTGCTGCAACTTGTGGCTTTTTTTCTTAGGCACTCTTGGGTCATGATTTTATTCTTCCTGGGTTTAGGTACAATAGACCTCTGGTCGCAGTGCCCAGCTCTTGGGGAATCTCCCAAAAGCTGCACTAAAGGAGAGTTCATTCAATTCATTCAAAGTCCTTTTACAATCATTCAACTACATAAATTCAAATAAATTAATGATAAAAGTAATATCCCGATTAAAATTAGTATGTAAGTATGAATCTAACTATCTCTTCTTTCCCTTTCAACACTTAATACGCCTAATTATATATGTATGATTACATAAATATATATATATATAGAGAGATAAATAGCTTCACTTATGAAGCCTTTTGAGTAATTCATATCACTTAGTACATCCCAAAATTACATAAAAATACTTTAATTCATCATTTTGTCAACATTTTTCATTGCTTTAACTTCTCATTCCTTAGCACAGTATATATGACAAACTTTTATGCTCTGTGTGTAATCTGCCTTTTTCATATATAGTTAAACCCACTAAAGAAGTACCAAGAAGTTTTAATGTTCTATTTCTGTGGTCCACATTTTTACCAAATATTGGTCATTGCAAAATTCCCTGATTTAGAAGTTTTGCTCCTAAACATTTCACTGCTTTATTCTGCTCTGAAACTCCCTATCCACTTTATTGTGAAGCTGTATCTTCTAGCTCCATCAAAAGGAGGGGAGAAACACACCCAGATGAACATTGTACATGGAATCAAGCAATGCCTTCCTCTTTAGTACTCCATAATGACTTGATCAGTTTTTTTCATTAATCACAAGATAATCAGATTCTACGGAGTCAACCCATTTCAACCATGTTCTTCCCCACCTTCTGGTTCTAGAAGGTCTAAAAGCTTTTTTATTGTGTTTTCATCACACATTTGAACCACAGGGGTAATCCAGTTCATTTCATTAATTATTTATGTATTTAAAAATATCAGGTTGTATAGTTCAAAATTGAATCTATCTCAAACTATTGTTTTCATTTGTATCACCAAGTTTACTCAGCAAATTCTTTCTTTTAAAAATTTTGATTGTATTTATTTCCAGTTTTGCCTTATATTCAAGTTATATAATGTACTAAATTTAACCACTAATTAATTATTATACAATAACAGTTCTATCAAAATTTCTAACAATTTTTCTTCTTTAAAGTACAAATACCATGCAGAATATACCACAGGGAAATAAACATCTTTACTTATCCATATATATATTGAGGGTATCCATTTACATGCACTTGTTTTTTAAACAAACCTATATAGCTTGTTGAAGAAGCAAAAATTTTTTTAAAAATAATTTAATACAGCCCAATGAATACTGTCAATGTTAAAAACACTTCTGCCTACCCTATAACATATAGGTCTTCTGATTTCCTGCCATTTTTTTCTTCCTGAGAACATGAACACGTATTTCTAAGATTCCTCAGGATATACTGAATTTTGATAAAAAAAATCTAAGTATTTCTTATTTTAAATAGATAATGATATAATGACATGCATAATTTAAAAATTTATATTTATATACTGATTTACAAAATAGAAATTATTCATTTCTGAAGTAACATTTTGGAAAACATAAGTAACCTAGTTTATAGCTTTGATAGAAATAACCTGGCAGCGAAAAATTCCCTAAGATTTAAAGCTATGTTTGAAAAGAGATGTACCTTCAAACTTCACCATTAATATAATTTTTTTACCATTTTTTTAATTTTAATTTTGTCACCATTAATATAATTTTAAATAACTTGTAAAATATTGATGATACAACTTTGAAATTTTCCACATAAGTACAAAAAAAATTACAACTATAATTTGAGCTAAATAAAATCAATATTTTGACAAAATTATGTGTAGTGTCTCTTTAGTACAGTCTAATAGACCTGCCCAGACACTGAATTAGTGGATAAAAGTAAAGAATCTCGTTAAAAGTTTGGTTAAGAAATAAAAAATAAAACTGCAGAGATATTTTCCTTTTATTTAAAATAAAAAAGTTTTTACAGTTGTTTTTCCTTTCAAACTCCTGATTCTATAAAATTTACATAGCTCGAATAAATGAAATAACCTTTAAGGCAATTCCTGGGACTTTCCCCAAGACTTGGACCAGAGGTCTATTGTACTGAAACCAAGAGCAGCTAAAAAAAATTTATATTGCTCAAAATGAAAGCAAACATCTAGAAAATATTAAATTGAAAAATTAAATACCAACTAATCAAATATCAGAACCGTATAAGTTTTTTAGTGTTTGCAAGCAGACTAAGAAATTATGCTAATTTTATGTTACAGTCTTATGTAGAAATTTGCATTTCTACCACAAATAGAACAGATCTAGTACATTTAATTGTTCAAAGGAGAAGGGGGGTTAAAAACCGCAGTTCTGAAGTACAGCCAGCCACTGATATTATGTTTTGTGGAAGGGGAGGAGAGTATATATTCAGGGGAGATTGTAAATCTAAGTAAAAAAAACCCTGAAATTTACATCATTAGGAGACTAAATCCAAAACTAAAAAAGTTAATAACATGACAAAAAATCCATGTCACTAATATTAAATTTAATGTACTATTAATACATTTCAATCAGTGACTGCATTAATTTTAAAAATTAAAATGAAAAGTTTACCAAACTTATTTTGGAGAATTTTAGATGTTAAATAAATTAGCCTTCTTAGAATAGGATTTTTAAATCTTGAATATCCAGTACATTTTATTAACAATAAATCTGTTTTCTAGCAATAGATTAAACTATAACCCAATAGAGAAGTAAAATATTACCCCCCCTCCTCCCCACAAACACCCATAAGAGTCACAAGAACGCAAATCAATCAACACCTGTTCAAAGGTCAAAGCTTATAGTTCAACAAATTCTCCCATGATGACCAGAAATGCCAACTGTAGTAGATTACTTACTCTGTAGCTGAAACTCAAAATGCAAGCAATAACAAAAGTTTGAAGAGAAGCCTTTTTTAATTTATTTAAAAAAATTTTTTTTTCTTCTTTGAATTCAAACTACTATAGTGGAAATTTTCAACCCGGAAGATGTTATTTCCAAACCTGGAATTCTGGGGTACCCCAAGAGCACAATCACTCCTGTATATATTTTAATATTCTTGTATAATTCGGTATCAGCCAATCTGTTATCCTCAATTTGATGACAACACCAAAATGACTCAAAAATCCCATTAAGGGCATTTATTTCATTGGAATCAATTGAAAGACAATGGCTATAAAAAATACATACAGGTTAAGTGCTCTTGTGGGAAATATTAATGACATAAAAATATTATCACATTTCTTAAGGAGAGGTGGCCCTAAACAGAGCTGAAGCAAAATAAACTGTTATATACAGTCAAACCTGTCTATCTTGAACCTCTTGGGAGTAAAATAAAAATTGGAGATTAACATGTTTCGAGATACACAGGTTTTATAAAAATAGACTAAGAAAATTTCTTTACACAATACAAAAGATTGAAAATTTGAAGTACTTTTAATTTTATTTACATACCTTAGATAAAGTAATCCGTTAGGAGTTTTTGATGCAAAATTTTTTTAAACTGGTCAATTTTTTGTAGTTTTGACAGTGGCGAAACAATCCTGATCAATATTTTATTGGGATTCAAGAAAAATTCTTAGTGTTTCAAAGGCTTTTTCTGCTTTTTTTAACATAACACCTCTTTCTACATCAATGTTGCCCTCTTTGTCATGATCCTCTTCATCATCAGAAGTTTACCAAATGTTTTCTAAAATTTCGTAATCAGTTAATAATGTTCCACTTGTTACCACTAATTCATCTACTTCTATAAAATCTTTAAATGAAGTGTCAGTATTCAGTTTCTCTCTAATAATCATCCATTCATTTAGGTTTTCATTAGTTTCCTCGGCCAGTTGCTCTTCGGTTTCTTTTAGATGTTGCTCTCCGACTGTGCATGATTGCTCGAATCCAGCTTTTTTAAAATAATTTTTTACAGTTTTTTCAGTAACACAGCTCCAAGCATAGTCTGCCATCCTCATTGCATCCAAAATTGTTATGCTTGGAAGTTTTTCTCTGTCCTCAATTGCACTTATGAGTTTTTGAACAAGTTCTTTACGATATTCAGCTTTAAAATTCCGAATGATGCCTTGATCTAAAGTCTGAAGTTTCGAAGTTATATTCGGAGGTAGGAATTCTACTGCAACATTTTTCATTATAGGATAACATTTTTCATATAGATTCTTGTGGGACCGCAGTTATCAATGAAGAGAAGAATTTTTCTTTTTATTAATCCTATAGATTTATCAACTTTCTTCAGCCCTTCACTAAAAATTTTGCTAGTCATCCAAGATTTTCTCTTTGATTTATAAACAAGCAGAAAAGATTTCACTTTTGAAAAACATTTTGGACTGACTGAATGACCAATCATTACTGCCGAAAGCTTTTCAGTGCCATCTTGATTCGTACCTCGAAGTATAGTCACACATACTTTACTCTGTTTGCTCCCTTTGCATTTGTCTCCTTTAAAAATTGGTGTTTTATTCAGCAAACATTGAAAAAAAAGGCCAGTTTTATCAGCTTTAAAAATATCAGCTGTATCATATCCTTGTAGCAAAGATGAGAGTTTTTTTAAGCCAATCATTGATGTCACTTATTGGCATACATCCATTTTCTCCACAAAGTTTTCGGAAAACAATGCCATTTCTAACTTTAAAGCTTTCAAGCCAACCCTTACTTGCTTTGAAACCCACCAGTCCAAGTTCTTCAGCTCTTTTTTAAAGCATTAAGCCCCTGATAGGAGCTCCTTCTCCACAATATTGTTCGAACCATTTTTTAGCGCATTTGTCCGCATCAGGAAAAGAGTATGCATGGCTCTTTTTCATTATTTTACAGCCGTTTTTTAAGTTCTTTTATACAATATCTTTGTTTTTCATGATAGTGGAAAGAGTACTGGGTGGAATTCCAAATTTAGCTGCGACTACACTTTTCTTCATAGAAGGGTTTTCCTTCAAAAAAGACAGAATTTCCATTTTTTTTCAACAGTTAAAACATTTTTCTTTTAATACCTGCCATTTTTAGCTCTAAAATTGGGACAGCAAGATGCAAGATGATACTTTAGTTGTTAGGCTATAGACTGAGAACCAGTTCCATTTCCAAAAAGAAATTTTTCCTGTATACAATTCCTCCCTTCTCAACCCTCATCCCTTATTCCAGAGCAGATAACCCATTTTTAGTATAATTCCCACCCAGTCCCTGACCAAATAACCCCACCGAGAGAGAAAACTAGAACTGTATTTCCTGGAAATGGGAACTTGTGCAGTTGACAACACAATAAGGCTCTAAACTGGAATGTTGTATTTCTTACAAAAATTCGAGATAGACAGGTTTGGGAAAAAAATAATTTGAGATAAGTTTGGAAAATACATTAAATTTTTATTGAAAATGTAGGGAAATTGAAAAAATTCAACATAGACAGGTTTCGAGATAGACAGGTTTGACTGTATATATATATATATATATATATATAAATTATTACACATAAAATAGCTATAAAAACTTTTGTTTCAACGGAAATTTGTCAATTTTAATAAAAAATTTGTTTTTTAAGTGTTAACTTTATTAAATGTAAAATTTATTATTTTATTTAAAAGTTATTCAACTTGTTATTTTCCTTTATACTTTTTGTTAAACTAAAATATGTTTATAACAACTTCTTATAAAAGTTATTCAATTTTTTTCATTTATTATAAAAGAAAAATTGGGAAAATTGCATATTTTCTCAAAGTTTAGAATTGATGCACTTAACCAGATTTAGATTTTTAAAAATTATTTTTTTTACTTTTTACTAAGCTACCCATAGAGGCAAATTTTCCATGGTTTAGCATTGATAAAAAAGATTTCACCCTAATGTGTACCATAGTAATTAAAGATGAAAAGGTGGGACCACAACATTACTGCAAAGTTTTTAATAAAAACATAAAATTCCTAAGTTTTAAGTTTTCAAATTCATTATTTCTTACTTACCAGGTCCATAACGTTCAGCCATTATTGGAATTAAACTATTGTAGCGTCCAGCAATATAAATTTCTCCAGGATCCAACGTAAGCAAATCAGCTCGTTGAGCATCAACTAGATTCATACAATGATCTTTATCTAATGCTTCGTAGCATGATAGATGTTCATGCATATTATAGGTCTTATTAACAGCTTTTGAAAAATCAATGCATTTTTTCATTTCGGCTTGGCTGATAGTACACCATGTTATAGATTTGCTGCCATATACTTCACCTAAAATCCAATAAAGTAAGAGCTGATTAGCTTCAAAACTGATTAAGAAGGACATAGGGCTGTAGCTAGGCAAATGAAAAAAATAAATAAATTTTTAAAAAAACGTTAAAATTTACATTTTATCATCTATGAATGTCATTCTTCAAAATATTGTTATAATGTAGAACTAAATTTTTCATATGCAAAGATAGAGTTTAAGAGTTTTATGCAGCAAGTCAAATAAGAACATGTTTATAATGAGAACTCTGATAATTTTATAAACAAAATTTTACAGAAAAATCCCAAAATATTTAGTTCTAATCAAAAATTTTAGTATATAAATCTTACTTTAACTCCTACGAAAAGTGCTTGAAAGCTTTTTTTTTCTATTTTTTAATACATAGTTATATTTAGCAATTCTAAATTTATGAAAATCTTAATATTATACCTAATAAAAAAATTTACAATATTTGGTTTTATGTACTACATTTATTTATACTGCAGTACTATAAATTGGATATATATTTTGAAATTTTAGTTGAAAATCATTGAATAGTTAAAAAAATCTTCCTGTACATGTTTAAATTTCATATCTTAATAACTTTACAATTTTTTATATTAAAAAGGTCTGTAGTAAATGACACTTAAGACAAAATAAATTAAATATAAATCACAATATATGATTTATATTCACTTGATTTGGCTATTTATACTTGATTTAAGACAAAATATGCATCAAATATTACCTAAAATGTTCATCCATTGATAAAAATTCTCAAGATTTTATTCTTTTACTCAATTTTTACAATTTCATAATTAAAAATTATAAAACAATTATCCTCTTAATTAACTCAAAATTCTTTAATTGCTATAAATTTAAAATTTGTACACAATAATTATGTTCCTAGAAATAAGCAATTTAGCCTGTCATTTTCAAAATAAGCTTCACATACATACCAAAGTCCATTTAAACATGTTTACATATGAACCAAAATATACTTTTAACCATAACACTTAAAATATTAGAATTTTTTTTGCATTGTTTTTAAATGTTTAAAAAGGTTTATAATATACTCTCATATATTTTTCAAATAAATCAGTTTTTTCTTTTTTTTTAATTTAAAAGCAATGGGGTTAAATAATCATTTTACTATAAAATATGCTTGAGTCATAAAAATAATTTTTCAGTGGGGTAAACACCCCATATACATTAAACATTAACTACCCCTTTCTTAATCTTAACATTTCCAGCCACCTAAAATAAGTCAAGGATATAAATCAGAGATTGGTACTTCTTCTACATTTCCCAAAACTAAAGACTGTATCAAGAATTGTTTAATGTGACCTTTCAGACTTCTCTCTAACCCAGTTGTCATTTTTCCTAAGAAAGACTGAAGACTTTTACAATCTTAATGCTACTGCTTGCATTTTGAGCCACTGTTTTAATAAGTCACAAAAGAAATGCTAAAGTAAAATTCTTTTTTGTGAGGAATCATCCATTTGATTTTCACAGATCAAGAAGAAGCACATTTGTGTCTTGACTGTGAAAAATGCATCATCAGTTCATCAAGATAAAAATAAAGGATTTTATGGGGGACCTTACCCCATAAAAAAAAATCTCAGTTTAGAAACCTCAACAACGAAAATTAACACTGGAGGGAGCGTGTAGTTGAGGCAGCCAAGACCTGTAAGGGACTGTTGTGTTGTTAGGAAAAAATGGTTGAGAAAAAAGTTGAAATGAGAAAGAGAAAAAAAAATTTCAGATATCTGCCAGATCCTAAAATATCTTGCACTAGAGTTACAGCAAGCAAATAGACTTAGAGCATATTTGTCAAATGAACATTACACAACAAATTAAAACTGTTGGATTTTTGCATCGTAACAAATGAATCAACTATAATTTAAGCTGTAAAAAAAATACTGTTAGCAAATCATAGATAAGGTTAAAATAAAATCAAGAGATAAAAAATAAGAAATTGAATTATATGAATTGCATTTCCTAAATGTTGAGGATGTAATTCATTAACACCTATAACCAAATAATGCTAAGTATTAGTAGTTAGATTAAGTACCTCTGCTTATCAACAAATTCTACCTACAAATATCGCATTTCGACCTCTAATATTACTAGGAATCTACACAACTGTATAGATTTGTATCTATTCCTAATAATAGGAATAAAAACTGTAAAACACGAAATGTCTTCAGTTGTATAGAAATTAATACAACTCTATAGATTTCATGCATTTGATATTAAAATCGTTTAAAGCATCAGTTTCTTCGGTGGAAAATATATCTGTGGATATGTCATCATTAAAAAACGAATTGGTAACAAAATCATATTCAAACACAATAAGAAAAAATTTAAATTTAAAGTGGTACTATTTTTCACACACGTAGAAATAAAAAAAATCACATATTTAATACGAAAATAAGATGCATGTTTAATACCTAAAGAAATTTAATGTACTAAAAATAAAGAAATAAAATTTGTTAAAAATTATATTAGATTGCTGCCCTTACGCATTATAAATGACCACATGGGTTACGGTATTTAAACAAATAATTTCATTTTAAAAGAATCTCAAACGGATTTTTTAAATACCTGTTGTTATTAAAATACTCAAAATCCACACCCATTTCGAATCCATGTCCGTTTAGTTTACATACGATCGCAGATGCACACGATGTGCTCTAAGTCTTCTACAATAGGAGCTTCTGCACAGTGAATCGGTACCCAGCTATCTGCGCATGCTCCCGGACTTGACTTATTTCTATGCTGTTCAGTTCAAGTTCAGGTTTATAATAGTTGGCGCAATATGGATGACGTTGGCGCATTTTTATTAATTTTACTTTTGAGAAAGTTAGATAAAGGTTGTTATATTGTTATCTTAATCACTCAAGTTGGCCAACAATAACTCAATACAAAGCATGTTTAGGCAAAAACAAAAACAAGACATATTTTGATAAGAACTTAATGATTTTACTATTGGCAATCTGATAATTTAAAATTTTACAACTGTGCATAAGATAATTTTTAATATTTTCTCATTGAAATTTGTATTTTTCATCCCATTTCTAATGCACAAAAAAATAATTAAAAACTGCCAGTAGCATTGTTTTTATCTTATACATATTTTATACTCATACACATAAACATTTTGGCTTGACGCATGATTTGAAAATTAATTCTTATTTAATACAAACTCATTTTATCATCTCTTTAATACAAACTTTTGTTGAAACCAATTGGGAAAGTATCTAAATTTTATTCATTAATTTATCATGCTTAGATTTAATTTATTTCAAAATTTAACATTATATACATTGTGTTAATACTTTACTGCATTCAAAAAATATATTTCAGTCATTATGATCTTTGTTTTGCTTTCAATTTATTTAAAAGCAATGTATTAGCTAGAAATTGAATTCAATAAATTTGCATAATGCTATGCACGCTTGACAGGGGAACTACAATTTAAATGCCATAGGAACTACACAAGAGTTCATCTTGTCATGTGATATGATTAAGTTAAAAATTATGAAATTATTTTTATGGTTTTGAACAGTTGTGGAAAACAAATGTCCAACTTTTGATATATTTTGTCTTTATTTAATGAAGCAATTCTGTTAAAGTACATTCACCTTTTTTTTTAACCTTTAAGAATGTAAATACTAATTAACATTTCTACTTACCACATATTTTATTTGTGACTTTTTCTGTAGTATTACTCATTCTTTACATATTAACGTTACTTATTATGTATTATGTAACACAGTTTCAAATACTTGTTGAATGCTTTTTAATGATTACAAAATTTTAAGTTATATGATTTTTTAATATCTGATATATGTCTGATTAGAAACATTTCAAGAAATCATAATAGTTTATACAAATATAATGAGATTGGCAAAAATAATTATACTGACAATTTAACAAATTATCCACATTCATAATATAATTTTTTTCTTTTCTGTAGTCTTACATATTTTGCAATTAGTTTTCAGTTCATGAGTTTAAATTAGCTCTCCTCTATGATACTTTGTTGTAAAAATCCAAAAAAGGGAAATTGAATTGATAGTAAATTTTTAATTAATGTAGTTCACAATTCAAAGTTGACAAAATAAAAATAACAACATAATATAAAATAATAAATGTGTGAAAACTGCTTTGAATTTTTATAGCCAAAAAAACACTCAAATAAATACTGCTTATATTCTTTATAGCATTATTTATCAAGTATTCATCTAGCTTTTCCACCATCAAAACATTTTAGGCATTAAAATAACTAAAATAATATCTTCACAAAATATAATTTTGAATTGTTTCAGAAATAAATTTGGCCAACATATATCTTGACCATTAGAAATATATACTATAAATATTTTACAAGGAAGAAAAGAAATACTTTATGAAAAAGGAAATAGTAAATTTCCCAGAATAATGTCCCGTAAAATGAGAAACTGAAAAAGAGCAAAGATATAAAAAAGTACGATAATAAATTGCTGATTGTTTAATAATATAGCTTTCACTACACTTTGTTCAGAATACTTATCTATAAAACAGACCAACTCCAAAGAAATTCAGAGTTGAATTTGATAATACTTTTCAATATACAGCCTTACAGTTAAACAGTTTACAAATCATAAATCCTATTATAATAATTTATATTTCCCATATTAATTGAATTAGTTTCATTTAGCTCTTTTTTTTTCACAAAAAGATTTAGTCATGTGAAAATATATGAAATAAAATATTATTAATATTGTCATATGTATAAATAATATATATATTTCATTGAAGCAAATATTGAAAATATTTTATCCCATTCACTACTTGGGTCACTTTTCAAAACAATGATAAAATAATGTTACAGATACAATTTTATTCTACTGAAAAGAGAAAAATGATTTCTGGTATTTTTCTTTTATAAATTAATATATTTCTCAGAATTATTTTCAAACAAATTATTTTCACCATCCTCTAATCTTTGAAAGTTATACACACAGAAGCTTATAGGTAATGTATAAAACTAGAATTTTTACTTACAATATTTTTCAAAGTTCTGAATTTTAATTTTTTTAATGATATACTTGAGAAAATAAATTAGAAAAGTTCATAATTTATAAAGACAATTTTGGAATAAGTTACTGTTGGTTTATTAAACTACATTTCAGCTATTTTGAATACATTATATAAACAAAATGCATCAGGTTTGCAAGATTAAACTTTTTACTTTCATAATTACATTGAACTTACAAATTTGTAAATAATATTAAAATTTTACTTTTAAGAGGTAAAACTAAATGGTATTGAAGACTTAGATTTTAGATTTATATTACATTAAGTACTGCCTACATTAAGTTGTAAAACTTTACAGAAATCTGAGGAAATACAGCTGAGAACCTTGGAATAAATTACATTAAAACAACTGCGTACAGTATTAATAAAGAGATTATTATTATATAGTTATCTCATAACTATATTATTATTATATAGTTATACAGTTATTATATAATTATTATGTAGTTATCATATATTTATACCGTAGAGATAACATATACAATCTCAAATAACAGGAAATTAAATAAAAACACCATACATACAATTACACATGAAATATATACAATAATGCTATTATTATATAGAATATCTTGCTTACTTTAATACAACTCACTCCTATTAATACTATATTAATTTTACTACATATCTGAAATTCTTGGAACCTGAAGTAGCATTAGTCAATTTTTTAAAACTCTAAGGGCCGATCCCACCAAAGTCGTTTAAAGCTCCGCTTAGTTAATCCTAAACGGAAATATAAACTGAGTTTAGAAACCGCCCCGTCTCACCAATGAAATTGCGGCCCCGTTTAGCTTAACGGAGATTTTCTGGTCTGATCGGTTGCTCACGTCAAAATTTTTAAGGGTATTTGGGTGCGCATATAGGTTTACGCATATTTTCTTATATGTTTACATTTGAGAGTATACTTAATATCATTAGGGTTCGGTAGTAAATTTCAATAACAAAATAGTTGTAATAGGAATTTTAATTGATAATTGTTTTAATATATCTATAAAGTTTTATTTATAAGCTATTTGTATTTATCGAAGTGATAAATGATGTTATATTATTGATATTAATATTATCTTAGCCGTTTTATTTAATGATATTTTAAATTTATCTGCAAATATTATTTTAGCTTTTTGATAAATGCAAAATGTATAGATATTTTGGTTGCTTTTTCAAACTTCTGTTTATTTTTAATTTTTATCACATATCTTAGCACTAGCGACAAAGAGATAGTTAATTTTTCTCACTGTAAAGAAGTAATAAAAAATATGTAGTATAGCCACTTATATTAGAAAAAAAAATCTTAATAAAAAAAGAAAACCTGATGCATATCTCTTAGAATAAACGAACATGTTTGGGAAGAATCATCTAATTATTATAATGATGAAAGAATTCTACCAAGAAAACAAGCAATTTTAAAAACATTCTGAGAAAATATGAAAAAACAATATTTTCAGTATGAACAGTAAATATTTTCAAAACTAAGTTATTGCTCCTTAAACATATAATAAGTCATATTTTTTAGTTTTTTTTTACAATTATAAAAGTTTTTTATATTTTTTTAGAAGCTTTTACTTGCATTATAAGTATGTTATTAAAAGTATTAATGATATAATTCATAGATATTAGTAGAAAAATCATGAATTATCACTCAGGGAATTTATCTTAATTATTTATCTATTATTAATTAAGTACCTAATTTATTAATGTGTAATTACAATAGTTTAGTGAATTACATTATTGAATACCAATTTTTTAAGGGGAGAATACCACGATGGAACTAATAGTTTTCGTTGCATATCATCAAACCTACTTTAATGAAATTCTCATTCTGAACTGTAAATTAAATTTTGTTACTCAGTCTTCAGTATAACAGTCTAGCAAGAAAATAAATTGTCTTTTGAATAATTTTTAACACTAGGATAAATATAATTTTTTTATACTTTTATTTTGAGTCTACGAAATATATTTCATCACTTATTCTATATATAGCCTTTCAGATTTAATTTTTAATTGCTATTTGGGAAGTAATTTTTAGTAGGTTTTTTTCTTTGCTAAAATTATGTAAATGATTACTTTACTAGAAAGGGATTGATAACAAATTACATAAGTTTTCTATTATTCAGAAAGTTTGAGTTTGAGGGAGGTTTCAAGTAATATGTTCTGATACATAAGTTACTTGATTATGCTAAATTATATCATGTAAAAGATTGAGAAAGTACCAAGGTTTTGTTACTCCTTTGTAACATAAAAACATTCTTATATACCAAAGTGAAATATTTGAATATGTTTATGTTACATATTGAAATATTTTACAAAGGTTTTACATTTAACATAAAAACATCTAATATTTCATTCTGAAATATTTACTATAACTAAAAATTTGTTACAAAATTCCTATTTTACAAAATTGTTAATCAAAAAATAATTTTATATATGAATTTTTATAATTTTGTTTTCAATTTCTATTTTTAAAGATAAAATAATCTTCTATTTGATAAAGCGAAAGACATTCTGAGTTTATCTTTTGATAGCTTTCATCATCAATATGATTCAGATAAATTTTTAAACTTTGAGTTCTTTTTTATTATAATTTATATTTCAAATTTAGATAGGAATAACATAGGGAATAAAAGAATTGAATTATCCCATTCTAAAGACCATTATAAAAATCTAAAATTGCAAAAACATTTTGACTTGTTTATATTTTAGAGAGCAGGTATTAATTTAAAAGTAAGTCAACTTATAAACAAAAATTGCCTTCTTTTTATCTTAAATAGTAATTTTGGTTATAAAAAGTCAATTATAACAAAATTCATTGTTCAAATTTGTGGCCAAACTTTATAATTTATTGAAATTTATTTGCTTATTGTATTTTTCTATTTTGTATGATTCTGATTACTTGACATAAAATAAGTAAATACCTATTGATCAAAATTAACCAGTTTTTCATATAGATTTATAATAATTCTTAGCAAAGATTTTTTTTTTCTGTCTTGTTCATCACATATGATATATACATCTAATGCTTAATACACTTGTATAATCACATGTGATACTCAGTGATATAAAATATATGATAAATATCACATATGATATATACATCTAATGCTTAATACACTTGTATAATTAAATGTGATACTCAGTGATATAAAATATATAAAAGTTTGTACATAAAACATAGTTCATTGTGTATCACATTTGATATGCAAGTGTATAAATCATTAAATATCCATATCATATGTGATATACTGGAAAAGCAAAGAGATTTTGATTTGTAAATTTATATACAGGGTACTTTACACTTAGATATTCACTTTGGTTATAGTTCAGGGCTTTTTGATCTACTTTCTTTGCTTCTCAAGGGTTATTGAAACTGGGATTTCCTGCTTAAAGTCAATTCCAAATTATTACAAGCATCCCTGATGCTTGTAATAATTTGACTGTCAAGACATGTCAATAAGATGTGACAAATAAGTTTGTAATTTTTATATTAATCTGTGTCAAATGTTTTGTGTTGTGAAGAAAATATGTTCTCAAAGAAATACCAGGCAAGAAAATATTCTATCGAACAATTAGACCATATACTAAAGGATTCGATGGCATGCGATAGAATCTCTAATATAACAGCAAAATCGCCACCCCTCAAGGGGTAATCGCAAAAATATGTGGCATATCAGCTATCAAGAGTGACAGGAAAGTGAGTGGCAAAAAGGAAAACCCTAATTATATTTAATACTTTATGAAATCTAAACTTTTTTCACAGGAAAAACATCACAGGATTTTAAATGTGGGATTCAAGCCCACAAACTACCTGGAATACAAGCTACCTGGTGTCAATGCTAACCATTCAAGATCATAGTCAACAATCAAGGGTTAAAGTTGTTGAATAAATTAACAGTAGTTCAAGTTTTATTACTTTACTTATCAGGAAAATTAATCTCAACTAGAAGATTCTGACTAAAATTAATGATATCCGGTTAAAATTTTGTTTTCTTATTGAAATTTGTTTAATAATTAAATTATAACTAGAAAATATTGATTGAATTATCGTTGTATGTTAAAAATATTTTAAATTGTTAGCTAACCAATTTATCTTTTTATTGCAATGATTAGAAACTAAAGCATGTACTCATCAGTAAACCTTTATTTAAAATAGATTTCCTCTGATTAAATACAACATATATATATATATATATATATATATATATATATATATATATATATATATATATATATATATATGATGGTTCACTTACATATTTTTTGGAACAACATAAGGCAAAATACTTAATCCTTACAAATTGGTAGTTACTAACAGTAAAATCCCTGTGATACTTGTCTGTTAAAAATATTTAAATTAAATTTAAAATGATTTTGCTTTGATATGTTTGATTTAATAATATTCAAACAAAATGTCAATAAAATTCTTTTAACATTTTTAACAAGTGCCAAAAGATTTTGATTTGTTTAAAAATAAACTACTTTAGCGAATATCATCTTGCATTTATTTTCACTATAATTATCTTTATTAATGCATTTTAGCACTGTACTATTTATTAAAAATGGCATAGTTATACATCAATGAAATAAAAGCATTTAAATGTAAAATAAATTAATATATTTTAAGTTATATATTAATTTTTAAAAAACTGCATATTATCTGATGTATATACAATAAATATAGATGAAAGGTTTTTCCCATGAAATTTAACCATATAAAAATTACAACTGAAAAGGAATCCAAATAGATTAGATTATAAAAATAAACCTAACCTATTCAAACACCCATTCAGTGATTTTTACTAACCATTTTTTTTTTTTTTTTAAATCCAAGTTTAGGGACCCATCAGCATTTTATATTTGATTTTTGGAAATGATCTCCATACATCCAGTTTGTAAACATAATTTTCTGTTTTAGGAAATAAGGTAAAGGTAAATAAAAATTACTTGGTTACTCATTAATCACATGGTTCACATTAATCAATTTATTAAAAATTGCAGATAACATGATTAAATAATTTTAAAAATTTAAAAACCAGAAAAATATCACAGGCTAACATTATGGCAAGAACTTTATGTAATATAGTATAGGGATTTGGTATGTTCCCCTAAACTTGGATTCAACTTTTCTTTCACACATAAGCAACATGTATTTAAAAAAACAAAAAAGATATAAGAAAAAATGAATTTGAAATTACATATGAAGTAAAGAATCATTGAAGTGAATATTATTCTAATAAATATCTATTTAGTAACATCACAGACATAAAAATAAATGTTGAATTTTCTGAAATCTAAGTAAACGCACAAATTTAATATACAACAAAAGCTACAATTTTATCAAGAAATTACATATTAGTTATTAAGCAAAACTCTATATATCATAATTAAATTCAGTTAGTGATAACAGAAATTCAAGGCAAAATAGAGTATATAAAAATTAAAGGAATAAAGTAAGTTTTCTTAGTAATGAATATTTGAGTCATTATAAAAACAATGTAAAGAAAATCAATAAGATAATTTCTACAAATTCAATGAAAATGTATTTAGAGTGACAAATAAAAGTACGCATACATATATACAGAATAAAAATGTTCAAGACATCAAAATAATTAAATTTTAAAAAAGCTCCGCAACTTCCATATATTATATACATAAACATTAATATTGTATATAATAAAGATGACTATAATAAACTAGCATATGACAGGCTTTATTTAAAATAAATCAAACATCGAATAAATTTGGATAAAAGATAGAAGCAGAAAATGATAACATATAGAGTTGAAGAAACTAATTCCAAAACACTTTGGTAGATTATTTCTACTCAGTAATGATATTTGATTATAATGATATAACACTGGTACAACACAACCAAAATATGAATCAGATACTCATATTATCAGTCTTATTATTCAAAAATTATCTACATCTCACAAATTATTCAGCTATATTGATATAAAGAAATTGTTAGGAAAAAACCCACTATGAATTATAATTTGATTTCTCTATCCCTCAAAAAAAGTGTGTGCATATTTGATGGTACACAGATACATATATTACATACACATGAATTTGTGTTGTTGTGAAATAAAATTAATACAATGAAAACACCACCTACTTTTTAACTGCGCATACAATGCAATTTATGCATTTCACAATACAAATTAGCAATGTAAAACTCATTACACAACTATTTTGACAAAATTATTATAAAAATGTAACACAAAGAGCTAAAGACAAATAATATTTTGTGATAGATAAATTGACTGTCTAGTAAATGAGTATATACACAATTTAGATAGCGAAAATAAGCAGATTACCTGTTTGATAAATATTCAATATTTTGTAAAATGTCAACTGAGATTTTACTCACCTTGATAGATAAGTACTGAATTCTTAATTGAATATTATATACTGTAAAATATTTTCAAATGTTTATAAAACACATGAAAGAAAAAAAAATATAGTGTAAATTACTCTTTGATGCATAATTTAAATTAAGTAATTATACTTGATATAATTATTAAATACAAGTGCAACAGCATACACAAATATTATTAGACAAATTTCTATATATCTCCCAAATTGTGTACTTGTATAAATTTCGGTTAAAAGAAAGAACACAAATTCATGAGGATAAAATTAAAGCGATCTGTATGCTTACTGTTGAGTAAATGATTGTTTACCCAATTTAAGAAACAAAAATAATACGCTAAATACCTGTCAGATGGATATTGAATGATATCCTCAATCTCCTGTACAATATTGACTGCTGACACTTTATTCACCCTGAACCTTTTTTTAAATTCACTTTCATCAAATAATTCCAAGAAATTCTTTCTCACGAAAGTTATGCGCGTATTTCTAAAATCATCCTTATCAGAATCGGAAAATAACACTTGATGCATCAAATCCGCCATGTTGAAATAGAGCTTAAACTCAGTTTAGAAACGCTAACGGCCCGAATTTGGCCAGTTAGGATTAAGGGCCGCTAAACGGAAATCTAAACTCAGTTTAGGTTGGTGAGACGCAATTTTCTGTTTAAACCGAGTTTAACCGCTAAACGAGATTGGTGGGACCGGCCCTAAGACAAATAACGGGAAACAGCATATTTATTCCGCTTTTTTAGCATGAATGTATAAAAAAAACTGACCGTGGGACTACTTAAGAATTGGGTACAGCCTGCTATTTTTGGCGCCAATCGCGCCAACTCCTTCGAGCGGAGTTACCGGAAGAGGAGAGTCTGTGTCCAGCAGCTCCTCCAACTCCGACGCATGCGCATTTGATATTTACCCCCAAAAGAGAAAGAAACAGTCAATCTTTCCATCTCAGTACAGGTGTCAATATTTGGCGCATTATCGAAAGTTTGGCAAATCAATTTTGAAATATTTTTTATGTATACTTTAATACTTTACTCTTTATAATAATTTCGGAATTAAGACATCCAATGTATGACTTCTTACAACACTTATATATTCATATTTTATTCTTAAATAGAAGACAAAAAACTACATTTTTAATATCAGTTATACAGTAGTTATCATTTTTGGATGGATATATTCTGTTGTTTACAATCCTCAAAGTGCTAATAACAAATTAAGAAGATTAGAAATTTAGAATATGTTGCAAATAAAAAATATTTTGACATGCATTTAACATTATAAAAGATTTCATTCCTTTTGTCGTCAGTCAGTTATTTAAGTGTACAAGTGATACAAAAATATTAATTTGATGAGACCTTAGCTGTCAAATTATGTACAAATAACTATATATTCATATCTTAACTATTTAAAAATTAATCTAGAATTTCTCAATTTTATTCAGCAATTTTTAAATTTTATTACAGAGTTCAAACTATGTTTTACACTATGTATATACAACCAGAATAAATAGACAATTACTTTATAGCAAAATTTACTTTTACTGCTCAGTAGAATTAAACAGTGTTAAAATATTTTTTTCCCAAAGAATGTTTATTCTTTAAAACTTTGATAAATTTTTCCATATCCATTATTTTACCCTTTTAGAGTTATTAAACTTTTAGTAAATAACAAAAAATCATTAACTTTAATGAGGTTAAGTTAATGGATAAATAAATATAACCTCATAAAAGTTAATGAATTTTTTAGTGTAAAATGCTCTAACAGCTATTTGTAAATTTATGGATATCTATATCCACTGCTCTATAGTCTATGTGGTAAACAGACATGATATCATTTATGTAATATTTTTACTACTCTAATTAGCTGTGTGAGTAGGCCTTTCAAAAATTATGCACTTCCAATTTAAATTGTCATATGTTGATAAACTGCACCCTATGCCAGGAATTTCCTAACAACATTTCTAGGATATGTGCAATTGACAAATTATATTACAAAAAACATCCAATTTTTAGTTAGTTTGATGCATATTTTATTTATCAAAGTATAATTTTATCTTTATATGATAATATAACAAATTATAACAAAACATTATTAAAATGTTATACAAAAATTTATGACCCATGGGTTTTTACTGATATAAATTAATGGTATTAAATAATTATCTCTTTAATAAGTATATGTTATGAAGAAAATGTTTGTTTGTATATTTGCTGGTGCTAATTAAAACATTGTTATAGATATAAATTTCGTGAATTTACAACATCATTTATAAAATTTCTCTTAATTTTGTGTGAAAATGTATTTATTTACAGAGATATAACTTATTTAAAGAATCAAACCAACATAGTTATTTAAAAAAATAAAATTTTGATTAACTCTTTCATATTGAAACATTTAAAAAAAGATGAAACTTAAAATCTCTGTACAGATAACAAATCTGAACAAACTTGACTAATTGAATTTTTATTCAAAATGTTAATTTTTTTACATTGCTTTTTTACATTACAACTTTTTATTATCTATTAGTTTATGTATTTTTTATCTCACTTATAAATGAAACCTATATCATTCAGAAGAACAAAATAAATTTATACACACACACATATTTGAATATTTGTGTGTTTATATATATATATATATATATATATATATATATATATATATATATATATATATATATATATAAGCAAAATATAGGAAGTAACCAGCAAATTTTATTTAATACAAAAATACAAATTTCATGTTGCAATATAAAATTTAAACATAACGAAAACAGAATTTTCTCAATACTATTAATGTTTATAATCAGTCATAGAATGTAAATACAGCACTTCTTTATTTAAATGTGTGAAACTTTCACCAATATTTTCTTTTCATTATCTAAGGGTTTTAATAATGCTAAATTGGGATTCGATTTTTTCCTTCTTGTGGAGTTTGTTTGGAGTTTTAATTTTCTTACTAGGTAGTTCATTTTTAAAATGTTCATGAATCTTAAAATTTACATGTTTAATTTTGTTGCTTAATTTTAGCACATGTATAGTATTTTCTTTTTTTTTAGTTCTTTATTAATTTTAGGGTTTATTTCACAGCCTTTCAGAACATTTTCAAGAATGTTAATTTCTGGTTTTTAGATACTATTCAAACTATACATTTGCAAAATATTAGAAATTTCTTTTTCACCACCGCTGTTTTCAATATATGTATTTTTTCTTTTGGTATTTCTCATATACCTGTATACTTGCATGAATATGTTTACATATGTTGTTTTAAATTATTCGCACATGTATACTGAAACAGATGAAAGCACCCTTTGCAAATTGTGTACTTCAATTTATATTGATAGAAGTTGGATGTTCAACAATGTAATGATGCTTATGATCTAATTTTTTAGTTGATTTCACTTCACACTCATAATTATTTACTTTGGTTATCATATTAAGTAACTGTGTGACTTTTAACATAGCTCTAACTTATCTTAGTTATTCTATATGTATCAACATTTTTCATAAGTTTAATTAATCTTTGAACCTTCCCCTTATATTACTAGAGTGAGAATAGTTTTATCTAATCTTTTTAACTTTTTTCTTTCTAGATAAAAATGCTTAAAAGTAAATGCATGTTAGTATTATTAGAAGCAAATTTAAAATATTCCCCAAACTCTTTGGTATCAACTGAACTGAATATTTTTGTTTACAGTATGTAAATAGATAAAATAGATGTTATCAATAATCAATAAAGCTTTTCTTTGTCATTTTTCATATTTTTGAAAATTATGCATGTATTTTAACTTTCAAAAACATGCCCCATTCTTGCCTCATGTAAGTGTTATAGGACATATTTATTAAAAATGTAATTGTTATTTTAAAACAACATTTCTATAATTACTCTCATCTTAATTTTTTTTAAAAAATGGTAAAATATTTTAGTTTGTCACCCTGAAACTTACAATGTTGTATTAGTAGAAAATAATTTGTAAAACATACTTTTGTGAACTATCTCATTCATGTCTATTTTACCTCAATATGATATTAATTTTTATCAAAATCGGTAAATTCAAAATTTTCAACTACAATTTGGGTATGATGATCATCTATACGCTCCCTTAAATGCTTATGAATCCAAATTTTGTGTCACTCGATGGACTTTCTGATCTCCGATTCAAAATCATGTTCACATAATTTTATGTTTTGTTAAAGAATCTTTCTTAATAAAAGGTTTTTTACAAATATTGCATCCATATGATGATTCCATTTTTCATGAAATAAAATATAAACTTAGCGAATAAGTCAATCACAAAAAAAGCACGTGGTGGCGAATTACTATGTAAATTCAGCAGTTAAGTGATCTTTTGTAATAAAAAGTTTTTCATAAATGTTGCATCCATAGGATGGGCTTATTTATCATTAAATAAAATATAAACTTAGCGAATAAGTCAACCACAAAAATGCACGTGGCGGCGTGCTATAAAAATGCGTGTTATTCCCTGGGCGACGGCACACTGTATAAATTCAGCACTACAGTTGGCGAAATCTCTAGAAAGTGTGAACGGAGGAAAGCTGGTTTTGAAGTATAACCCTTCAAAACCAGCTTCCCTCCGTTCACAGTGCGCATGCGTTGGAGTTTGGAGGATAGAAGTTAGAATGTGCATATTAAGTATAAAAATACAAAATAAGATACCATAGCTCAAAATAATAAATATAGAAAAATAAACCGCGACCAAATAAAATATCTAAATCACATTTTGTTAATTGCTTACTAATAAAATATAGAAAGCAAAAAAATAAAAAAATATTAAATGTTTTCAAAATTTTATAACTCGTGATTAAAACTTCATAATATTCACATTTAGAATTATATAAAAAAGGAAATGAACAATAACTTTTGAATAGAATAACTTTTTAAACATAAAACAATTTGTTTAAAGGAAGGATAAATAACCTGGTACATATATATATATATATATATATATATATATATATATATATATATATATATATGAAAGCATATGTGATTAGTTACATATGTATGTATATATATATATATATATATATATATATGTGTGTGTGTGTGTGTGTGTGTGTGTGTGTGTGAGTGCATCAATAAAGCCCACTTAAACACTTTTCCATTGACATTTCATGATAAAAAGATGGTAAGTAATAAAAGTACTTGTTTTATTACAAGTACGAATATACAAAATACAATAAGATACAATAAATAAATAAGTGCGAATATGCAATTAGAAATATACAAATCACTATCAAAAAAGTTTCTTATAGACACCATATTATAAACTGCTGAGTAATAGATAAATAGTTTATAAAATAAAAAAACGACGGACAAGTTTGAAAATTGAAGCAATTATCTACATAGATTAAATGATAAAAAATTAAACTATACCTTTATTCCCCATCACTCTTTGGTATATATCCATAATCATATGAAACACATACTATCACAAAATTAATAATTATTAATCACAGAATTCATTAGACATGGCACCACACATTCAAACTAACTAGGACTAATACAAACGAGCACATGGTTCTGAAAATAAAACGCAGTTAATTTTTGCAGTTAAGAATATCTACACTGTTTCCAATTTTTTGATTGGTCAGTAGAGTGAAGATGACTGCATCAATAAGCTCCGCCTTTATCAGAAACGTCATTGGGGGTGTAGCCGTAGTAGGAGGAGTCACAGACCAGTTACTATGTCACTTGATGGCAATATGGTATGAAATAGTCGCTTGGCCGACATAATCCAGGCGTGCGACAGTGATTCTGAAGATCGTCATTTTCGTCCGTGACTCTTGTCGGAGTGAATATGGTAGGGCCCTGCATCTCGAAAAATAATGCTTAAATCCGAACCGTTAACAAAAAATACACATCAAAAACCTTCCTTCTTTCCACACGAAAGAGTTTACAATTAAAATAACATGAAATATCACTTGAAATTTAAAAACATAAGCACTTACTTTAGTTGTTGGATGCACTCGCCTCATCGGCAGTATGTGGTGCATACAGGGTCTTTACGCAGGAAAGGAAAGCACGAAAGAGACCGTCTGGATGGTCCTTGTACCTGCGGCGCCACATAAATTCCGCAAAATAGGAATCAAAAAGGATGTTTGTTTGCCAATGGCCCTGCTTCCGAAACTCTTTCTTGATTACGGCCCACAATCCCTCAATAGTATTTGTATGAGCGCCTGTGTCCGGATCCTTGAATGTCACTGAATGATTGACCCTCAGATGCACGAAACCGTTATCTGAGAGACAATCATACGATTTCCAACAATCGGACATGATCGTTGATCCGGGTAAGATATTCCCCTGAATCGCATTCAACAGAGTCTCCTTCGTGCGATCCTCCACTACCTCAAAAAAACATCTATTCGTTCCCCTTTCAACACCGCCAAAAACCCACTTACCATTTACCCTCTTTCCCTATTGTATTTTCTTTTCCCAAATTTACTCTCGTCAATTTCGACAATCACACCTGGCCCACCAATCTTTTGGTTTGCATTGACACAAGCATCAATGCAAACCTCTCGACAAAAGTTACGCCAGTCAACAACGGTGGGTTCACTAATGTCGAGTTCTTGAAGAACAAGACTGGTGGAGGCCTCATACACCCAGAGGTAAGTAAATTAAGTATGTCAATAATACTTAAATTACTTCCCTCAAACCACGTACCTTTCCTTACACTCCTTTTGAGATAGTAGGGGTTCGCTCCTTGCACTCGACACACCCATTGATATCCATTGGGTCGATCTTTACGTTCGACCAGAAGCACATCACTTTTACACAAGGGACATTCGTATTTATTACTAATTATCCCCTCATTCACACACCAATCAATCACAGCTTTCTTTCCAGAGAGCTTCAAGTTGTTAAGAAACTCAGAGTTAATCTTACCAACAGCAGCCATAACTTACTCAGAGGGATGGGATCAGCCAAAACAAAACACAAGTGCATCAAACTATATCCTCGGGCGAAAATGGCAGAAAACGAGTATAACCAGTTTGAATATTGCGTTAAAAGTGCCGTTAACCGCTAAACCAATAGATATTAGGCGCATTTAAACAAAGAACCAATAGAAATGAGGCGCATTGAAACGTAACGAAAGGGTAAGCGAAAAAATATCACGGCGAGGAGAGGAGAAAGAATCCTGGGTTACCAGAATTGGCGCTTTATCGCCACCCGATTTGGCGCCAACCAGTGTGTACCCAATTCTTAAGTGAACCCCTGACCGTTCTTAAAAGATTTTACCATATTCCGCCTTTCAATCTGATCTATAAATAAAGTAATTAATAAAACTTTAAATAAATCTGCTGATCTCATAGACAAAACTTAGAAATCCGGCATTTAATCACCAGCTATATAAACACACAATTCATGGCGACAGTTTGGCTACTAATTTGACGTTGCCAATATGGTTACTATTATGATTAAGTTTGGCTTTTGCTATGCTAAGCGTATCAAGGGTTGCCACAGCATCTTTCGGTGAAACGGTACCCGAAGTTAACAGGATTCCACCTCCCCCGATCTCGGTGTGTGGACAATTGGTTTACTTCGAGAGGGAAGTTAAATACTTAGGTGTTAAATTGGATAGCAGGTTAACTTGGCGCTTTAATATGAATTATGTCATTGCCAAATTTTATAAAGCTAAAAAAACGATCGCCCACCTCCTGTATCACAATCAAATGGGAATGGACAACAAAGTGTTGTTATATAAGACGATACTTAGACCCATTCTTCTCTACGCAGCCCCGGTCTGGGGTTCGGCTTCCAACACTCAGATCCAGAGACTGCAAACTATCCAAAATAAAACTCTCCGGGGTATTATTAATGCTCCTAGGTACCTTAGAAATGATATCATTCACGATACTCTGAACATTGATCCCGTTAGAGACTTTATAGCAAAGCTGTCAACAAAATTTTTCTTTAACCTAAGAAATGTCAATAATGATGAAGTTCTCAATCTCCCTGACTATGACCCCTGGGAAAACAGGCGTCGTCCCAGAGCTTCAACCATATTGACGGGAATTCGCCCACAGTTTTGAGTGTCTTTTTTTTTTATCTCTTTTTATTGTAAATATCTTTTTGCCCATTAAAAAAAAAAAAAAAAAAAAAATTATATATATTTTATATATAACTAAAACCCTCTGAAACTCTATTATCTCTTTTTTCTGTTATCTAACCAACCTCTTGTATTAATATTTAATTGTGTGCATTGTTCTATATTAATGTCTTGACTTTTGTTAAGAGTTCTTTCAGAGTGGAAAAAAAAAATTAAAAAAATAAAATAAATAAATAAAAAAAAAAAATTAGGGCAAATTTGATATTATTTTGATATTATTTTATAAATGTATACTTTGATTTATTTTTTCTTGTTTTATGTATGTGCTCTTCTTTCCTTCTCCTCTCCCTTTTCCATAATTATTATTCAAATGTCGGCCAATAATGAGTGTAATGTTGAACACATATAAATGTCTACTATCGGGGATAAAGGGCCTCCGGCCCTAGGTACCCCAAAATGCATTATTCCAGTGTCCAGGTACCCGAAGTCCATGCGCATGCGCATTAGAGCAGAACAGGTAGAAAACAAAAATAAGGCTGTCCTCGAGCATGCGCACATAGCTGGGTACCGATTCACTGTGCAGAAGCTCCTTTCTACAATAACGAGAAAGACTTGCTAACCGTTTTAAACTATGGTAACCCTAGTAAGGGTATGGTTGTTATATCTTGCCCTGTATCAATATTCTGGCGCTTAGGGCAAATTATGTATTCGGGGAGATGTTGATATGTTATGTTAAAACTAATTGGCATCATTAATTTAAATTATCGTTTGCACAACTTTTTATTTTTCAGATGGCAAATAAGTTTATTATATTATTACTGTTCTTTCTTTTTCATTGTAATGTAACTGATGTAAATTTGTTCTTGTGTCCTTTAACTTTTAAAATAAAAGTTCTACAGGTTATGGGCCCAGGACGATAATTCC
>CM063507.1:60614602-60673100 GCA_032207245.1 Pardosa pseudoannulata | reverse complement strand
GGAAGTTTTTCGGCTGTCTCTCCTTTTCTGGTACATAAATGCCTTTCATCATCCGTTGGACAAGTCAAAGCGGTTAAAAAGTTACGATCTGGCGTCTTGCTTGTCGAAGTAGCAGATGCAAAACAAGCTTCAAATATCTTAAAATGCACCAACTTTGCCGATATTCCAGTGACAGTCACTGCTCACGGAACTTTAAATTTTAGTAGAGGAGTTATTTCTGAAGGGGAACTTTATAATGTCCCCGATGAAGAAATTTTAGAAGGTCTAAAAGAGCAGCAAGTTTGTGGAGTACGCCGTATCACCATCCGTCGTGACGGGAAAATACTCCCCACAAAACATCTTATTCTTACGTTCAACTCACCATCGCTTCCTTCACACATAAAAGCAGGATACCTTCGATGCCCTGTGCGTCCATTTGTCCCCAATCCATTGCGTTGTTTTCAATGCCAACGTTTTGGACATTCAAAAACATCATGTCGTGGATCTATTACCTGTCCTCGTTGTGCAGAAGTAGGCCACGACGGCGTTGATTGCAAACAAACACCTAAATGCATCAACTGCAAAGGCGACCATCCTGCCTATTCCCGTTCGTGTCCTAAGTGGCTTCTGGAAAAAGAAATACAAACAATCAAAGCAAAAGAAAACATCTCATATCCAGAAGCCAGAAAACGCATTGAAGAACGTACTCCAAGACCTGGAATTAGTTTTGCTGCAGCAGTGAAACAATGTAAATCAATAAGCACACAAACTGAAAATAAGCCATCTGTACCCAATAGTCCTAAACCTCCTCGTAATTCACCCTCAAAAATTGAAAATAAAGCTGTTACAGTAGAAAACGTAATTATAACAAAACCATTAAATGAACGCGTACCTAAAAGTAAATTAACACCTAAAACCCAAGATTCAAATAAGCTTTTAGCTAAATCTAAGATTAATAATTTTCCATCCAAGCAAAAGACGCCCAAACATAAAAAAATTACGGCTACAAGATTAAAAGAAAAATTAAAAAATAAAAGTTTTAATCTCCTGGAGGATTTCGTCGAGGACGAATCCTCTAACAAACATTTAAAATGTCAATTTTCGAAAAAAGACTTCTTAAAAAATCGTCCAACTGCTGAGGACGATTCAATCAAAGGATATGTGACATCCGAAGAGGATATGTTGACAGATCAATCGGACTCTGAAGGCATGTGGGCTAAGACCCAACCTGCATAATTTCCATCCTTTTCCTCTCCAAATTTTACAATGGCGCTTTCTTGGAACTGCCATGGCTTCAAAAGTCACGTCTCTGATATCAGAGACCTCGTAAATAAATACCATCCTGTTTGTTTTGCACTTCAAGAGACCCTTCTTGACAGCAATAAATCAGCCAAACTAAAACGCTACAGTACTACCAGAAAAGATTATATAGAAGGGGGCAGGGTTTGTGGTGGTGTTGCCCTCTTCACTTCTCATGACTACCCTTCAGAACTTTAAAACATTAATACTGACCTCCAAGCAGTTGCTGTTCAAGTACACATACACTCTCTAATAACTGTCTGTAACCTCTATATCCCTCCGAACAATACCATCTCTCAGAGCACTCTTAATAATCTTATTACTCAACTTCCAGTCCCTTTTATTATTGTTGGGGACTTGAATGGCCACAGTCCATTGTGGGGTAGCCCCAACCTTAATAAACGGGGTCGTCAAATAGAAAAACTGATATCCGACCATGATCTGTGCATCTACAATACAAACCAACATACTTACCTCCATTCCCCTACAAGAACCTTTCACTCCCTAGATTTAGCAATATCCAGTCCTCAAATTTTTCCGTTTTGGAATTTTACAGTAGATTCCTACCTCTATAATAGTGATCACTTTCCCATTATCCTAACTCACAATAATGTCTCCAATGCCAATCAGCGTGTTCCTCGTTTTATTCTAGGTTCTGCTGATTGGGATAAATTCCGTACCCTAGCCAATATCTCTACAGACATGGTCGACAATCATACCGTTGATGAAGCAGTTAATCAGATAACTGAAACAATAATTTCTGCAGCTGACATTTCTATTAAAATATCATCCTGCCGTCCTCAAAAGCAAACAAAGCCATGGTGGAACCAAGAGTGTAAAAATACCTATAAGGAAAAAAGAAAAGCATTTTCCGTGTTTAAAAGACATCCTACGACGGAGAATTTTACAAATTATAAGAAATGTAAAAGTATTTTCCGCCGCACTTTAAGACGTAGCCAAAGATTCGTGGGTGAACTATATTAGCAGTATCTCTTCCTCCATTTCCAGTAAAGATTTATGGGTAAAAGTTAAGCGCTGTTCAGGCGTTTACCCAAACAACCAAATCCAAATTTTAAATTATAATAATAACCTAATAACTTCTCTTGATGACATAGCCAACACAATAGCCTCAACCTTAGCTCATATCTCTTCAAGTTCTAATTATTCTGCATCTTTTACAAAACTTAAAAACCTAGTCGAAAATAAACCAATAAACTTTCAAACTACGCTTAACTTTAACTATAATACTGACTTCACCATTTTCGAACTATACAGAGCCTTGCAGAAAGTCCATAAATCTTCTGCTGGTCCGGATAATATTTCATACGAAATGATAAAAAACCTTTCTTCAGTTTCGATGTTCAACCTTCTTAAACTTTACAATAGAATATGGAGAGAACATAGCTTTCCTTCCTCGTGGAGAGAGGCTATTGTAATCCCCATTTTAAAACCTGATAAAGACCCCACGAATCCTCTCAGCTACCGTCCAATAGCTCTGACGAACTGTTTATGCAAAATTCTGGAAAAAATGATAAACGTTCGTCTGATATACTACCTGGAGGAAAATAACTACCTCTCCAAATTTCAGAGTGGTTTCCGTCGTGGAAGGAAAGATAATATAATGGAGTTGGAAACCAGAATCCGGAATGCTTTTGTTAAAAGAAAACATTTGGTGTCGGTTTTCTTCGATATAGAAAAGGCATATGACCGCACTTGGCGTCATGGGGTTTTACAGCAACTGTTCAATTTAGAGTTGCGTGGTAATATGCCTATTTTTATACAAAACTTTTTGGCCTAAGAAATTTCCGAGTTAGAGTAGGAAATACACTATCTCGCACTTTTATTCAAGAAGAAGGGGTTCCTCAGGGAAGCGTGTTGAGTGTGACTCTATTCATTATTGCAATTCAATGGGATTCTGAACGAGATACCTCCTCGTGCTGTCGGCCAAGTATCCACTAAAAAATTACGATCTGGAGACTTACTTGTTGAAGTTGCCGACAGTACACAAGGAACAAACTTTTAAAATGCACCACTTTTTCAGACTTTTCAGGTCACACCACATAACTCTTTAAACTTTTGTCGAGGTGTGATATCTGAGGGTGAATTTTTAACGTATCTGAGGAGGAAATTTTGACGGCCTAAAAGCAACTTTGTGGTGTTCGCCGTATCACAATTGCGAGATGGGAAGCTGCTTTCCACCAAGCACCTCATCTTGACATTTAACTCTCCTCTTTGCCTTCTCATATAACTGGAGTATCTCAGATGTCCTGTACGCCCTTACATCCCCAATCCATTGCGCTGCTTCAATGCCAACGTTTTGGACATTCCAAAAGCGTGTCGTGGATCAATCTCTGCCCACGTTGCGCAAAAGTTGGTCACGATGGCATTGACTGCAAATCTACTTAAATGTATTAATTGCAAAGGGAGTCATCCTGCATTTCGCTACTTGCCCAAAATGGAACCAAGAAAAATATTCAGGCCATCAAAATAAAAGATATCATATCCAAAAGCTAAAAAACTCGCTGTGCACTCCCCGACCAGGAGTAACTTATGCTGCAGCTGTAAAGAATGCAGATCAATTAGCACTCAAACTGAGAATAACACCTGTCACCAATAGTCCTAAATCTTCGCGTTCTAATCCTTCTAATTCCGAAATAAACCACTACAAGTTCAAAATATTTTTGTCCAAAACCTCTCAATGTCGCCTCCTAAAAACATGTTACAACAAAGATCCCAAATATCTAAAATATCAAAATCAAAAATTATAGTGTTCCATCTAAACAGAAAGTATCGAAGACAAAATTATCAGCAACAAAATAGAGAAAGATTAAAAATAATAGTTTTAGCGTTTTAGATGATTGAAGAAAATTCTAAAAAGCCTTCAAAAATAAATTATCCAGCAAAGACTTTTTAAAAAACCGTCCAATGTTGAAGATGACTCCCTAAAAGTGTACCTGACATCTGAAGAAGAAGAAATGGTAACAGAACTCGGACTCTGAGGCATGTGGGTTAATCCCCCTGCCTGATTTTACTTTTCTCCTCTGCCAATATGGCCCTTCTGTCTTGGAACTGCCATGGCTTTAAATGTCACGTTCCTGACATCAGAGATCTTCTAAATAAATACCATCCCATTTTTTTGCTCTCCAAGAGACCCTTCTCGATAGCAATAAACAAGCTAAACTAAAACGTTATAGTACTCAGAAAAGATCACGTAGAAGTAAGGCTTCTGGTGGTGTTGCCCTTTTCACATCCCATGACTACCCTACCACCACTTTAACATTAATACAACTCAGCTGTTCTGTGCATACACATACATTCTCATAACTGTTTGTAAATATTTATCTAAATAATAATATCAACCAGACTACAATAACTTAATTTCACAAATCCAGTTCCTTTCATTATAATATGACCTTAACCACATCCATTTTTCCCCCATCTTAATAAACTGGTCGTAAAATAAAAAACTTATTCCGACCATGCTGTGCATTTTCAATAAAAACGAACTAACTTACCTCCATTTATACAGACTCCCAAATTTCAATTCATTGCAATCAAATAACTGTAATAATCCTATTATTTTCAAAATTCTTGCAACAATAACTAACCTTGTTCATAATCTCGCTAGTTTTTAGCTGGGTTTAGTAAAGGCAATGACTTGTGACAATACCAGGTCTGCAAGCATTTCTCAACACTGGTCTACCTTATCCTGACTGAAAATTACATTAAAATCTTTTACATAATAAATGGCAGATCTCCTATAAACATTCCTTCAAATAAGCTGCGGGAAATTAAAACAATAACTAAACCTCAACTCTTCTGAAGATGGTTTATCACTCGTTACGAGAGTCATTGCAGGCTCACCCTGCATCTCTTTCTTAGCTCCTTCACAGTGTGCGTATTGCAAGACACTTTACACTGCACATATTTTAACGTCCTGTGTTTGTTCTAAATCATTGTAAATAAAATTTTTTGGTAATCAATCTCCTAATCTTAATTTAATCATCGGGAAACTCCACATCCAAACTTGTTCCCCTTTCTTCGTCAAACTGGTTTTATACCGAAATTTGATTTTTTGTTTGGGTTTCAATTTTCTAATTTTCAATTTTTAATCTTTCAATTTTCAATTCACTCAATTCAAACTTGTTAATCTGTATATAACTCAATTTGTATTCGTGTCTGTTTGTATTTTTTCTTGTTACTTTAATCTCTAAAATCCTGTGTTTTTATCTTTTTCAAAATTTGTTCTAAATTCCCTTTGGTATTTCCTCATCTTGTTTGGCGCAGTTTGTCCCCTTGAGGAATTAGCGCCATTAAGCTTCAATAACCAAACCAACCACATTCTCCCACCAAAACCTTTCACTCATTAGATTTGGCACTCTGTAGTCCTCAATATTTCCTTTTTGGAAATTCCATGTAGATTCCTACCTGTACAATAGTGATCATTTTCCCATCATCTTAACGCATAATTTTGGCTCTCATGGCAGTCAGCGGCTGCCTCGTTACATACTTGGTTCCGCTGATTGGAAAAAATTCCGCACCCTAGCTAATATCTCTCCAGACATGGTCGAAAATAACAATATTGACCAAGCAGTTCATGAAATTTCTAATACAATAGTTTCTGCAGCCGACGCTTCTATTCCAAAATCTTCCTGCCATTCTTATAAGCAAACAAAGCCGTGGTGGAACGAAGACTGTAGACTGACTTACAAGGAGAAAAGAAAAGCGTTTTCAGTGTTCAAACGATATCCAACCACTGAAAATTTCATTACCTATAAAAAGTGCAAAAGCATTTTCCGTCGCACTTTAAGACGAAGCCAGAGAGATTCGTGGGTTAACTACATTAGCAGTATTTCTTCATCTATTTCCAGTAAAGATTTATGGGCAAAAGTCAAGCGTTGTTGTGGCGTTTACCCAAATAACCAAATTCACATTTTAAATTATAATAACAACTTAATATCTTCTCCTGCTGATATTGCCAACACAATAGCCTCATCACTAGCTGAAACCTCTTCATCCTCAAATTACTCACCCTTTTTTATGAAACTCAAAAGCCTTTCCGAGAAAAAACCCATAATCTTTAAAACTAAAGAAAACTTTGATTACAATAGGGATTTTACCATTTATGAATTAAATACAGCTCTGCATCATACCCATAAAACTTCTGCTGGTCCTGACAATATCTCTTACGAAATGATAAAGCATCTCTCCACAAATTCATTGTCCAACCTGTTAACACTTTACAATAGGATATGGAAAGAACATAGCTTTCCTTCCTCGTGGAGGGAGGCTATTGTAATCCCCATTTTAAAACCCGATAAAGATCCCACGAATCCTCTCAGTTACCGTCCAATTGCTTTGACGAACTGTCTATGCAAAATATTTGAAAAAATGATAAATGTTCGTCTAATGTATTACCTTGAAGAAAATAAGTGCCTATCTAATTTCCAGAGTGGTTTCCGTCGTGGAAGAGCCACACTAGACAACTTGATTGACCTGGAAACCAGAATCCGGAATGCTTTCGTTAAACGAAACCATCTGGTTTCTGTTTTCTTCGATATCGAAAAAGCATATGACCACACTTGGCGTCATGGAATTTTACAGAAGCTTTATGATTTAGAGCTGTGTGGAAATATGCCTATATTCATACAAAATTTCTTGGCATTAAGGACTTTCAAAGTCCGGATCGGAAATCACTTATCTCGCACTTTTACTCAAGAAGAAGGGGTTCCTCAGGGAAGCGTGTTGAGTGTTACTTTATTTATCGTAGCAATTAATGGGATTCTTAATGAGATACCACCCTCTGTAAAGGGGAGTTTATATGTTGACGACCTCCACATCTCATGTGATGGAGCTGATATGAGATATATAAATAGACAACTCCAGACTGCAGTTAACAAGATCAGTCAGTGGGCGAACGTGAATGGTTTCAGCTTTTCTAGTTCAAAGACATCCTGCGTGCATTTTTGTAAAAAAAGAAGTCTCCACCCCGACCCTGAAATCCAGTTTCTTGGTAATAAGATCACCATTGTGAATGAGGTGAACTTTCTCGGTGTAATTTTCGACAAAAAGCTTACTTTTGCACCTCATATCACAACCTTGCGGAAGAATTGTGAAAGGAAACTCAACATTCTAAAAGTCCTTTCAAAAACCTACTGGGGAGCTGATCGGGCTTCTCTAATTAAGATTTATAATGCTCTCATCCGCTCAAAACTGGACTATGGATGTCCTGTATATGGGTCAGCTCGTGTTTCTGTTCTGAAAAAGCTGAATACCATTCACCATTCTGCTCTCAGATTATGCTCAGGGGCTTTCAGAACATCTCCTATAGAAAGTCTCTATGTTGACTGCTGTGAGGCTCCTCTGGAATTACGTCGTCAGGTGCTGTGTCTACAGTACTACTTCAGAACAGCATCATATGTCAATCATCCCATTCATCAGCTTACTCTCAATCCTTACCTCACACGGCTCTATGATGCTAGACCTTCTTGTGTTCTGCCTTTTCAGGGAAGGATAAAAGGAATTTTAAGAGATCTTAACTTTGACAATATTAATACTATTCCCACAGATATCAGAATTCCTCCATGGTACACTCCTAATTTCATTATAATTAACCCTTTTAAATCATTTGAAAAAAGTTCAACTGATAATAACATATACCAACAAATATTTCAAGATCACAAACAATACTTTACAACTTACACTCCTGTTTTTACCGATGGCTCCAAATCCACAAACTTTGTTAGCTGTGCATACAGTATCGAAGAAAACATCAATAGCTATAGACTACATTCTAAACTCTCCATATTTTCCGCTGAAGCCTTTGCTATCTTGAAGGCTTTAGAGGAAATGACACACCACAATAGTAAAAATTTCATTATCTATACCGACTCTCAAAGTGTTTTAAATTCATTAATCTCTCCTAATTGTAATAACCCTATTATTTTCAAAATTCTCACTTTAATAACCAATCTTAATTCCATGGGAATCTCGTTAATTTTTAGCTGGGTTCCCTCTCATGTCGGCATCAAAGGAAATGAACTTGTGGATTTAGCTGCAAAGTCTGCTGAAAACTATCTAAACACTGGCCTTCCTTATCCTGACCTGAAAATTTACATCAAAGATTTAGTTCACTCTAAATGGAAGAATTCTTGGGTAAACATACAGTCAAATAAATTGCGAGATGTAAAAGACAAAGTTTCTAAATGGCCTCAACTTCCTTCTAGAAGACAAGACGTGATAATCACTCGTCTTCGAGTGGGTCACTGCCGACTCACACATGCTCATCTCTTGCTTGGTGAGGCACCTCCACAGTGTGCGTATTGTAAGACTACTTATACAGTCGCACATATTTTAACGTCTTGTATTTGTTTTAAATCATTGTACATAAAATTCTTTGGAAATTCATCACCTAATCTTAATTTAATCATTGGAAAAATCCCACATCCAGGCTTATTCCCATTTCTTCGCTGTACTGGTTTGTACTTTGAAATCTGATTTGTCTTTTTTCTAACTTTTAATGTTCAATTTTGTAATTTTTAATTCTTAATTTTTTTTTTTTTTTTTTTTTTCCCCTTCAATCTTAAATTAATTTTCAATCTTTGTAAATAAATAAATTTCATTGTTGTTTTGTACCTTTTTCAATTTCTCATTTTCTGTTTTACATTTTTAAAAAAATTAATTTTTAATCAAACTTTGCTAATTATCGTATTGTTCTGTTTGTGTTTCTAAATTTTCTACTAATTTGTTTATTCTTAAATGTTTTTCTTTGGTTTTGGGCATCTTTCATTTTACGGTTTCATCAAAATTTTTCAAAATTGTGTTGTTCTTTTTGATTTTTCGTCTTGTTTGGCGCAGTTTGTCCCTTGAGGAATTAGCGCCACTAAATTTCAAACAACCAACCACCCTCTGTTAATGGAAGCTTGTATGTCGACGATCTCCATATCTCATGTGAAGGAGCGGATATGAGATTTATTAACAGACAACTCCAGACTGCAGTTAACAAGATCAGTAAGTGGGCGATGGAGAATGGTTTCAGCTTTTCAAGTTCAAAGACGTGTTGTGTGCATTTTTGCAAAAAAAGAGGTCTGCACCCAGACCCAGAGATCCAGTTGCTTGGAAATAACATCAACATTGTGAATGAGGTAAATTTTCTCGGCGTCATTTTTGACAAAAAACTAACCTTTGCACCCCATATCACAAACTTGCGGAAAAATTGCGAAAGGAAGCTCAACATCCTCAAAATCCTTTCTAAGACCTCATGGGGAGCTGATCGCTCTTCCCTCATTAAGATCTATCATGCCATCATCCGCTCAAGACTGGACTATGGATGTCCTGTTTATGGGTCAGCACGCGTTTCTGTTCTTCAAAAGCTGAATACCATTCATCATTCCGCTCTTCGATTGTGTTCCGGGGCTTTTAGAACATCTCCTGTAGAAAGTCTCTACGTTGACTGCTGTGACGCTCCTCTTGAATTACGTCGACAGATGTTATCTCTTCAGTACTACTTCAGAACGTCATCTTATATCAACCATCCCATCCATCAACATACACTCAATTATTACCTCAAGAGATTATACAATGCTAGACCTTCTTGTGTTCTGCCGTTTCAGGGAAGGATAAATGAAATTTTAAGAGATCTTAACTTAGACAATATAGATACAATACCCACAGCTATTGGAATACATCCTTGGCACACTCCTACTTTTACTATAATAAACCCCTTTAAGTCATTTGACAAAAATTCAACTAGCAATATCATTTATCAACAAATTTTTGAAGATCACAAGCAATATTATAAAAATTACACCTCTGTCTTCACAGATGGTTCAAAATCCACTAACTATGTCAGCTGTGCATACCTTATTAAAGATCAAATCAATAGCTACAGACTCCATCCTAAACTCTCCATCTTTTCTGCTGAAGCCTTTGCTATCTTGAAGGCTTTAGAAGAATTGATGAATCACAATAGTAAAAACTTTATTATCTATACAGACTCCCAAAGTGTTCTTAATTCATTGCAATTCAAATAACTGTAATAATCCTATTATTTTCAAAATTCTTACAACAATAACTAACCTTACCTCCATGGGAATCTCGCTAGTTTTTAGCTGGGTTCCCTCTCATGTCGGCATTAAAGGCAATGAACTTGTGGACATGGCTACCAGGTCTGCAAGCGACTTTCTCAACACTGGTCTTCCTTATCCTGACTTGAAAATTTACATCAAACATCTTTTACACGATAAATGGCAGATGTCCTGGGATAGCATTTCTTCAAATAAACTGCGGGAAATTAAAACCAAGATAATGAAATGGCCTCAACTCCCTTCTAGGAGACATGACGTAATACTCACTCGTTTACGAGTGGGTCATTGCAGGCTCACCCATGCCCATCTCTTGCTCGGTGAAGCTCCTGCACAGTGTGCGTATTGCAAGACACCATACACAGTCGCACATATTTTAACCTCTTGTGTTTGTTCTAAATCATTGTATATAAAATTTTTTGGTAACCAATCTCCTAATCTTAATTCATCTTGTTTGGCGCAGTTTGTCCTTTTAGGAATTAGCGCCACTAAATTCTAACCAACCAACCAACCAACCTAATCTTAATTTAATCATCGGGGAAACTCCACATCCAAACTTGTTCCCCTTTCTTCGTCAATCTGGTTTTTATACCGAAATATAATTTTTGTTTGTGTTTCAATTTTCTTTTTTTCAATTTGTAATCTTTCAATTTTCAATTCACTCAATTTTCAATTCTTGTTAATCTGTATATAACTTAATTTTTTTTCGTGTTTTATGTTGTTTGTTTTATTTTTACAATTGCTTTAATCTGTTTTTGAGCCTGTAATTTTTTTCTTTTCATCTTGTTTGGCGCAGTTTGTCCCTAGAGGATTTAGCGCCATTAAACTTCAAAAACACCAACCAACCAAATATACAGTTCATTTAATGCTTAATAACCTAACTATGAGAGCATCTATACTGACGGCTCATCTACGGATTTTGCTGGCTTTGCCTATTGTAGCGACTCTGTCGCTTTCAGATACAGTCTTCACCCTCTTTGGTCCATATTTACTGCCGAAGTAATTGCTATATACGAACTAAGGTATATTCTTCTAGCAGTAAAAGATTTTTTATAATATATGACTCAATGAGTGTCTGGAAATCTCAAAACTCAAATACTCACAGTTATGTTTCTCTGGTTACCCAATCCACAATCTTTCACGTAGTGGTTTTCATATACTTTTCTGTTGGGTTCGAAGTCACGTCGGTATTTACGGCAACGAAATAGTTAATGCTGTAGTGAAACAGGCTACTACCTTTTACTCTGGTTACATTTTACACCGGTCCTCTGCCATATATTGATATTAAAAAAGCAATCTCTCGAATCACAAATGTCCATGGGAATGCTGATTGGTATACTGAAACTCGAAATAATCTATACTCCATTAGGCCATCTATCTCTATTTGGATACCTCTCAGAAATCGAAAAATGGACGTTATTTTAACACGGCTTCGTATTGGCCATAGCCGGCTCACCTATAAACATTTACTACTGGCTGAGACTACTCCACAATGTTCCATTTGTCATACTAATCTTACTATTCATATTCATCATGTTTTTAACATCATGTATTGCTTTAAAACGTTTTTATTATATATATTTTAAAACATTTCATTTTAGTTGTCTTATATTTTTCTCCTAGCTGCTCTAAAAATATGTCTATATCTTCGATGTCTGGATTAGTAGATATGATGACTTCTTCTAACTTATAAATTGTCTTTGTAAAAGCAGTTCTTATAGCTTTCCGCTGTTGTTTCGACGCTTCGAACTCCATCTTTTTTTTTTAACGTAACTTACTCGGAGATGAAGAGAGTTCGTAAATTTAAAAACTATCAGCTTCTGTGTGTTATACTTTTAACACACCTGTCCCGGCAGGGATGCCATATGTTGCATGCACTGAATAAAAAAAGGAGCCGATAGTTTAACACAACAACACGGAACAGACATTTATTCACATATTTACAAAGGGGTTGACAAAAACGTACTAACGCTAGCTAGAGTAAAGTGAGGTAGCGTCTCTAGGAGCGTAGGGGGTCACTGAACATGCGCGATGAACTCGCTGACTCCTCTCTCCTCCTTCGCAGGGGGAGCAACTATTTCGTTCGCCACAATGAATTAGGTATATGTTTTTTGATTAACGGACTTCATTCCTTTGTTACATACATAGTTCATAATTTTTTTTTCTTTGTGTAGCACTTACAGGACACCTGCGGCTTAAACGTTGTATTTCGATAAGGTTTGGACTGCTCTTTATAGTTCTCCAACTATCTCCATGGACTTATTAAACCATTTATATAGGTGTCACATAAACTAATAGGGTTATAAATGTTTCGAGATGTTTTACTTTTTCTCGAAAACTTATGTAATAAAAAAGCATGTTTTGGTTATAACAGATGCTTTTATGTCATCCAAAGATATTGGTTTTTAAAATCCTAAAAAGGTTTGTCAAAATTCCAAAACCGTTTTAAACCATTACCCAAGATTTTGACAACTCTTGGTTGAATATTCTTTCTGGAGAACCAATGTCATGATGGCCAGAAAAGGGCTACATAATATGGTGACAAAGGGCAAATGCCCCGTCACCTAGAAATACGTAAGGCAAAACAATATCGCAATCTGGTAAAAAGCTAAGAATGGGTTGATTAATACTGTTTATTAAAATTTTTTTCCACAAAAGACTGGTTGAAAATTCCACCATCACTTATTCGTCCGGGTTCACCGATATCATCGTACATGAAGCGGTAATCATAATTCACTAAACCTAAAAGTACAAAACTAAAACTCCTTTTATAGTTAAGATAATCGGATGTACTGTGTGTTGGTTGACGAATCGATATATGTAGCCCGTCTATAGCACCGAGGCAGTGGGAAAACCGGAATCCATTCGCCTTTAGCAGCCATTCTTCCGTAGTATTGGAATCTGAAAAATAAATTAATACATTTTATTACTTTTTTTTATATTTTAGGTAGTGTATGTCGACGATTCTAGTGAACAGTCTTTGGTAAATTGCGTAGACGATCCCGGACCATCTCTAAAACATAAAACAACGGAATTGAATAAAGAGAAGTTACCACGATACCACGACGTCGTACAGTCCACTTTCCTGAATTTCAGAAGTCAACTCAAAAGTGAATATAAGACTATGAATGAGGTGCTCATCAGAAGAAGCGAAAGTGATGATGATTGCACCTTGTATGGAAAGCTACTTGGTGTGCTACTAAAGCAATTTCCCGCATTACAGAGAGAGAGAGTATAATGTACGAGATTGATGGAATAATAGGAAGAAATCGCCAATCGATGTACGCACGACAAAACACAGCAATCGTCAATTGTTGCATATCACTACTCCGTCAACGCCCAGTAGTAACCCTTTACCGCATAGTAGTATCTTGGATTCTCAAACTTCATCTTCTCCATCCACTCTGAACGAGGAATCCGGCACTTTGGAACAGCAATAAAATTGTTACATCGTCTCTGTTCCTCAAGATAATTTTGACTGCTGCTTGTGAATCGGGGATTACTTAAGAATTGGGTTCCCCCTTCTTATTTTTGGTGATTGTTTAATGGCGCCAATCGTGCCAACCCCTTCGCGTGGAGTTACCGGAAGGCTGAGGTTTTGAGCGGGAGTGGATTTTCGGCTTGAACAATATAGCTGATTTACGTCATTTTATGGTGAAATAATATACTAATGTTGCAAGTAAGGGCAAAAAAGTTTTAAATTAAGTAAAATTATATTTATATAAATACAAATTTTGTTTATTCTCATTTTTCTGTCTTGTTTGGTGCAGTTTGTCCCTAGAGGATTTAACGCCACTAAACTTCAACCAACCAACTATTATTTTTATTTTTTAATATTCTTAACATATTTCATTTTAAAAGATAAACCAGAAATAAAAATATAAATAAAACACATCCGCTGTAATTTATTTTAAATTTTCAAAGATTTTTTAATTTTTTAAATAAATTTTTGAGTTATCAAAACAGTTTTTTAACCAAGGGCGGCTCCCCCCCCCCTTGACCCTCCACAAATGTTATAAAAATTTATTAAAAATGTAATAAATTATTTATTTTTATTTAATTAACTAAAATAAATACACATTAACTCCATCGAGATAAATAATGCTTAAATCCGCACCAGCTCAAAAACCATATCAAAACCTGCCTTCATACTACACGAAAGAGTTTACATTTAAAACAACATGAAATATCCCTTGAAATTAAAAAAACAGAAGCACTTTTGCCGTTGGATGCACTTGCTTCATTGGCAGTATGTGGGGCATATAGGATCTTTACGCAGGATAAAAAGGCTCGAAAGAGACCTTCGTGGTAGACTTTATGCCTGCTGCGCCACATAAATTCAGCAAAATATGAGTCTTAAAGGATGTTTGTTTGCTGATGGCCCTGCTTCCTGAACTCTCTTTTAATTACGCTCCACAATCCCTCTATGGTGTTTGTATGGGCGCATGTGTCCGGATCCTTGAATCTCACTGAATGATTGACACGCAGATGCACAAAACCGTGATCTGAGAGACAATCATACGCTTTCCAGCAATCGAACTTGATCGTTGATCTGAGTAAGGGTTAATTCCCAGTGAACGGTACGCTCCTTGTCCGCCATCTTGTTTTTGGCGACTATTGGCGAAACACGACTCCGCTAAGTACACGCCAAGTACCTAAGCCTAACACGCAGCATGACACCGACCGTTCGCCATCGTAAAATCGGAAAACGTGACTCCGACGATGTTCCGATCTCGAGCGGTCGATGTATCTTCGTGCTAGACCTAGAAAATTTTAAAAACCAGAAATTAAAACTTAAAGCCAAATAGAAATTACAAAAATTTAAATACTATAAAATTAGAACAAATAAAATTTTTGAAATAGATACGATTGAAGAAAATGCAGAACTTAATCACTCCACTGGTGAAAAACAGATTGAAATGTAGCAAGCTGCAAAACCGTTAAATTAACTGCAAAAAGTGTTGAAATTCAAACTTACCTCCTACAACTTTTAATATATTTGGATCAAACAAGAATTAGATCATCATGACATCACATGATTTATTGCGCAAGTTAATCCAAAGAGGATCCGATAACGCACACAAACCAAAGGAGAGAACGAGCTTACCATCTTTTAACGGGAGTATAAAATTCGGAAAACGGGAAACCGAAAAACGGGAGTATTCGGGCGATAAGTATCGCCCGAGAAATTGCGCCAAAATAGCGTACCGTACACTGGGATACAGCCCGAGTAAGATATTCCTCTGAATTGCATTCAACAACGTCTCCTTTGTGAGATATTCCACTACCTAAAAAAAATATTTATTTGTCTAGCTCTTAACACCACCGAAAACCCATCTACCATTAACCTTCTTTCCCTTAGTATACTTTCTCTTCCCAAATTTACTTTCGTCAATTTCGACAATCACACCTAGTCCACCAATCCTTTGGTTTGCATTGACACAAGCATCAATGCAAATTTTCTTTACAAGAGTTACGCCAGTCTATGACAATGGATTCACTTATGTCGAGTTCTTGAAGAACAAGACTGGTGGAGGCCTCATTATTTATAGTAAGTATGTCAATAATATTTAAATTATTTCCCTCAAACCACGTACCTTTCCTTACACTCCTTTTGAGAAAATTGGAGTTCGCTTCTTTCACTGCACATCCACTGATATCCATCGGGTCGATCTTTACGTTCGACCAGATGCATATCACTCTTACACACCGGACATTCGTATTTATTACTCATAAGCCCCTCATTCACACACCATTCAATCAGATCTTTCTTTCCAGAGAGCTTCAAGTTTTTAAAAAGCTCAGAGTTAATCTTACCATCAGTAGCCGTCACTCAGCGGAATCTGTATCTAACTTAATTTTTATTCGTGTTTTATGCTGTATGTTTTATTTTTATAGTTGCTTTAATCTATTTTTGAGCCTGTAATTTTTTTTTTTCATCTTGTTTGGCGCAGTTTGTCCCTAGAGGATTTAGCGCCATTAAACTTCAATCAACCAACCACTCAGAGGAATTGGAGCCAAAGTAAAGTGCATCTAACAATATCCTAATGCGAAAATAGCAGAAAACGTGTCTAAACGGTTTTAATGTTGTGTTAAAAGCGCCGTTGATCACAGAACCAATAGAAATTTGGTGCATTTAAAACGTAACGAAAGGGTTACATACGGATAGCACGATCTGAAATGAACATAAACAAGAAGAAAAAGGCAGTCTGGGTTACCATATTTGGCGCTTTATCGCCCGCTTGGCAGAGGGAACCTAATTCTTAAGTCAACCCGTGAATCGGCACAAATTACCGAGCCGGTATATGTATTGCCGCATAGCGGGGAACAGATGCATTATAGTCGCCGGTCCCGTCCGCCATGTTTTTTTTTTTGGCGACCAACAGAAAAACGCATGATTTGAAAAGTCGCCAAGTAGAAAAACATGTCGGCGGTGCGTGTTTTCTGAAAGATCACCAAAGAAACATGGCGGCGGTCACGTGGCATATTTGAAACACAACATTAATAAAACTAAACTAAAAAACACAGATCAATAATTTATAGCATTATTAAAAAAAATCAAACATTTGAGGGGTGGATTTCCCCCCCCCCTAAACTCCGCCTTATAATAAAGGGAATACAAAATAAATGCAAAAACAGAAGTAAATTGGGAAGGGGGAGACAATATGCTCAACAGTATGCACTAAATGCAAACTAGTGGGGCGCAAAGACCCCCCCTCACCCATAATAAAGAAAACCTTTTTTTTATCATTTAAAAATTTTTTTTAATAATTTTATTATTTAATTTTTTTGTTTTATATTTTACAATTTTTTTTTTATTTTTCAATTTTTTGGGTTTTTATTTTTTATTATTTTTTTTTTGAATTTTTATGTGTTTTTTAAGTTTCCTGAGAAGTCGAAGCCCCTTCATCTACTTTTCTTTTTTTCGTAGGTTGTGTTTTTCTGTGGTATATTCTTCCCATTTTGTCTGACCTAGAATTTCTACAAATTTATTAAATGGGTCTTCTTTTTTAAAGGCACACATTTTTTCGAATAAGTATTGTGCTAGGTACAGTTCAAATTTACTCTGCCTATTGTGAGATGACAGTTTACTTTTTACATGGCGCCAGGTACTTTTGATTGTGTTTGTGTGACATTTTGTCACTGGATCGACGAATGTTACACTGTGGTTAACCGTTAAATAAACCGTTATACGATGCCCATCCATCTGAATAAACTGTCGTTCCCTTCTCCACCCACTGCTTCAAAACCCGAACTAACGTTTCCTGGGTCCTATCATGCACCGCCACTAAAAATAACCGACCCGTATCCCGCTCAACTCCCCCGAAAACCCATTGACCATCAACTTTATGACCTTTATTGTATTTCCTTTTGCCAAATTTCGATTCATCTACCTCAACTATTTTCCCAACACCCCCAATTTTTTCAGACTTAGTCTCTATATAATATAGCATTTTCTATCGAACAAACTGGCGCCAATCCACTACCGTGTTCTCAGAAAAAGAAAACTCCCGAAGTAAAGTTTTAGAACCCATTCCCTTAACAATATTATATGTTAGAAGCGTGATTTCTTCCATTGTCAATTTTGACCTATTAAACCAAGAACCCTCCCGAATCGACTTGGTAGCCCCAAAAACTTTACCAGCTACAGATTTACGACAAATCCAAATAAACCCATCTCGCAACCCCTTTTCCGGTTTTATTTTCATTTTTTCCCCACATTTAGGCCAAACATAACTACTCTTTAACAACCCTACCTCCCTTAAAAAAATTTGAAATAGCTCCTTTTTACTAACCAAATACATGAAAAAACTTAAATTAGGAACTCCATCTTCCCCACAAACATGCCGTTTGGAATGAAAAGCAAAACCGACCTCAGGTCTAAGAATTTCCTGGTACTTTTTCACAATGCTACAAATACTAAGAACATCCGACATGACTAGAAAACAAAAAAAACTTACCTACGAGACAACCTACTAAACCAAAGTCTGGAACGAAAAGAATATTTTAAAACAAAAAAGTTGCATAGATTGCCGGGTAATGACGTAAAAAATCACGTGCACCAATAGCTTCCACATTCCACTGCTGGGTAATGACGTCAAAAATCACATGCACCAATAGCTTTCATATTTCCCCTATCAAAGTTAGGGCATATACAGCAACCTAGTCATCGTCCCTCGTCCACACAAAATCGCCAAGTTTGGCGAGATATAGACCCGGCGGCTATAATGCATCTGTACCCATAGCTGTTCTTCTTTTCTTATTCAAATACTGCATGATATAGACGGTTTCATGGAAATACAAGAAGCACCAAAATATTTCTTTTATTCATTTCATATATATGCTTTCCTTTACCTTACAATACTCCAATCTCAGCAGAAAAACTTATTCTTTCTTTTCAAAAGTTGCCTCACCACCAAAGAAATATGAAAATAAAGCTAATGACCAATGGTAATATTTTTAAAATAAATATTAAAACCACTGATATACACATCAACTGTATTCCTTAATACGCTCGTTATGCTTAATAAAATGTTTAATACTTAATGTTGTTTTAAACAAGTAATGTAAACTCTTATAATTGTCTCCAGTAGCTAGAAATCTTAAGGTTACAGCCTGTAGCAGTTTCAGCCTCGGTTTCTCCACATTTCCCATCAATACACCAGTGGCGTGATCATAAATTTTTTCTAATATGCTTTGATGCGATTTCTGTCATTATCTAGCTTCTCGCGATATTCTTCATAACATGCATATTCCTCATTAAATTGCTTTTCATTATATTCACCTTCTAAAAAAACATTGCAAATGTTAACATCCAACTTAGCTAAAATCTATCGCTATATTTCCCGCCTTTTGATTATTGTAAACGCTAATAATCAAAACAAACTTATTTACTTTCAATTAACATCATTGGATGAGTAGACTGCTATGTCATCTAAGTATGGTACCGCAAAAGATTCGCACCCTTTCAGAATTTTCTCCATTAATTTACTAAAGAAGTACGGGGCATTTTTAAGCCAAAATGGTATCCGTAATGGCCTAAATGGGCCAAATGGTGTAGCGATTCTTTGTGCGTTCTTAGTTAAAGGGATTTGCCAATACCCCTTGGCCAAATCTAGTACCGTAATACACTTTGCAGCCGCAACTTGTTCCACCCGCTCCTCGATATTTGGCAGTCGGAAAAATTCAGTGCGAGTGATAGCATTTAAACTTCTATAGTCAATGCAAGGCTTCGGTTCTCTTCTACCAAGATCATATTAGAAGCATATTCCGAGTCTTCTGTCTCTATAATTCCCATATCGAGCATTTTTTAATTTCTTTCTGGAGAATTTCGGTTTGTCTATAAGACGCCCTGTACGGCCTTGAATGAACCGGGGCTTTCATAACGACTTCAATATCATGCTCTACAAGGCCGGTTCTTCCAGGAGAATTCAAAAACATAGTTCCAAATCCGTATTTCCTCACCAATTTCCGCAATTATTTAATCTGATCTAACCCTACCTTTGATTCATGTGGTTGGCACAATATGTCCCTAGTGGATTCAGTGCCATAAAACTTCATACAGCCAACCAACTACCTTTGATTCTAGACTGCTGTTACCAAGTATTGCCTCAATGTCAAATATTGTGGAACTCTCAGTAATACTTGCGAATTCCCAATCTCGGGACGCTTGATATATGGCATTAGCACGTTTATGTGGTAAATTTGAGACCTTTGCCATCCTTCCTCCATTTTTACAATATTCTCGCGTAAAATTTGTTGATTTCAGACTTTGGCTAAGAGAAAAACAATAACAATTATTAACTCGCGCCAAATGAATTACAGTTACAACGGATGGCGATAAAACTTGGCAGCTTTTTGGCGAACACTTTCAAAGGAATACGGAGAGCATTAACACAGGTCCTACTTTCACCAGATCTGAGCGTGAATTGACCTTTTATAAGAACACTAAGCCTCTTTATATAGCTTTCAGGTTTCTGGAAATTTCCACAAGCTGCTAGTAAAATTCAGAAAAAGGGGATCGGCAACAAATTTCGCCAAGTCACCAAATTTGGAGCCAAAAACGAGTCCTCCAACACTTCGCCAAGGAGCCAATATCTCGCCAATTTGAAACCATACAAATTACATGTTCTTAACATTGCTCCCTTTCAAAGACTGCTTGTCCTAAGCAGTACAATCTTTGAGTAGAAGGTACACATCAACAAATAGTAACATTACAAACAATAAAATAAGTAATAAAATAAATTACAGTATACAATACAATAAATTAATTAAATAACTATTTACAAGTATGTACAAAAATTGTGAAATTTCAGCTAATTGCGTCCCTACGTATTAACATAATAAGGGGCTAGCCGATCATAATGCACTACTCTAGGCTTACAATCTGTTGATTTTGGGATATGAACCTCGACGGTATTCAGAATTTTTAGGACTGTATAAGGTCCTTCTCAAGACGAATGTAACTTTGGCGAAAGTCCTTTACGTCGAATCGGGTTCCAGAACCACACCTTGTCACTTTTTTGAAATTTATGTCCAGCTTCCTGTCTTACGTGGCTTTCATTTTCTCGCTTTGGTGCGAACGCATGGTTCCTTTGATGCTCTAACCGAGACTTGTGCTACTGGTGAACATTTTGCCTGGACGTCTAAGGATTGTTTTACACATAGGATTTCTCCTGTAAAATCCTCTGGGGAAATATACTTATGGGGAACCAAATCTATCGACGCGCCTGTGTCCGGCAAAATCTGCATTTTCTGATTATTTATAATAAAGGGACTCTTACAATCATCTACTCCTTCTCCTCATGTTTCATAGACTATATCTACTTTGCTTCTCGCTCCTCCATTTCCACTTGTACCTTTCCGTGTAAAAAAAAAAAAAAAAAAAAAAAAAAATGATGATGACTTTCTACTGTCAGTCTGTTACACAGATTTGTCAGTTAAGATAGTTATTTAAAAAATTTTTGTTTACCTAATTGTGTATTTTTTGCCCAACCTAATGTGTTCTTATTGTAAACCTAACTTATGTTTTTTTCTTACCCTCACCGAACTCGTGAACCTTGTTTTTCTTATTTTTATATCTCTTATTTTTAATTATCTTAGACTTTTTTAAGCCTCAATATCGTTGCAATTTATCATATGTCTCATTACCATGCATTACACAGTAATCTGACTTAGAGGGCTTGGCCCAGGGAAGTCAGACCGAGAGCTCCAGTGCGATGTCCAGTGCGATGTCTACTCCTTCATTTAACAAGATCCTGTTTGCCCTTTCGTAATTCCTTTCTTTCCGGAAAGGACAGTTTAGTTTGAGATGTTCCAGACTCGACAAACAAAACAACTGAAAATTTCCGTTTTGAGATTCTGTTGCCTTTTCCGAGTCTTTAATCGGAGGCCTCTTAATTTGATCCTCCCGTTACACTTGTTCTCCGTTATTAATTTTATCTTTTGGTTCTTTATGCCTCTGGTTTCTCGTTTCTCCCGCATTACTTGGTTTCCTAACTATTTTAATTTCAGACTCTAAATGGTCAACTTTGTCAGCTAAAGTAAATGATAACTTTACTGATCCCCAGCTCTCTATTAACCTGTCTTTAATTTCCACAGACACCTTCTTTTTTATGTGGTCAGTTATGACTAATGCCTTTAGGTCTTCAAAACTCGTTATTTCGAGTCCTTCTAACCACCTTCTAAGTAATTTTTAAGTTCGTATGCATAATCTTTCCGCCGGCTACCAGGCCTACGAATATGCTGTGTGAACTTATGACGGAAAGATTCCGGACTGAGTTTAAACCTATCTAAGAGAATTTTTTAACCTTAGCATAATCCTGAGAATCTTGTTCCGATTCGCTTAAAATTAGTTGATGTAAATCAACAAGTAATAAGGTAAGCAACTGGAACGCCCACTCAAACTACTCAATTTCGACATGTTTTGCCTGTCTTTCAAACAAGGATTTAATTGCCTAATCCACGGATACTACATTTTACTCATGCACTCTGCGTTGAATACAAACATGGCGGATATATTTTCAGATTTAGAAGACCTCGAAGTTTAAACTTAATGAAACATTAACAAGACCTTACCTTTTGATTATACTTATCTAAGTGATGACTGGTTCCTGAAATAGAAAGGAAAAACATCTTTCAACAAAATGGTTTTGCAGTTTACAAGATAACAGATCAAAATAAAGAGATATAAATGAATTAAATTATGATTTGAAATTTACCAGAAGTGGTCACTTTGTGATACGATGCATCGCTATCAAACATATTGATCAGTGGTTCTGTCACCATACCCACCAATAATCTTCCCTCAATAGGATTGCATTCATTTTCTTTAGCAGGCCCTCCTCCTGTTTTGAATATTTGAACTCTCTGTTGAGAGTAATTCTTATTCGCGTTACGCATCATGTTTTTGTAGAAAGTCAACTGTTTTAACTTTTTATTTTACACCTGGAAGGCTGTTGTACATGTCCGGCAGCGCAATCCAGGTGCTATGTTTATCTCGATTAGTAGAACTATTTTTTTATTTTCAATAATATGTTTGAATTTGTCGAGGGAGGCCAGAAAAGATTCTGCCTCGGTTACATCAAAATTCATCCTTGTATATTCTTCCATTCTTATTTCGTGAGCAAATATCAGTAAAATTATAGATCCTTGACTAAATTTATAATTTCCTTAAACGGTATTTATGTCTGGTTGAGTAAATATGTAAATGAACTTAGCATGAGATCTATCCCCGGAGAATCTCATTTATTGACCAATCAAAACATCGCTTGCATATTTGCAATAATTCACCTATAGATCAGGGAATCCACTCATGGTGCATATGACACCAGTTTAAGTCACTGTTAACGGCTTGTAATCGCGGATCTACTGATTCCCTGATCCGCTCTTTAATCCTGGATACCCCGATTTTGGTGAATATGGCCCTAAGTGAAAGAAGCAATAATTCTAGCAATGTGACGTCATTCCTTTAATCACCTGTAATTGTTTTAAGCGCAATTTTCCTCGGTTAAAAGCAAAAGATTAAAATTTTCAATTTATCTCATAATAAATAGGTGAAAATGATATTTTTTAAACAGCCATCTATATAGAAAGCCTGCGCACTCAAAAATGGCGGCGGCCAAACGCGTTTTCCTTTTTATAATCAGGAAGTAAATTGTGTTATGCCTTTTACTACTCATCAAAATATTTTTTTTTCCAAAAATAAACTAAGGATTTTCAAATTATTTCACTAACGTGAATATTTATTAGTAGAAAATTGTTTTGCTATAGATATTTTATTTCTGTGTCAATTTATATTTAAATTTTAGTTACCAAAACAACTTCATACACTACACGAAAACAGATAGGATACATAGATAAAACTTTAAACAAAGAAATTACATTTGCAAAAAATTACACAACTGTCATATTTTTTTTTTCTTTCTACTTACCTTTCATTAAATGGTCCCATGGAAATAAAATATCTTAATTTTTATTCATAAATTATAATCCTTTACGGATAACATTAAAAGTTAAAATAAATAAAATCCTTAAGGATTATATTAAAGGCAGTGTTATAAAACACTGCCTTAGTGTAAAATCATAGAACAATTTATCACTGACAAATTTCACAAACTCATGCAAAAATATTATGCTGAGGCAAAATAATTTCAAACTTTTTACAGTTTTATTTACGTGTAACATCTGATACTGATTTGTACTCCATAAACAATGAAACATAATTTTATAGTGTATAGCGAAAACAAAAGTAAAAATGATTTTACACGAAATATTTAAGAAATTTTTTTTCACTTATTGAATTTTACCTTAGCTTCTTCAATATATTTTTCAGTCACTTTTTTAGCGTAGTTATTCAGAAATATTTTATAAATAGTTAAAATTATATTTTTGAAGGGAAGAAACAAGCATGCAAACATAATTTAGAAGACCTATTTATATCATCTATTACATTTTTAAGATATGGTTAAGTGACTGTTTGGTTGTAAGTTGTAAGGGGTTCCTGGGCCGAAGGCCTTATCCCCAATTGGTGAGAGCTATGAATTCATGAAATACAGTCCTTCTTTAACGTAAACACACAATTATATAAATATGCAGGTCTTTTAATTATAAGTACACATATTAAGTTAGGTTTAAATTTAAATGGCTCAAAATAAAATAATAAATAAGCATACTAAAATAAAAATAAAAGAAAGTAGGAAGTTTATGGATAGCAATAATAAAAGAAAGTTTAAGGATAGGAAAGAATATTTTTGATTTTATAAAGTTTTATAAATTTTTATTTTTATTTTATGATTGTTTAATAATTTTTTTTTATAATTTTTTTTTGTTTTTTCATAAATCCTCCAAAAGGAGAAGGCAAGAGAAGCACAAGGTGCAAGCATAATTCACACAAGAAATAAAAAATTGCATATTGCAAGTGGAAAGGAAGAATGCAATGATGCTAAAGAAAGAATCGAAGCGATCGGAGAGGAGCTCAGATCAGGTTCTGTGGCGCCATCTATTGGATGGCCGCGCGTTCGGATAGTGTAAGGGGAGAAAATTATGAAGAGACTTGGCGAAAAGAATTAATAAGTTAAGGAATCATAGCGGCTCTAGGCCGCTTCCTATGCTTGGCCTTCCGATGATCATAATCCGGTAATTCGGCTATGATCGGGTTAGGCAAGCTGTTAAGCTTAGCATAGAATTTTGAAGAAATACTAGTGCAAATATTCTTAAACGTATCAATGCATAAGTCCCTCCGAACAATATTATTGGTAAGATACCTGGGGGCCTGAGCAATCCTCCGCAAAGTTTTATTCTGAATACGATTAATTGCTTCGATATGATATCGGGCTGCAAACGACCATATTGGAACAGCATAAGTGGCGGCTGGGAGTACCACCGTTTTATACAGTAGAATTTTATTTTGGCACAGAAAGGTGAGACCGTGTAAGTAGTAAAATTTAAGTTTAGATGCCATCTTAAAAGGTTTGACATGGTTTTATGTTTGCCAAATACTAGCAGAAAGTATTAATACGTAATTAGATTTTAGGTTTTACACACTTTTAATACAGTAAATTTTATTTCTAACAGAAATTTACTAAATAGATCACGAATCCTGTAGTTCATAGCATTTAATTGTTAATTCCAGGTTATTATCCAGCGTAAACAGATAATAGATGTTAATTAATAATATAAATATTTTAATAGATTTACTAAAATGATAGCTTGGCATTTACTAGTGTTAATTTTAATTTCCACTGAGTAAACCATTAAGCATAAATGTGATGTTGAATAAAAGAAGTAACACAATTAATATGTGGGGCAGAAGTATAAATTGCCGTGTCGTCGGCGTAAAGAGTAAGAGTAGTTAATTCATTACGGGGGATATCATTAATAAAAATATTAAAAAGAGTCGGGCCTAAAATGGAGCCTTGCTGTACTCCGGCAGTTATTGTTTTGTTGTTCGAATAGGTGTTGTTGACACGGACTTTAAAAGAACGATTGCAAAGATAGTGATAAATAAGATGTATTATGGCATCAGGCACCTGGAGCTTAATAAGTTTGTAAATAAGTCCATCGTGCGTGATGCGGTCAAACGCCTTTGCAATGTCCAAAAAGAGAGCTCCAGTTGGCGTTTTGGATTGTAGACCTTCGCAAGCGACTTCTACAATCCTAAGCAACTGGTGTGTTGTACTGTGCTGGTGGCGAAAGCCAAATTGGTCTGGAATAATTGTGTTATTTACGTTTAAGAAAGTCTGTATGCGGTTGAGCATTATTCGCTCGGCAACTTTACTGAGGCAACTAAGTAGAGAGATGGGGCGATAATTACTGGGCTTAGAGAGGCTGCACTGAGGTTTTGGGATGGGACACACAATAGCTGTCTTCCAGCAATTAGGGAAAAGTTGAAGCTTGAGAATCCCATTGATGATGGTGGTGAAATAAATCAGAATGTTTGGATTGAAGTTCTTGATACACCTGTTGTTGATACCGTCCAAACCAGGAGCTTTCCTGTTTTTAAGCTTATTAATGGCCTCTCTAACCTCAGCAATACTAGCTTTTTCTATGACATAGCTGGCAGGAGTGCAGAGAAAACTATTGACAGTATCTAACACAAGGGTATCGTGATCTGCGTCTACGAGATCAGCATTGGGAGAGAGCTGTTTCTCATAAACAGTTGCTATCGCTTCGGCCTCTCCGAAGGGATCGAAGTGCGTCATCGTGGCGCCATCTACTGGTGGGAAATGGTACGCGGACTTACCCCGAAGCCTCCTCTGGAATTTCCAGATTGAGTTATCTTCAGTAGTAAGTCCCGAGATAAATTCAGACCAGCATTTATCTCGATGAGCTCTGATCTCTCTCTTGACAGTGTTACTGAGGGCAATAAACTCTTGTCTTGAAAAAGGGGTTCTAAGAAACTGATAAAGCTTACGTGCAGTGTTACGTTTATTAATTAAAGATTTAATGTGCGGGGGAAGCTGGTGCACTCTAGGAGACTTAACTTCCCTCGAAGAATTTAGAATAGCAGAATTTACCTCAGCTGTTAATTTAGTCACTGCACTTTCCAGATGCTCTGGAGTCCGAATAACGGGATAAAATAATTTAGTATTGGCAAGAGTGTCCTGGAACTGCCGCCAATCCGTGTGAACAGTAGGGGGAGACTCTAAGATTTCACAACTCCTATCCACGGTCAGTAAAACTGGCACGTGGTCGGAGTCGAATAAATCTAGCGTCTCAGAAGTAATTTTGAAGGGGATTTCCTTGGCGAGAGCAAAATCGATGACTGAGGGGGAACCGTTAGTACAATGATGGGTGGGAGAATTTGGATAATGAATATTAAGAAATGGGGTATTACGAACAAGATTAAGAAGCTCTCTGCCACGTCTGTTCACACCTTTGCAGTTCCAAGCAGTATTATGTGCGTTGAAGTCGCCAGCCATAATACATTGGGGAGAAAAATTTAGAATATTAGTAAGCCCAGTAGTGGGGAGAATATTATTGCAATTAATATAAACAGAAGAAATAAGAATTTTGGAATTGCGATCAGGTAACACCATCACAGAGATTGACTCGAGATCATCCGTAACGAGGTCGTTGATGATGTAGTGATTTATATCGCGTTTGATATAAATCGCCACACCGCCGCTCGCTCGTGCACGGAACGGCACATCGCGATCCCTACGGTACAGCGTATAATTAGCGATGTTAAATTTCGCTTGAGATTTCTTCGAGAACATCCTTTCCTGGACTAGAACTAAGTCGATGTCCGATGTCTCTAGGATATCTCGTAACTCATTTATTTTGCTGCCCAGGCCGTTTGCATTCCAATGCAGAATTTTAATATGATTCAGATTGATGGGGGAGCCTAGTCATCATTGCTTGAAGGATCATATGAGCGAGCTATGAGCTCGCATATATTCATAAGCCGCTGAGTGGGGTCTTGCGAATTTTTAATTATTTGTACCAATTCTTTGAAGAATTTTAATATATCAGACAGATTGTATTCCTTCAGGAATTCTTGTACCAATTTAATAACGTCCATGAAGGAACCAGTATTTGAGTTTTTATTATCTTTATTTCGTTTCTCGTTATTTTTAGCGGGAGCGGCAGCGGAGATGCTAGCACGGCTCGCGGTAGCAGGGGAACAGACGGTATTAGTCTGGGAAGGCTTTTGACTATATGATCCGGCCTATCAAATTTCTCCTGACTCACAGCCAATGGGAGACGAGGAGCGGTTTTAGTAGGATCTACAGAGTTCTCAATGGAGTTATTTGCCTGTGACCAAGTATTAATTCTTGGTTTAGGAGCAGGATTGAACTTAGCTTTAGGAGCCGGTTTATTTTTCGGTTTTTTATTATTTGCAGGGTGTCTGCAGCAACCTCTAAAATTTGCGAAATGCCCTTCACCACAGTTAGCGCAACAGAAATTCTCAGGGCCTACAGTGCACGTTTTAGCACTATGGCTAGCGCTGCACTTAATGCATTTTTGGGTTAATTTACAATTTATCGAGGAATGACCGAATTCTTGGCATCGGTAGCATTGAGCCACCCCCTGAAAGCGGTATGGCTCGAAGCTAACCGATAAATAAGACAGAGTTTTTATCTCGTTAATTTTTTCGCTCGCAGCATTAGCACGAAGGGTGATTAAAAATAGGGGAATCGGCTTTTTCGTCCGCCTATTTTTCATATAGGCGACCCGAATTGGCTCAAGACCTTTAGCAATTAGTTCAGAGGCAATGTCCTCTGCAGTAATGTAGAGCGGCAAACCTCGGAGCACATATTTTATAGGTTTGGGATCCCGGATGGCCATAGCCCTAGCCGGTATTTTATTTTCCTCCAAGTATTTCTGAATTCTTCGGAACGAATCAACACAGTCAGTACTGATTTTAATCTGGTTCCTGACGAATTTAGTGGTGATGTTATTAGCCAGTTCATGAATTTGCTGCAGAATATTCTTGCAGTTTCCCCCAATCTCGAAATAGAGATTGTACGGTTTTTTTAATTTTAGATTTTCAGCGTTTTCGCTGGGATCTTTATCATTAGTTACAGGGGGGGGGAGCACTATCTTCCATATGATCCTCCTGAAGAGCCTCAAAGGCATTACTGGCAGTGATGTCACTAGCGACAATCACTTCTTCGTTATTATTACGTTTGCGCTTAGCGTCAACAATATCCGTAACAGTATATACTTTCTCACTATCAAGTATAACTCTAAGATTAAATTGAGCTAAATGCTCATTAATTTTATTACCGAACATATATGAAGACAATATGGGCCTAAAATCTGGTACGCCTGCAGATAGGACTCTACTCATAAAAATCATAAACTCTCTCACTTCGGCGTCTTCGGCAGCAGGTGAGGATTTTCCCAGCAGGGCATCAATAAACTTTAAGTATTCATCCAGGATCCGGAAGAACTCCCATTCCGGCTTGTAGTTACTTAGGAATAATGGCTGCTTGCAGAGTGATCCCCGAAGCAGGCTGGGCAGATGAAGTCGACGGTGACTGATCCATCGTAAAAATAAAAGCAAAAACTTAGCAATGCGAAAAGCACGCGAAGGCCGTATAATGGGCTGCTCACACCGGTGCACGACGAATCGCCACCGGGTCAGTCGCCGTGTTGTGCAGCAGTCAGAAGAGCGTCCGCACCCTACGGAGTCGAGGATGCGAAATGAGTGATAAAAAATGTTAAGTGACTGTTATTAATAAATTGAGTTGATTATCATTTGCTTTAAAATTACTGTCATATTTAATAAAACATTTGTAAATATATGAATGCATAAATATGTTACTTTAAGTGTAAATACAGTTGTTTTTTTAAAGTTCCTCTATCTAAAGCATCTATTAATTAAAATTTATTTATATAATTAAAGCAGCTTGCAAATTTTATTTATATGGGATTTTTCTACTTTTGGCTGTTGGATATAACTATTCAAAAACTTTAAGCATGTTTATTAAACTACTTTTCTACATGCTATATTAAAACCTACCTATTATAAAATATTACAGAACTGAATAAAGGTTATATTTTTATAATACAAATGTGTAGAAACATTGCTTCTGTTGATTACTTTAGACTATTTTTTTTTTCTTACATTTATAAATTTTCTTTTGTAGTTTAATTTTTGTTAGATATGTCTTCTTTACGCTTCGACATTGAAAATTTTAAATTGTAGAAAGTTAATATGAAAATATGGAAAAGAGCTCAGGACGTAAAAAAATATGAATCTGATAAATCAGAAACAATTTAAAGTGCAGATAACACTGATTTTACTTAGAAATTTCCCAATTGCTGTTGTGGTATGTGAAAGAAGTTGTACATCAACTTTTATGAATAAAGCTCCTTAAAAACACATAAATCAATGAAGTAAGGATACGTTAATCTTTTATTGTGGTAATAATAAATAGTTTTCCTTTAAGATGAAACAGAAACTGTAATTGTTGATTTTTCAACAATAGCCAAGTTGCAATACACAGCAAAAACGGAACTTTAACATAACTTAGAATACATTTAACTCACGGATATTAAATGTTGTATTATGTAATTATAAACTCCTTAATGAAATCTAACAATAAAATGAAATTTATTTTTAAAACGACAGTTATAATATACAATATGATACAAAGCACACACTAATAACAAAACATTTGAACCGTTCGAAAGTAGCGAACTTTAGAATTACTATCATTCTTATGATAAACTTAATAAGAAAACAGCTCGTAAAATAATAGGAGAAACGGTAGCAGAATTGCTACTTACCCTACATATAATGGAAAACGTTATTTTACTTCCATAATTTTTTGTAAAAGCAGTAATCGGCAAGCATTCAACAAGCATCAACATATTAAATAGGATACCGCCTTCGAGAGATCACGTGATCAGTTTTTGAAAAATCAGTGCGGAGGCCTTGTGTTTCGATGGCTGTTTTTTTTTTATCATTATGACATCATTACTTTATATATCTCATTTATTCATTTCTTATTTTATATTATTTAAACATCGTCTACATAGTATCAATTTGATTTGACCTGGAAATTTAGATATAAAGTGATTAACTTTCATTACTATGTGACGCAAATTATAGCATTTTTATATAAGAACTCACTTTAAATAATTTCTTCAGTTCAGTTCATAAAGAAATACACTTAAAAAAAATTATTCCTGGAGAATTTTTTATAAAATTTCTAATATATGAAGAAAATTTAGCAAAAAAATCGGATTTTTTCATCAAAAGGTCTAATTTTTTAATAAATTATTTCAATATTTTTTGAATCAACACATTTCTTATACACTGGACTAGTGAATGACCTTAAATCTTTGCTTCATTTACATTTGGTAAAAAATTTTGGTCCTTCAAAATCATACACTTTGAAATTTTCACGAATTTTCATTACCTTTATATCTAACTATGAGTGTAACATCATTAAAAATTATCCAAATTTAAAGCTTTTAAGTCATTTACTAGTAAATACTATCAAAAGCATTCATAATAGTTTTCAACAAAATATTTTAAGAAATCACATTTTATTAAATATACTGTTCTCACAAAAACGCATTTGAAGTTTATGAAAGCAACTTTAACTATTAAAAAATAAAATACATGTTTTAAATTCCCCACACTTACTTGCTTCAAAACTTTCTAATTGCCAAGTTGCCAATTACTAAAAATACTAAAAAAATGTTTAAACTAATCTTCATGAAAATTTAAAAAGTTTTGTCCAATAATTCTCTTTAAAAGGCTTTAAATTCACAACTTCCGGTTCCGAAGTCGCTACTTCCGTTTTGTTTTGACAGGTGTCACTGATGTTTAAACAGCTGTAACTTTTCTTTAAAATGCCTTAGAGACAAAACAAAAACAGATTTAGAAGCCTAAAAGTTGAAATTTTACAATAGAGAAATAAAAAAATTATGATTTTTGGCAAAAAATGACGTTATTAACGTAGACGGATACCTTAAGTTAGAATAACAACGTTCTGATTTGTGCTTCGTGGTATTTTTCAGGAAGCGTCGCATCCAAACGATGACACTTATTAACTTCAGATACGAAGAAAATCTATTGTAATACCATATTAATTCCTTTTCTGTATCGATCAATACAGTTATCCTTCTTTCTTGGTTCAAAACTTCTTCATGAGCTGTATTCGTAGGTTTTGGCCACTCTGTCTTCGAAAACCCTAACCATGTAGGACCTTGCAGTCATTCCGTCAGGTACCGAATTGTACTTCCTCTAGAGGGAGCATCAGCTGGATTGAGATTCCCAGGTACATACCAGTCGTCAGGATTAGATAGCTCTCGAATTTCTTTCACTCTGTTAGCAATGAATGTCGCCCACTGTTCATCTCTTTTTATCCAACTAAGAGCATTTCTGGAATCAGTCCAATAGAACGTTTCAATATCCGGTCTCTTTATATCTTTCTTGACCTCTGCAGCTATTCGAGCAGCAATCAAACATGCTAATAACTCTAGTCTGGGAATTGTAATTGTTTTTAAATGGGCAACTCTATTTTTGGCTCTAACAAAGGCGCATGACACATATTCTCCAGTTTCAGTTCGGAGGAAAATACAAACTGAATAGGCATTCTTACTCGCATCAGCAAGCACGTGTAAACTGCAATGTTTGAAGGTTAAAGTATTTGGCATCATCCATCTGGGTATGTTAATATTTTACAAAAAATTTAGTTGATTTTTCCAGTTAAGAAATTTTTTCGTTATATCAACAGGCAATTAATTCCTTATCCCATGATATTTTCAGTTTCTAGCATTCTTGGAGCAATATATTTGTCAACAACATAAAGGAGCAAACGATTCCGAGTGGATCGTAAATTTGCTGCACGACAGCCAATATTTTTCTCTTTGTAATCTGAAAATTATCAGATGTATGGCGTGTTGAATTACAGCCCAATAGGGTTGCCGTATTCATCGCTTAATCTCCCATTTGGCAGTGGAACCCTCATCTGTTGTCATATCTGTTTCTTTGTTTTTAGTTTCTTCTAGTTTGGCGCAGTTTGTCCTTTCAGGAATTAGCGCCACTAAATTCCAATCAACCAAACATCTGTTGTCAAAACTTATATTGACGATGAGTAGCATGTAAGGCAGACTGGCCAAATCGTTTATCGACGATAAAAGATTACAGTTAAAGCTGGATGAAATTGAATAATTCTTTAAATGTAATTCTGATTTATCTGTGCATATATGACATAAATAAAACTCAGATTTTATTACCTACCGTCAAACTTCTTAATCCGGTTTCCAATCAAATCCAGCTCTAGATTTTTTCCGAACTCAATGGATTGTTTTGGCACTTCTTCTATTAAGTTGTAGCTCAAGTCTAGAGTCGATAAATTTCGGAGGTTTCGAAAGCGAATCTCTTCGAAATCTCGAATTCGGCAGTTGTCAATGTAGAGAAACTTGACGATAGGAATTCTCTCACGGAAATTGATGTTAATCTTTTCGAAGGGATTACCAGAGAGAATTACTGTCTCTACTTTCTTCATGTTGTAAGAAAATATTGAACTCATGTCAGAGATATTGTTGTACGCTAAATAAATGAACTGAAATGAGAAAAAAATGGAATTAAATATTTTGTTGAATTCAAAATGTAACCTTAAATGTCATATTACTTTGTGTAAAATATAGTAGATCCTAGATTATCCGAGCTAACTTGGACCACCAGTACCTCGAATATGAAAGTCTTAATAGAAGCAATCTATTTTTTTTTACTATTTTTTAACTACACGTACTAGGTGAAGTAATGAATAATGCACTGTCAAAATTAACTTAAACCTAAAATATTTTATTAAATTTAATATACATTATTTTGTTAAATATATAGTATTATTTTAAAAAGTTTTACCTTTCATTGCAAAAGTGAAGTGCTTTTTGGCTGTATCACGCGCAATTTGACTAAAAAAAGTGTGATGTTTTATACATCTGAATCTAAAAAATAACAGACTTCATTATCTTGGACTTTAATTCTCCACGTAAAAATACACGTATTTAGCATATTAGCTTAAATTAGTTTTTATACCGGTCCGTCTCTCTCTACAATACGTCATCATTTTAGTCACGGACAACTAGTCGATGTGAGAGCTATTCTTTACCAGATATAAAACTTTTACAAAACTATTGATCATCAAAATTAATGTTACTATGCATATGACTATTATATATATATATATATATATATATATATATATATATATATATATATATATATATATATATATCTTTAATAAGACTGACTTCACGATGGGTGGTTGCAGTCATGGCTCATATATATGACACCGTTTTAGTTAAAGACCTTTATTAATAAAACGTTGGAAGGCGGGTTCCCACTTTATTATAGGGATGGGACAAACTGAGGGGTCAGCTAACATGAAGTTATAAGCAACAACCCCTTAACATCTCAGTTAAAATCTGTGGAAAAATCTGTAGGAAAATTTGACCCCGATAGTGTGCATCTCCTTTTTGTTTGGAAATTTCCTAAATTGTCCGCTAGGGCAATGTAGAATTATAATTGGTTAAACCCCTTCTATGAGGGCGTGAACTGTAGCCCCAGTGGTCAATTTAAGTTATGGTTAAAAAGGGGAAAGCAGAGGGACGCGGGGTTTTTTGCCCTTGACTTAAAATTTGAAAACTCCTGAGAATTCTCTCGAGCTTTCTTTGGGGTTTTATACTAAATGCCTACATTAGTTTCCGTATCTAGTTTACTTTTCCTTTATATGTATGTATATATATATATATATATATATATAATTGGGTATTAAAAATCGTCTAGGTTTTCAGAAACCTTAATAATCGAAAATCGATTGGTTAATCCCAGCTCAGATAATCCAGGTTCTACTGTAATTCAAGAAATATTTACAACTGCAGAACTCTATACGATTTTTAGGTATCAGGATCACTTTGAGAGAAAAATAGAAAAACGTAAGCAAAACATAACCCCCTTTTATTTTAAAAATAAATAGTTTAATATTTTTTTAAATATTTTTAAATGCTCTTAACTAAGTATAAGAGACAATAACGTTAAGAACTTACATTTGGATGTGTTACTGCGAAGACTTGATTTACATGCAATAAATTGTTGTAAGATACGACGAACTTGCTTAATGCTTTCCATGGTGTCAGCAAGTTAGGAGGTATGAATGTTAAGCGATTATGAGAGATATCAAATATGATGACACTGTCTGTACCCTGTAAGAGAAATACAGAATTAACTCTCTTTTATTTTAATATGTAATGTATATCAATTTTTTTCACGTATACTTTTAAAAAGTTGATAACTAAATTTCTTTCATTTTAAAATAACAGTCCGTTGAGTAAATATTAGAATATAAAGCATTTTTCAAATTTAAGAATAACGTTCCAGTTTTTCAAAGCTTTTAACATACCATTGACTGCGAACCTCATTGACTTGAGATATTTTTGAAGACTTCCTCGTAATTTTGATAGTTTATTTTCACTATAAAGTTTTTTTTTCAGGAGTATTTTAGGAATTATTTTCAGGAATTATTATTTTCATATTTATTGTGAAATGCAGTTTAGCAGCATTTAATTATTACGAACATGTAAAAAGAAATTCGGAAAGTTTAAATTCAATGTCCGTTGCTTGTGTTCTGTTCTCTAAATGAAACAGTCTTTGGGAGAGCTTTTTGTATACAGTTTATTCGCATGACGTACCCACACACACATATATATTGAAGTCTAAACCAGAAGGTGGGGTCAATTTCGATTCTAAAGGTTTTTTTATTCAAAAATAATCGTATTCCACATCGTCGGCAACAACTTCCGCTCCATTTTTTTTCAACTTATTTCTTTCCACGTTGCCAATCAAGGAAAACTAAAAACAGCCAAATCAATCTCGAGCTCAACAACTGTTTCTAATTCATAACAACAATATAAGTTCGTAGATTTCTGTAACGAGCAGTAATACTGCTCACGATGTATAGTGCCCAACCACTGAACTGACAAATTATCCGTTCCGTTGGCAATTTATTTCTCTTTTGAAAATTTTGATCTTTTAGTGTTTTTTTATCAATCAAACAATAGAATTTAAGGCATCTGTACACCTTCGGAGGGTTTTTAAAATATTTGAAATTTTTTATTTTAATGTTAATTTTATGATGAAATATAACTTAAAACTATGAAAAATGCAGGCTGTATTGTTTTTGAATAATATTTTCATATTTTATAGAAAAAAATAGGGTGAAATTTGCCTAAAATGAGGCATTACGTAAAACACGATAACTCCAAATTAAATCCTGTAATCACTGTTTTGTAAATTGGATAATGTTTCTAATTATATATTTCAGGGAATAGACTACAATCATGGTGATCACAAATATATTTGTTAAGTTATAGGAACTTGTTTACAATAACATTGAAAATTTCTCAAAATTTTCATGTAAGTCCAGAATTAAACGGCTCTAAATCCCAATGTAATTAATCTGGAACCACAGTTGTTGTCTGTTCCCTGAATATATAATTATATAATACACACTTAAAATATCTAAGCATTCGGGCTAAATATTTTTGAGTTATCATGTTTTGCAGTAAGCAAAATCTCGAAAAAATCAATTTTGAGAAAAATGAAAAACAACTTAAAATATTAAAAAAACTATTTAAACACTTATAATGCCTTAATATACACCTATTTTTAAACCCTTTTTTTTTCTTTGTAAGATACTGGTTATTTTCTTTCTGAATGCTTGTAATATATTCTTGGGCTTTATTTTGCAAAGAGTAGACTGCTGTTTTTAAGTAGGTAATATAAGTTAGACCCTATAAAAATCACTATAATTCCAAAATGAATAATTATATCATTATTTTATGACTTACCTAATGTATCAAAGTATATTCTTTATGTAATGGAATTTTATTATTGTGATCATAAAAATATCTGCGAATCTATGGGAATTTGAGTACAACACTTTACGAAAGTTCCCGGAAATTTCATGCGTTCTATGAATTCAAGGGCTGTAAATTACAATTAGTCTGTATTAATCTTGATAGTAATCTGTTTCATTTCTACATATTTATGTAATATACATTTAAAATTTTAAATCCTATGAATTTTAATTTATTGAGATATGTTATGATGAGTGATCAAAATGGACAAAAAATTCTATTTTGAGAAAAGTCAGAATGTTTTATGCAAGAATTTCAAAATATGTATCTTAATATCCCCCCTCCAAAAAAAACCAGATTTATGAACCTTAACCCCTCTAGTTTGAAATTCAGTATGTTTTTTTTTCTCTAAGTGCTTTTTAGTACTTTAGTACTTCTGTAAATTTCGGGGTGAAGTGGAAGGTAGCATCATATATTTTACTATGATTTAAATCCACTTCAAAATTATGTGCACAGAATCAGAAATGAACTCTATAGTTAAAACTTATAAAGCAGGGTTTAAAACCATTAATAATTTGATGGAGTCATCATAGTCTGAGGAGCTAGCTAGCTAACTCTAATTGGAATATCTCTTGTGTTTGTTTAAAATCAATGTATATAAAATTTTTTGTAATCCATCGCCGAATCTTAATTTAATCATCGGGAAACTCCACATCCAAACTTGTTTTCTTCGTCAAAACTGGTTTTTATACTGAAATATAATTTTTGATTGTGTTTCAATTTTCTAATTTTCAATTTTTAATCTTTCAATTTTCAATTCTTGTTAATCTGTAATAACTTAATTTTTATTCGTGTTATATGTTGTATATATTTTATAGTTGCTTTAATCTGTTTTGAGCCCAATTTTTTCATTTTGTTTCATTTGTAAGATTTAGCGCCATAAACTTATCAACCAACCAACCTAATTGAATAATTCAACACTATTTTATGATTGACCGCTTTTGATAATTTTTTGTGTAAACTTTATTTGAGGTGTTCTTTAATTAGCGTTTAAAATATTAAAATAAAACTTTTCATTGAAATACGCATAAAAAAAGAGCAATGTAACTGCAAATTCTCGGAAACACAAGAAAATTTGACAATGTTTGCGTAAATTCATTATAAAATATAATTTTTAGCAATTCTTTACAAAAATCCGGTATTAAAATTGACTTTGGACTTTCATTAAAAATGCAATAACTCTGGTTCTAAATGAGATAGAGGCAAAATTCAAGCGGTTATGTATAGATGACATATTAGATTTTAACAATATAATAAAATTTAAAAATTGATATTTTGGTCGAAATTCACGTTTTAACCCTCTAATTCGTTCGCACGTACAATTCCGCCAAACCGATGATGTCTTCAAAGCGGTTGTCACGTACAATTTTTGACCTCCAAAAACGTTCCGAAAATGGATGTAATGTATATTTCTGCCAGTGTCTGAGGTAGGAGGATCAGATCGATTGTTTAGAAACTGCATCCCTCTTTCACTGACATTTATTGAGGGTTTCACCCCTACCCCCTGAGGCACAAAGAGGCTGATAGCTTTTCATGGCTTTGTAAATCTCTATATTATTTCGAAGTATTTCGTTTGCGGTAACAGATGTATCTCTAATTGTACCATTTAAATAACTTTCTTTAAAAAAATATAAATAATTCTCTTAAAGAATATTTTTACTTGTACTTTTAGAATCCATTATTTCTTATGGGATGATCTTCGAGACTTGATGAGCTTTATGCGTATTAAAAATTAACAATCTATAATATCTATTTATATATCTATTTATAACCGGAAGTAAAGGGACAATAACGAGGGTGGGTTTCCCCTATTCCATTCTAGTCGACAAAGGGTGAAGTAAAATATCATAGAACGCTTTGGCCTTTGATACAATAAACCTTTATAACTTATTTTTGGAGAATTTTTTTAATCGGTGTGTTCCACACGGAGGGTTAAAGGTGTACAGATGCCTTAAGGAAATGTACTTTATTTTCCAAACTTTGTAATTACATTTAAATTTCAGTGGTGGTATATATACTTTCTGCGGAAAATTAGTCATTTGGGAAAATTCAATTTAATGGCGATTATTTTTCATGGAAAGGTGAGAAACCTATCCCATTCCATAAGGGTACATCACACTCTGCACAATGGAGCAGGTCCTCTTTTATTGAGACTTCGTGCTACTTTACTCCATTGTCTATAGTTGGAGACTAATGTTGGCGTATGTTTTCCATAATGGCTGAGTGCACACCATTCGGAAACACTCTCTTCTTTGCTTAGAACGAGCAGGACTGCCTTTCTATTTTTAAAATATTCATCTATTAATTTACGAAATGTTAGCATGTCTATAGTGGTTTTTATTCTTCTCGTATGCGTATTTCATAATATCATTCAATTGACAAGAAATATACGAAATGTTTATATTCAACTTATGATATGTCATTGAAGTTACTTGAGTCTATCCCCTTAATATTTTTGAGTTTATTTCCTCTATGTCATCGGTCGGGGAACTTTTTTAATCATTACCCCAAAATATTTTTGTGTAAGTTGATATTACCCCATAGCGAAGAGCAAAAGAAAAAAAAATGAAATCGCCTCTTTTTAGCATCTTTCATATTATAGCCCCCCCCATGAAAATTTTAAAAAGAAAACAACTAAAAATTTTATTTAAACTTCATTTATTCAATTTATCAATGTAATACCTAGTAATCCATAACGGTATTGTAACAAATTATAATAATAATAAAACAAAAACAAACAATAATTAGAATTGAAAAAAATTTAAAAAAAAAGAATGAAAATTTTTTTAAATCAGCAACTAACTAATAAAAACTCGCTCTCTGACTTGTCACTTTATTTGTACTCAATTTAAAGTAAAATAAAATGTGCTTTATTGCGTAAAGAGAACACTTTAGTGGTGGGTAGTGAGATGGCAAGAACATTTTAGTGATGTGTAGTGAGATGGCGTGGCCTGCATATGTCGCTAAATTGTTTAAGTTGAAAAAAAATACTAACAAGTTTATAAAATAGCAAATTAAAAATATATACTTTTTACTCAAAAAAGTTTCATTTTTACCCCATTTGGGGTAATTTACCCCGGTTCCCCGACCGCTGCTCTATGTCACCTTCACCCCTATGCTCTACGGACATCATTTCTTAAACCGCCTCTTAACTGTAGCCATGATGGGCTGCTGCAGACCATTGACACTGTGTAAAAGAAGGGTAGCTTATGTATGCGAGAATTTTTCGAAGCGGGAATGGAGATGTCTTCCGCTTCAATTATTATCTGAAAACTAATGCAGAAACCTTTATATGTATACAACAATCTTTAGGAAGAAGTTGCAATCTTAAATCACCCCAATCGTTACGTCATTACTTAAGCGTTGGTTGATAATAAAAATGGTAATGAAAATAGGTAGCTTTGAGAGAGATTTTTCTCCACACATGTAGAGGATCAGCATTCACAAATAAAATGCTCAGTAGGTATGTGACGGGTCCCCACACTGGACCATCACTGGCCAATCATTAATTATAATTCATTATTTTGTTACCATTCTAATACATTGTATTTTAATTATTGAGTTATTGGTAGACAAGTTTATTTTAAAAACATGATTACGTGGAGAAATAAAGAGACTGAATAACGAGTCTTGCATTTGGAATCCAAAAGACAAGTTTCACAGAGATAATATATTACTTATTTTTTATTCGTGTTTTTATGTTGTATGTTTTTTTTTATAGTTGCTTTAATCTGTTTTTGAGCCTGTAATTTTTTTTCATCTTGTTTGGCGCAGTTTGTCCCTAGAGGATTTAGCGCCATTAAACTTCAATTAACCAATCAACCAAAGAGATAATAAAAGCAACTATCTACCTATTATTATTAGTAATTTAGTTTAACCTTTTAACATACGTTAATCATCGGGGAAACTCCATATCCAAACTTGTTCCCCTTTCTTCGTCGAACTGGCTTTTATACTGAAATATGATTTTTGTTTGTGATTCAATTTTGTAATATTCAATTTTTAATCTTTCAATTTTCAATTTTTAATGTTTCAATTTACTCAATTTTCAAGTCTTGTTAATTTGTATATAACTCAGTTTTTATTCGTGTATTCGTGTTTTTTGTTGTTTGTTATATTTTTATTGTTAATTTAATCTGTTTTTAGATCCTGTCTTTTTGTCTTTAGTCAAAATTTTTTATCTAAATTTCGTCTTTAGTTTATTTCCTCATCTTGTTTGGTGCAGTTTGTCCCTAGAGGATTTAGCGCCATTAAACTTCAATCAACCAACCAACCAACCTCCTTTCTTTACGTTAGTACACGATTAGGATAAATTTCACCTCCAAGTTACACATCCTAGAGGATTTAGCGCCATTAAACTTCAATAAACCAACCAACCAATCACCCAAGTTACACATCCTGTGTCCTTTCCATGGTCTATTAGAATTTTAACCAGATTTTTTTCCCCATCAAGAGCCATAATTTTGTACATTAAAATGTTCATAGCCGCACTTAAAATTCATAAAAATTTATAGGGGCTAACTCTGGACGTTTTGAGTTGGTTTGAATGTTCGTTGTGATGCTACTTTGACGTCAGCAAGCGATCAAGCTGACGTCAAAGTGATGTCACAATGAACATGCGATCCGACTAGCAACGTCCAGAGTAAGCCCCTTTTTATTCATATCATTCTGAAGAAAAAAAAGCTCTAATTGTTAGATACCATCAGTTTCTCTTCCAACTTAGTCTGGGTATGCAACTTAGTCTGGGTATGCATAATGAATGATATCATGTATGGACGTGGCCCAACAACGTCGATTAAAAAATTTGTTTGTTAAACTTCGTTTTTTAATTTAGGTTTTTTAAGTGATGCCGGAACGGTCACTGTTGAATCAAGGGGATTTTGATGGTGTGAATTCCACAAGTGATTAGAATATAATTCTACTGTTATGGAATAATATAAATGCTCACGTGGAATATTGTCTTTGTCCGTTGCGAGTGTACTAAATTAGAACTAAACGCTTAAAATATAGATTGAAAGTTTTTCGATTATGAACTAAACTTACTTTGAAAACATCTGGATCAATATAAGCAATTGAATTGTTGACGAAAGATAACCTTGTTACCAGAGGCAAGTCTTGGAAACTTTCACCTTCCAAGGCAGTCAGATTACTGCAGTCAATATTTATACTTCTTATGGAATCACGTATGATACGGAAATCGGGTGCAACCTATCAAATAAAAACAAAATGTCAGATAAAGCTGCACGGTACATGCCGTATGAAAACAAAATTTTTAAAACTAGAAAATTGCAATATTTTTACAGTGTTCAGTTACTAAATAATCGTTCAAGAGAGGTTTCAACAGTCATAAAAATGGGATATTTTGATAACATTGTTAGTGAAAGTGATTCATACATTAGATTGATCGTTCATTGATACATGGTCGTTCATACATTAGATTATTAAAATTGTTTTTTCAATATTAACCATAACCTACATCTTCGCCACTGTGAGCGTTCACCCTTTGTTTATAAGTTTCTAAGGCCGTAAATATACTGACCACCAAATTCACAAGTTTTAAATGTTTATGGTAAGACATATTACCCCCTCTCATTAGATCTAACGAGTGGTCAAGTAATTTTAAAGAAAAAAAAAACATTTTATAGCTACAAATAACATAAAGTTATGTAGCATCGAACTTAAATCCGTGTTATCTATTCCAAGGCAGAAACCTGCTCCGTCTTGTTGCTTGGCTACCTTTGTTGTAACTTGGATACTGGGCTCTAGGAGCGCTGCGTCGTCACAGTAAGAAAGAACGTTCGAGGAGAATGCAATGTGTGAAAAATAAAAAAAGTTTGTCGTCTGTTTCCGGCTACTGTTATCAGAATATTAGTGGTGAATTGTTGTATTATTAAAATTCTATACCAGCGAAGGAACAAAAATTATTTAAAAAATTGTGTGATGCTTAATGAGTCCTAAGTCATACTCAGGCGCTAAAATATAGCACGTGAAAAAGACTTTTGCGGGGAATTCTTTCCTATTCTTTCCCATGCTCATTTTGCAAAGCCAGATAGAAAAGTTACGCACCACAGGATCGCGATTCCAATGGTGATGCTTCTATTCTAAATCTTGGAATGTGCGGGAAAGTGGACTCTTCTTCCTGTTCTGGACCTATTGTCCTCTTTTGTCTGATGCATAGGTGTCGGTTATTTTCCAATGAGGATCCTCTATCCGAGAAAGTTGGTCTGAGCCTGTCGACAAAACTGAAAGCTTCATCAGGATTCAACAAGTCTTTTGTGTTCTTCGGAGCAATGGAAAAGTTAGGTGTTATGGATATGCCATTGGGGGTTTAACTTGATTCTACCTCATGAAAACATTAGTGCAGGTCATTAAAATCTGAGACAGAAAAGTTTTTCGAGTTCCATATTTACTGGTGGATTGATGACCCTACGTTCATGAGTTCATTACGACGTCAAATTCATTCTCTCCTGCTATGAAAAATTTTAGAGACAGAATTGTGCTTATCCCAACTAAGCTATTGTTGTCCCTAATTCCTCCTTATCGTCCTACTGGGGCGAAACCACAATAGGACGGTAGGCACATTCTTACCCAATCTTTCTTAAGGTACGCTTTGAAAACCGCCATTAAATGTTTCTGGGAATCATCCATGAGCTCGTTGCTCTTAGGATGGTACGCAGTTACTGCTAGATATTTAATTCCCATGAATGGGATTGATGCTTTTAAAAGATTAGTTTAAACTGCCTCCCGGGTCATATGCTATACCTGGCCTACCGACAAGAGTAATCCATTTTGTATAAAATACTCTGGTTTGCAGTTGACATGTCCAGCAATGTACAAACTCATTCCAGCACGTAAACCTGTCAATCATTTTAAGCAAGTATTGGTTAACCTTCAGACAGAAAAACAAACCACTGGTTTTATACGACCAACCATTTGCGTTATGGGATGGTACTCAGTAAGAGGAGGTAAGAGGGCATTTATTTTTGTATTTAAGGTATCCGTTTACGTTCGGAGAACTTTTTTCTTTAAACGTAGAAACTAGTTCATGTTTTTACATTTTTAGATTTATTTTTTATATTATCATAGAAAATTGCACTTAAAAAATTTATTCATGGAGAAATTTTTATAAAATCTCTAATAAATGAAAAAAATTTAGGAAAAAAAGTCGGGTTTTTTCAAAAGGTCTAATATTTTAATAAATTAAATTAGTTCAATATTTTTTGACGCAACACATTTCTTATACACTGGACTAGTGAATCACCTAAAATCTTTGCTTCATTTACATTTGGTAAAAATTTTTGGTCCTTCAGAATCATACACATTGAATTTTTAACGAATTTTCATTACCTTTATATCTAACTATGAGTGTAACATCATTAAAAATTATCCAAATTTAAAGATTTTAGGTCATTTACTAGTAAATATTATCAAAAGCATTCATAATAATTTTCAACAAAATATTTTAAGAACTTTTTGAGAAATTACATTTCAAGTTTCAACATTTTATTGAAAATACCTTTCTGAAAAAAACGCATTTGAAGTTCACGCCTTCTATTCGCAGCGTCTCATCTTTGGTGGTCTGCAAGCGACTTTCTCAACACTGTCTTCCTTATTCTGACTTGAAAAATATACATCAAAGATCTTTTACACAATAAATAGATCTCCTGTAACATTCCTTCAAATAAACTGCGGAAATTAAAACAAAGATATAAATGGAACTTTCTGAGACATGACGTAATTCACTCGTCTACGAGTGGTTGTGGCGGTTCTGTTATTAAGGGTGCAGACGTCGTGAGTTAAAATAATATTTAATGCATATGCACCATGCAACAGCTCGTGCAAGGTACATAAATTTTTGGAGGAGTGACAATCTCACTAAAGTCGGCGTACATCGGAATGGCGATTGCGACGAACCACGTCGACTAGGTTTCTTCTGCTTCACTGGTCGAAGCTCTCCTGAGATGGCTGCGGTGACTTGAGAGATGAAAGGCCCATCCACAGGTGGTAAATGAATGTTTGTTTGTAGCTCGCCGATAAAGCATGCACAACTGCGCATTTGTAATTGACGCTCTCCCAATTTAATAGATCTGGATCGCCATATCATTGCAGACTCACCCATGCCCATCTCTTGCTGGGTGAAGCCCTTCACAGTGTGCGTATTGCAAGACTCCTTACACCGCACATATTTTAACATCTTGTGTTTTGTTCTAAATCAATGTATATAAATCTTTCAATTTCTATTTTTAATCCTTCAATTTTCAATTTTACTCAATTTTCAATTCTTGTTAATTTTATATAACTCAATTTTATACGTGTTTTTCAGTTGAATGTTAATTTTTATTGTTAATTTAATCTGTTTTTATCTCGTCTTTTTATATTTTGTCAAAATTTTTTATCTAATTTTCGTCTTTAATTTATTTCCTCATCTTGTTTGGCGCAGTTTGTCCCTAGAGGATTTAGCGCCATTAAACTTCAATCAACCAACCAACCAACCAACCAACCAACCAACCATTCCTCCCACGATTGTGAGCAACAACACATCTACACCGTCAGACAGTGTTTCAATCATTTTGCTCGTGGCCATGCTTTTTTTAAGATTGATTCTGTGATCCTTGTCCGTGTGATAGATAAGGAAACTTTTTTTGTACTTGACCTCGCCGATGGAAGATCTCAACACAGTTTTGGCCATTCGGAAAAATAAAGTTACACAATTGCCTCCCGATCTGCAGACCACTCGTCTACGAATGGGTCATTGCAGATTAACCCATGCTCATCTCTTGCTGGGTGAAGCCCCTCCATAGTGTGCGTACTGTAAGACACCTTACACAGTCGCACATATTTTAACGTCCTGTGTTTGTTCTAAATCATTGTATATAACATTTTTTGGAAATCCATCGCCGAATCTTAATTTAATTATTGGGGAAACTCAACATCCAAACTTGTTCCCCTTTCTTCGTCGTACTGGTTTTTATGCCGAAATCTGATTTTTTTTTCCAATTTTCTAATATTCAATTTTTAATCTTTCAATTTTCAACTTTTTTTACTTATTTCTTAAATGTTTAATTTAATAACTTAAATTCTTAATTTTTCGCTTAATTTTCAATTCTTGTTTATTTGTACATAATTCAATTGTATACATGCTTTGTGTTGGATGTTTATTTTTATTGTTATTTTAATTCTAGAACCTTTCATTTTATTTTTTCTCAAAATTTTTTATCTAAATTTCATTTTTAGTTCATTTCTACATCTTGTTTGGCACAGTTTGTCCTTAGAGGATTTAGCGCCACTAAACTTCAATCCACCAACCAACCAACCCGAACTTCAGATACATGCTATGAAATATTAAGATTCTGAAACTCAAACCTTATAAAGCTGTTTTGACATTCATTCCGTCCATGTTCTTCGGAGAAAACGAAAGTAAACTCACCATGGAATCCATAATTTGTGTAATCCACGAGACTCAATACTATTTAGACAGCTTTGCTCTCTTAGCTTACATAGTTGATCATTTAATCTTGACATGGTGCGAAAGCAAGCACTCTCCCATGCTTAGTCGCTGCTCATTCTTCCACAGAAGTTCAATGAAAGATATTATGTTGCCTCTGTGAAATTATTAACTTGTATATAAGGCTTACAGCATCATCTGCATTTTGTTATACTTTACATGTTCCTATTCATCTTTAAAAATATTATTTGCTTTGCACATTTTTAGCCTTATTAAAAAACACGGATTTAAAGATACATCCTTCAGAGACTATATCACGCATTATCACCAAGAATGACCAAAGTGGTGGGCTCACCCGAAAAATAGCTGATTTTAGTTTGAACAGGTCCACTTGAAAAAAAGTTGGCAAAGTGTATTTTTTCCGAATTTGCAGTATCTATTTTTCTTCCGAAATAAAATTTTATTGATTATTACAAAAATTTAAAAAATCATTTATGTCTCTAAGAAACAACCTAAAAGTATAAAAGTGTACCAAAAAAATGCCATCAAAATTCAAAACAAAGTAATTATAAACTGTGTCTGAATTTTGATGAATGTGGCACAATTTTGTACTTTTAGATAAATTAGTAAAAATATGTTTAAAAAAACTTTCAGTTCATTTAGATAAATTTTTAATTAAGGTGTAGTAATTTTTATAAAGGCCCTAACATCTGTATTTAAATAAATAAATATAATGAAAAAATAATTAAGTATTAATTACATATATATGTGTATAATATTTATTTATGATAAATACACATAATAATTGTTTTTTCAAAGTTAGCTTGCGACCTTCCGTATCATTGTTTTTTATCTAGTACGTACCAAAATGAGTTAGGAGACTGGTATAAAAGAAGATTATATGTAAAAATCAACAACGCGCATCCAGTTGTAATATAGAAAATGTATCGGAAACAAAAGTTCCAACATACAAAAGCAGTCAAATTACAATTCCGAATTAATAAATTTTAAATATCATCATTATTAATCTTTACAAAAGTCACGCTCTTCAGTTTCATTCACGAAATTGCATAAAGGAACAAACTAGGATGCTCATTGAAATCTATTTTCGTTTCCGAATTGTTCTTTGAGAATCATTTAGCTATAGCTATGTGCATTAAACAATAGAAGCGTGATACACAGTCTGAAAAAAAATAATCTTTATCCACAACGTTATTTATGCTTAAGCGCATATCATTGAAAATGAAAAGAGTTTTATTTTAAACTCATTGAAGTACGAAATTAACCTTGATCATGCGTCAGCAATGTCATTTCAAATGAAGAGTTAAAAAGACGAAGGGTTGAGTAAAACGATCCTTTTAATTACATTTATTTACGTCATTGGATTAGCTTATTTTTGACAGAAAAAATAATGGTAGCTCAACTAAATTGGTAAATTGCCCATGACGATGGACAACAAATTTAGATGTCAGATATTTTCTCTTTTGTTATCTTGGAGCGCTGCAGTGTACTCTTTTGCCACACGGAGGCTAATGAGACTGGGATCTACTGCTTAAAGCCGATTTCGGACGAATACAAATATCTTGACAATAGTTGCATTCGAACCAGCAAATTCCAGATCTTAAGAGCAGAGCGCCCTAGGCATTCGACATCGTTTTGTTTATTGTGAACAACAAAAAGTCAAACTTTTGCCACATGAGTGCTAGATCAGGAACTACTGCGCAAGTTTTCAAACTTTGTACTGCATTAGAACTCTGGTACTATAAAGGGAGCCCAATACATTTTTAGTCAACTTATAATTCTATAGAACTCTGGTATACGAAACTTCAGTCCAGGATCTTTTTTGATCACTGTCGTTGACTTGTATTTGGTGTTACTGAAGTTAGAAAACCCCATTGCAATTCAATTTAAGGAAACAGCGTTTAAATAAATTAAATTTTTTTCGAAAGTTGTTAACTTTTTTTCTGACCCCGACTTTATGTTTTGGTTTCCATTTTATCTTGAAACGTTTCCACAAAAAGTCTAATTTGACATAACTCAATAAATGTTATCCAACATTAAAGAACTAAATTTGCTCTGTTAAGGTTTTTTTTCCACTTTGAGTCTCCTTCAGGGTTGTCAGTTAATTTAAAAGATTTGTTTGGAAAGGACTGTAAATAACAACGAAGTATATACAAAGGAAGAAAGTTTTAATTTTATATATGCTCCCCTAGGGCAAATTTTAACAACTGTAAAATCACCAGAAGTTTGTTTGCAAAGTTGCGTAAGTTGCTGCAGACACATTAAAAAAAGGCAGTAAAGTCAACAAGAACAATTATTTATTCAAGCATTTGAACTCGTGAGTGGCTCTAGGAATGAATCTGCGATAAAAATGTTTGTTCCTAGCAACCTTCTGATTGATTCATGGTTTTGACCTTTGGAATGTTAATGATGGGTTTAATGTGCGCATTGAATGGAACAAGACCTCTGGAAACCTTAAATTTTAGAAAATTTTAAATTGAGTACAGCCGTGGTATATTTAGATGGTTTGATAGTGAGACCATAATGATTTAGACGTTCGAAAAGAAAAGTTAGATGCTAAATGTGTTGCTCCTCGGTTCTGGAAGCAATAAGTATGTCGTTGATGAAAACATATAGACCTCTGGTAAAATAATTAATAAAATGTTGGAAGGTACTGGAATCACTGCACAAATTGTCCCTAGAGGAATTAGCGCCATTAAACTTCAATCAACCAACCAACCAACCACTGCACAAACGAAATTGCGCCCCAGTACTCATTTACAATCCAAATGGAATGCAATTTTAAATCAATCTTCTAGTGAAACGGGTAATTGATGAAATGTTTTCACTAAAGCAAATATTTGAGAGAATTTTCGTGCCATGCAATTCACAGTAAAGTCTGCAATAGATTTACTTGGATGATTATCCTTAATTGTTTGGGACTTTTGTGCTCTAGAATCGCCAAATATCGTCATTTTCCTTTTTTTCTGAATTATGTGCAGTGTAGATGCATAATTGCATTGGTTCGTCAGATGCATTGTTAAATGGACTCATGTGGCCTAATCTAATATACATTTTTTTCCAACGCAGCAGGCGATACACACAATTGAACATATAGTGGAATTCAGCTTTTGCAGTTACGAGTTGCTCTGGAACTAGTGAGGGAGTGTCTGTTTTAATGGCGCAACATCCTAAAGATTACACGCTACGCCCTCCCCTCCAAAAAAAGTAATAAATGAAAAAGAAACAAGCAATTTGCAAATTTGCCAATTTTTTCTCTAGTGTAGTTGAGTTTTAGATAACAAAAAATATTACCATATGATAGTTTTATTTAATAAATGGCAACTGCGAAATAAAAACTAATTTGATAGAACATCACAGAAGCCCATGACTGAGAGATTTACGAAATCTCTTGTTAGAATATAGCAACTAAACTTATACTTACAAAATAAAATAAAAATGCGTACAATATTGCCACAATATTACCACATGAAAATTCAATAAAAGTTGTAACTTAATGTTAACAGTACAAACGATTTTACTTTCCAAGTACACCATGCCTACTTGTATCTTCTTACCAGCGATTTTACCCAAGAAACGTTTTTAAAAAATACATTATTTAAAGTATTCGTTTAGAGACTTTGTAGAAGTAAACATTTTTGAATTATTGAGAACGAATATTTCACTTTGAAAACCGCAGAGCACCTTACGCACCTACTTAACTGTGAATTAGGACAGTTTTGCACGTCATTTCGCCGTAACCGTCGATCCTCTCTGTCATTTATGACGTGTAGTGCATCACACTCTGTCATTTATCGCATGTCATGCACCACACTTTTAACGCAACTTATTTTTGATAGTGCCTTTTTTCAGATATGGAACTCTGTCATTTATCGCACGTGGTGCACCACAACTTATTTTTGATAGTGCCCTTTTTTTAGACACGGTACCCTTAACCAGGCAGCAAGTGAACAGTTCAGAAAATGCACAGTTTGAAATACTGCCACCCTAGGCCCGGAAGCCAATAATCCTGACTTTTGAATGTCGGATAGATCTCTCAGTTTCTGCATTATTCCAAGGATTTGAGCGTTCCCCAACACTCTGCAAGTGAAAAATTTGGTTCTGTCACGTACCCTCGACAACTGGTTTCTGTGCACTGGCACCCACATTAGGCAATGATTACATTAACGTGACCGGAGATCCCATAATTATTCATAAGACTCTCTAAAACATTTTTGTAGTTCCATACTATTTAATTAATCTTATCAGGCATTTGATAGAAATAAGAATTTTATCAGTAGCTTTTTTTCTTGCTCGTTGGCATTGTGTTCAGAGGGCTAATACTCGTGCGAAATCCATCTCTTCCAATTTTAAAAGTATCTGAAAGATTTCGGATAAATTTGTTCTAGGATCAAAAATTAGAAACACACTTACTGAAAATTGTTTAAATTCTTATAAAATAAATGAAAAGATAAGAGTAGAATAAGAGTAGATGAGTAACTGTTGACATATTACCATCACGTTTAACCAATTTTAACAATACCGGGTGGTCTAACACTCGTCTACGAGTGGGTCATTCCAGACTCACCCATGCCCATCTTTTGCTGGGTGAAGCTCCTCCACAGTGTGCGTATTGCAAGATTCCTTACACAGTCGCACATATTTTAACGTCCTGTGTTTGTTCTAAATCAATTTATATAAAAGCTTTTGGTAATCCATCTCCTAATTTTAATTTAATCATTGGGAAAACTTCATATCCAAACTTGTTCCCCTTTCTTCCGTCGAACTGGCTTTTATACCGAAATATGATTTTTGATTGTTATTCAATTTTTCAATTTTTAATCATTCAATTTTCAATTTTTTTCTTAATTTATAATTTAAATTCTTAATAATTGAAATTCTTAAAAATTGGAAATTGGAAATTGAGTGAAGAATTAAATTCTTAATTCTTCACTCAATTTCCAATTTCCAATTTTTGTTAATTTTTATATAACTCAATCTTTATTCGTGTTTTCTGTTGAGTGTTGTGTTTTTACTGTTACTTTAATCTGTTTTAGAACCTGTCATTTTATATTTTGTCAAAATTTTTTATCTAAATTTCATCTTTAGTTTATTGCCACATCTTGTTTGGCTCAGTTTGTCCCTAGAGGATTTAGCACCATTAACTTCAACCAACCAACCAACCAACCGGGTGGTCTAAAAGAAACTTGAGTCCCTAGTGGCCGAACCGTTCAACCAATCGAAATGAAAATTTAGGTAGAATTATTAGAATGTATCAGTCCAGATTGTTATGATTTAAAACAATAAACTTCTCACAATTACGGTTACAGTGACAAAATTTTGAAATTTTCGAATGGCAACACCCATTTTTTCGTGTGCAAATTGATCAGAGCATGGAAAAAGCTTAAATGGCATTGAAACGAGACACGTATGATGTAAATTGACGGCATGAAATATTTTCAAAGAAGATCTTCGTAAAGAACCAATCACAATAAAATAGAAGGTGCATTGATGCACTTTGCATAATTAACTGGGATAGGCAGTAGAAGTATTATTCACAAAACATTCTCGCAAACCACTTTTTGTGACATAAGTAGTATGGGAAGATTGTTTCTTCATGCTAATCGGTCTCGTTTCGATTGTTTCTTCATTTTCATGCTAATATGTCTCTTTGTGTGTCAAAACCCGATTATGCGTCCGGTTCACCCGGTATATGCGTCAAAAACCAGATAAGTTCGGTATCAAATTTAAGCTTGTAACTGATGTTGGATAAAAATGTTTATTGATTGATTTTCCATAATTAGAAAATAAAATAGATCTACTGATAACACCGTTTGAGAATATGCTGTATGCCTATTGAAAAGGCCCCTTCATAATATAACTCCCAAACAACTCCCAAATATTTTACATCCCTACCTCAAGCAGAAAATATGAAGAATTTCAAGTTAATGGATATCACAATAAAGATGTGAAATTTATTCTCATTGTAAAAAGTTAGTTTGGGGCTTTCGTTAAAGTAAAGTGATAAACTTAAGTATTTGTAGAGACTGGTAGAGGAGTAATATAAAGTAAACCCAAGCGTAATATTTATTGATAAAGATATGAAATTTATTCCCACTGTAAAAAGTTTGGGGCTTTCGTTAAAGTAAAGTGATAAACTTAAGTATTTGTAGAGACTGGTAGAGGAGTAATATATAAAGTAAACCCAATCGTAATATTTATTGATAAAGATATGAAATTTATTCTCACTGTAAAAAGTTAGTGTGGGGCTTTCGTTAAAGTAAAGTGATAAACTTAAGTATTTGTAGAGACTGGTAGAGGAGTAATATAAAGTAAACCCAATCGTAATATTTATTGATAAAGATATGAAATTTATTCTCACTGTAAAAAGTTAGTGTGGGGCTTTCGTTAAAGTAAAGTGATAAACTTAAGTATTTGTAGAGACTGGTAGAGGAGTAATATAAAGTAAACCCAATCGTAATATTTATTGATAAAGATGAAATTTATTCTCACTGTAAAAAGTTAGTTTGGGGCTTTCGTTAAAGTAAAGTGATAAACTTAAGTATTTGTAGAGACTGGTAGAGGAGTAATATATAAAGTAAACCCAATCGTAATATTTATTATAAAGATATGAAATTTATTCTCACTGTAAAAAGTAGTGTCTTCAAAAGTAAATGATAAACTTAAGTATTTGTAGAGACTGGTAGAGGAGTCATAAAGTAAACCCAAGTAATATTTATTGATAAAGATATGAAATTTATTTGTAAAAAGTTAGTTTCTTTCGTTAAAGTAAAGTGATAAACTTAAGTATTTGTAGAGACTGGTAAAAAGTAATATAAAGTAAACCCAATCGTAATATTTATTGATAAAGATATGAAATTTATTCTCACTGTAAAAAGTTAGTTTGGGGCTTTCGTTAAAGTAAAGTGATAAACTTAAGTATTTGTAGAGACTGGTAGAATAATATAAAGTAAACCCAATCGTAATATTTATTGTAATGTATATATATTTTGAAAGTAATAATCAAATGTGATATTGATTTTTTGTACAATTCAAAGAAATTTTATTAGTTATAATGATTATTCTGCAGTTATTGTATTTTATTAATAATAGATTATGTACATATATTTCATGAACATAAACAATAAAATAAATCATACGAGTATGTAATAAAAATGTTAAATTTAATAACTATAGGATCATCAAAGCTTGCTTCAGAAAACAAATCGAGTATAAAGTGTGTTTTAGGTCATTTAAAGAGCAGTCAAAATGACTGCTTCTCGTTTTTTTTAGGTACACAGTAATATTTCTTTATAGTGTTAATAAAAAAATTGTATTTATTAACCTGAATGCACTCTTTATATTATTACAACTGACTTTGAACTATATTTATTTTAAATTAAGGTTTTTTTAAAAAGTAATATTTAAAAATAAACTCAAACAGCTTTGGTTATTGTTGTTTACTCTGATAATTGTTGCTGAATATTGTGTTGTTAGTTATTTATTCTTACATACAGTTTTGACTAAATTTTGCACTTAAAAGTTACCTCATGTCTGGCATATTATTTCTAGGATCCAGTGATAAAGTATTACCATACCCAAACAGCTTTGGAACTAGTGTTTTTAGATCTGATAGTAAAATGTTACCTCTCTCTATCTGTTTATTCTACCACGAATCTTACCATTACTGCATGAAAGCCGTTTCAATAAGACACGTAATATCTTCAAGCACATAATAGCATGTTATGTTTTTGATAAAGGAGGCATGAAAGTTTATCTGTGTTAATAGGTCATCATGATTAATCGTAACACATGGATTTTTATAGTATAGAAGTTGTGCTTGTTTACTCTTTGGCTATTTAGTCGTTTACATATGGTAAGATAGTGTATCTTTGTGGAATTCTTGGTTTATTGTATTGAGAGAGTTGCTTATTCGTGTATAACTTTTATCCCAAAATTTAGGGTGGAAACTGAAGGTGATATACACAATAATTTTTCTTATTTTCTGTAAGTACACGATACAATGATTTAAAGAAGATATAAAATTATAAATATTTTACTCATTAGAAGTATTATTGCATTTATATTTCATTCCTGCTACACTTTTTCATACAACATTGCTAGTAACATTATAGCATGTTACAAAATTACATGAGCGCTCAAAATTTTACCACTTTCACAACAAAGAAATCATTATTATAAGACGTAAGAACATGGAATTGTCATAATTATAAAGGCTTATTAGCCACGACATAGTTATTTACAAATATTTACACAAAAGAAGAAATATTGAAATGAAACGAACTAAAGAATAAATGACAAACTTCAATTTTACCCATGTCAGGGAATTGGAACGGGATGGTTCAGTCCAATGTATCTCGCATCTCACTTAAATTTTCTCTAGAACCAAAATTCTCTTGCAATAGTTTGGGTAAATTATTTTCTACCGGTCACTCCATCTAGGTGCACAATTGTTCAAAACTATGCTACATTCTCCCCCCTCTGATCCCAAAGAGTTCCCGACCTGGGGTAAGGAAATGAAGAATTGTGAGAACGTTTGTCTGTGCTTTGGCAAGAGTGGAAGAACTGGGTTTAATTCTAATTTATCTCTTTTTCGTAAAGCGTAAGTTAGAAGTTTTCTCTCCTCTAAAAGGAGTCAGCGCTGATGTTTGGTATACTCCCACTGGCCGGTTGGAGACAGTTTGCCACAGCATTCGATACGGGCAAAGTTTTGAACAACTATATGCTACATTAATGCAAATAGTCCATAACAACTGCGGAGCGTTTTTTTTTTTTTTTTTTTTTTTTTTTTTTTTTTTTTTTTTTTTTTTTTTTTTTTTTTTTTTTTAAACCTAAAGCACAATTTTTGTTGAAAAATTTAGGGGTAGAAATTCGAGATGAGCGTTTATACATAGAATAATTTTTACAGCTTCCCGTAATCATACGATATACTACGTACGATAAATACAGGTATTTATGGAAGAAATAAATATATATAAACATCTTGCTCATAAAGGTTTTGCTGCATCTGTATTTCATTCCTACTAGCGTTTATTTTACATTTCAGTCATACCTCTTTCCCGCGAGTCACTCTAATACTCCCCAGTCTTCTATACCATATAACTCTCCTGGACATCTTGCCATCTGTCAGTGTCTTTGTCTTAATATAAATTTTGTAAATATATATATATATATATATATATATATATATATATATATATATATATATATATATATATATATATATATATATATATATATATATATATATATACATATATATATACATACATACATACATACATACATACATATTTTAAATTGTGTGCGTATTGCAAGACTCCTTACACAGTCGCACATATTTTAACGTCCTGTGTTTGTTCTAAATCAATGTACATAAATTTTTTTTTGGTAATCCATCTCCTAATCTTAATGTAATCATTGAGGAAACTCCACATCCAAACTTGTTCCCCTTCCTTCGTCGAACTGGCTTTTATACCGAAATATGATTTTTGATTATTATTCAGTTTTCTAATATTCAATTTTTAATCTTTCAATTTTCTATTTTTTTTCACTTTTTCTCATTTTTAATTATTTTATAACTTTAATTCTTTACTCAATTTTCAATTCTTGTTAATTGGTATATAACTCAATTTTTATTCGTGTTTTCTGTATCTTTAGTCAAAAATTTTTTTTTATCTAAATTTCGTCTTTGGTTTATTTCTTCATCTTGTTTGGCGCAGTTTGTCCCTAGAGGAATTAGCGCCATTAAGCTTCAACCAACCAACCAACCAACCAACCACATCTAAACTTGTTCCCCTTTCTTCGTCGAACTGGCTTTTATACCGAAATATGATTTTTGATTGTGATTCAATTTTCTAATATTCAATTTTTAATCTTTCAATTTACTCAATTTTCAATTCTTGTTAATCTGTATATAACTCAATTTTTATTCGAGTTTTTTGTTGAATGTTTTATTTTTATAGTTACTTCAATCTGTTTTTAGAACCTGTCATTTTTTCTTATGTGAACATTTTTTTCTAAATTTCGTCTTTAGTTTATTTCTTCATCTTGTTTGGCGCAATTTGTCCCTAGAGGATTTAGCGCCATTAAACTTCAATCAACCAACCATACATCTTTACATGATCATCAATTTGATTTGAATTAAATCCTCACGTTTGTTAGGATTCGTTAGTATCATCCGATACATCCTTTTAATATCTGCAAAAAAGAAACTGTTGGCTCCTAAATCTCAGCATAAAACTTTAATAAATCGTCCTGAATTGCACCTCCGTTATATTGTAAACAATTTAAAGACTTTCAAGTAGAAGTAAAAACAACTCAAAGATGTACTATCTGAATTGGGGTGAATTACACAATGATGTGGTATATAAAAGGTGTACTATCTGAATTGGGGTGAATTACACAATGATGTGGGATATAAAAGGTGTACTATCTGAATTGGGGTGAATTACACAATGATGTGGGATATAAAAAGTTTACTATCTGAATTGGGGTGAATTACACAATGATGTGGTATATAAAAGGTGTACTATCTGAATTGGAGTGAATTACACAATGATGTGGGATATAAAAGTTGTACTATCTGAATTGGGGTGAATTACACAATGATGTGGTATATAAAAGGTGTACTATCTGAATTGGGGTGAATTACACAATGATGTGGGATATAAAAGGTGTACTATCTGAATTGGGGTGAATTACACAATGATGTGGTATATAAAAAGTGTACTATCTGAATTGGGGTGAATTACACAATGATGTGGTATATAAAAGGTGTACTATCTGAATTGGGGTGAATTACACAATGATGTGGGATATAAAAAGTGTACTATCTGAATTGGGGTGAATTACACAATGATGTGGTATATAATACTTTACATCTAGGTCGTTGGTTTCTATTACCTCTTATATATGACCCAGACTGTAATAATCTTTCAATTTTCAATTTACTCAATTTTTAATTCTTGTTAATTTTTATACAACTCTTTTTTTTATTCGTGTTTTCTGTTGAATGTTATATTTTTATTGTTACCTTAATCTGTTTTAAAACCTGTCATTTTATCTTTTGTCATTTTTTTTCTCTAAGTTTCGTCTTTAGTTTATTCCCTTATTTTGTTTGGCGCAGTTTGTCCCTAGAAGATTTAGCGCCATTAAACTTCAATCAACTAACCAACCATGGAAACATTACTGCAATTTTTTGGTTTCTTTGTTGAATTATATTTGTTGTTGTTGTCTAATGCCAATTGGTCAAACCAAGGACGATTGAGCCAGAGGCTACTCGTATTAATGCAAAGTGGTGCACCTTTGTTTTTAACGAGCACCACAAGAATGAAAGTGCGATTTATGCTCAAGTGGGTCCTCTTAATTTTGAAGCAGGAACCAAGCAGAAGACCAACAGGCTTGGCCTCACATCCCCAGGGGTATTAATCAGGGCCATAGCCAGAAATTATTTTCGGAGGGAGACCAAGGGAGAAAGACATCTTTCGTCTGTCAATGATACTTCAATTAATGAAAGGGAAGGCACTGTATTTCCGGCCAGCGGCCCAGCAAGACTTTTATGATCTCAGTGGTTTTTTCTAAGAAAATAACTGTCCATGTTCATGAACAACTAGGCAGATAGCACATACACACACAGTCGTGGGACATTGTGTATCTACAAAATGGTCTTTCAAAATTTTCGGGGAGGGGACTAGTCCCCCAAATCCCCCCCCTTGCCTACGGCCTTGGTATTGATTGAGAACTTGGAGGACATTCTGACCACAAACCTATTTTACGTGCCTCAGTCACTTTTAAAGAACATGGTGGATCTTAGGCCGGCCTAGGATCCGAACGACTGAGCGACCTCGATTTTTAAGGTATCCGTCTACGTTCGGAGAACTTTTTGCTTTTAAACATAGAAACTAGTTCATGTTTTTACATTTTTAGATTTATTTTTTATATTATCATAGCGATTTGCACTTAATAAATTCATTCCTCGAGAAGTTTTTTATAAAATTTCTAATAAATAAAGAAAAATTTAGTAAATAATCGGGCTTTTTTCAAAAGGTCTAATTTTTTAATTAAATTAAATTATATCAATATTTTTTGATGCAACACAATTCTTTTACACTGGACTAGTGAATCACCTAAAATCTTTGCTTAATTTACATTTCGTAAAAAATTTTGGTCCTTCAAAATTATATACATTAAATTTTTAATGAATTTTCATTACCCTTAATTTCTAACTATGAGTGTAACACCATTAAAAATTATCCAAATTTAAAGCTTTTAGGCGATTTAC
>CM063507.1:60554047-60614502 GCA_032207245.1 Pardosa pseudoannulata | reverse complement strand
GTTGAAATTGACAAGAGAATAAAATTTTTCAGGCGACTTCTGGTTTACAAAAGAGCACTTCCGGTATTAAAATTGACTTTGGACTTTCATTAAAAATGCAATAACTCTGGTTCTAAATGAGATAGAGGCAAAATTCAAGCGGTTATGTATAGATGACATATTAGATTTTAACAATATAATAAAATTTAAAAATTGATATTTTGGTCGAAATTCACGTTTTAACCCTCTAATTCGTTCGCACGTACAATTCCGCCAAACCGATGATGTCTTCAAAGCGGTTGTCACGTACAATTTTTGACCTCCAAAAACGTTCCGAAAATGGATGTAATGTATTTTTTGCAGTGTCTGAGGTAGGAGGATTCAGATCGATTGTTTAGAAACTGCATCCCTCTTTGACTGACATTTATTGAGGGTTTCACTACCCCCTGAGGCACAAAGACGCTGATACTTTTCATGGCTTTGGCCCCTCAGGGGGTTTACCTACTTCAGGTAAACACGGGTGTCGCAATCCCGAGGTACCCCAGCGATCTTTTGTTCTGTTCCTTTTCTTTCCTCTTCTCTTCCTTTTTTCTTCCTTTCTCCCTCAATGTGGTTACCTTTTCGGAGGTGAGGGCTTATCGCGATATGTTGTGTTCCTTTTCTGAACACAACATCTCGCGATTTGTTAACCACCCACGTGTTTGCCGTGCGTGGAGACCCGTGTCCCCGGAAAGGGGGATCCTGGTAATTGAGGGAAACCAACACATTACTTTGGCCCCTGCTTCGGGCAAACGGGAGGTGTAGAATGGTCTCGTCTGCATCATTCGGCTGGTCGGACGACTTTTGTCACTGGCCTGGGCCAAGCAATCGGTTACCTGCTGGGCACTTTAATGGGTCGAGGCTGCTTAAGGGGTAGCTGTGCGCGTATAGATCCCGGTTAGCACTGGTGCGACTTTATGTCCCTTTTTGGGAGCGTTTAGCATCCCCTTGTTGGGCTCCATGGTGGGTGGTGCCGCCGGGATCTGAACAACTTCCTTTTCATTATGGAATCTTCAACCCCCCCACAACCTCTCCCCTTGGGTCAAAAGGGGCACTGTAATCATGTTGATGTCGATCAGGCCAAGTTTTTTATTGTTCAGAGAAAGGAGGGTAGCTTTTCTGCTGTCTCGCCTTTCCTGATACATAAATGTATCTCGTCATCTGTCGGGCAAGTTAAGAAAGTGAAGAAATTAAGATCTGGTGTCTTGCTCATTGAAGTCTCAGACACGAAGCAAGCTTCTAATCTGATGAAATGTATAAAATTTGGAGATATTTTAGTTTCAGTCACTCCTCATAGCAGTTTAAATTTTAGCAGAGGTGTTATATCAGAGGGAGAATTGTACAATGTTCCCGATGATGATATATTAGAAGGTTTAAAAGAGCAACATGTTTGTGCGGTACGACGAATTACCATCCGTCGAGACGGCAAAATACTGCCGACAAAACATATAATACTGACTTTCAACACACCATCGTTGCCTTCCCATATAAATGCTGGATACCTTCGATGCCCTGTACGTCCCTTTGTTCCCAGTCCATTGCGTTGTTTTCAATGCCAACGCTTTGGACATTCTAAAACATCATGTCGTGGTTCCATTACCTGCCCTCGATGCGCAGAAAGTTGGCCACGACGGCGTTGACTGCAAATCAAAACCTAAATGCGTCAACTGCAAAGGAGACCATCCTGCCTTTTCCCGTACTTGCCCTAAGTGGGTACTGGAAAAAGAAGTACAGGCACTGAAAGTGAAAAATAACATCTCTTATCCTGACGCTCGGAAACTAGTTGAAGAACGAACGCCCAAACGTGGAATTTCTTTTTGCTGCAGCTGTAAAACAATGCAAAACAATAAGCACACAAACTGAAAATATTCCAACCGTACCCAATAGCCCTAAATCTCCTCGTGATCAACCCTCAAAATTTGAAAATAAAGCTCTTACAGTTGAAAATGTAATTGTTCCAAACCCATTAAATGAACGCGTACCTAGAAATAAATTAAATCCTAGAACTCAAGCATCAAGTAAAATTTTATCAAAGACTACTAATTATCCATCTAAGCAAAAGACTCCCAAACATCAAAAACTTACAGCTGCAAAACTGAAAGAAAAAATAAAAAATAAATTTAACCTTCTGGAGGATTTCGACGATGGAGAATCCTCCAAACCTTTGAAATGTAAAATGTCCAGCAAACATTTCTTAAAAAACCATCCAGTTGCTGAGGACGATTCCATCAAAGGTTATGTGACTTCCGAAGAGGATATGTTGACAGATCCCTCGGACTCAGAAGGAATGTGGGCTAAGACCCAACCTACATAATCTCCATCCTTTTCCTCCCTAACTTTTACAATGGCGCTTTTGTCTTGGAACTGCCATGGCTTCAAAAGTCACGTCTCTGATATCAGAGACCTCGTAAATAAATACCATCCTGTTTGTTTTGCCCTTCAAGAGACCCTGCTTGACAGCAATAAGTCAGCCAAATTAAAACGCTATAGTACTATTAGAAAAGATTACATAGAAGGGGGCAGGGTTTGTGGTGGTGTTGCTCTCTTCACTTCTCATGACTACCCTTTCAGAACTTTAAACATTAACACTGACCTCCAAGCAGTTGCTGTTCAAGTACACATACACTCTCTAATAACTGTCTGTAACCTCTATATTCCTCCAAACAATATAATCTCTCAGAGCACTCTTAATAACCTTATTACTCAACTTCCAGTCCCTTTTATTATTGTTGGGGACTTGAATGGCCACAGTCCATTGTGGGGTAGCCCCAACCTTAATAAACGGGGTCGCCAAATTGAAAAACTAATATCCGACCATGATCTGTGCATCTACAATACAAACCAACATACTTACCTACATTCTCCTACAAGAACCTTTCACTCCCTAGATTTAGCAATATCCAGCCCTCAAATTTTTCCGTTTTGGAATTTTACTGTAGATTCCTACCTCTATAATAGTGATCACTTTCCTATTATCCTAACTCACAATAATGTCTCGAATGCCAATCAGCGTGTTCCTCGTTTTATTCTAGGCTCCGCTGATTGGGATAAATTTCGTATCCTAGCCAATATCTCTACAGACATGGTCAACAATAATACTATTGATGAAGCAGTAAATCATATAACTGAAACAATAATTTCTGCAGCTGATATTTCCATAAAAAAATCTTCCTGTCGTCCTCAAAAGCAAACAAAGCCATGGTGGAACCAAGAGTGTAAAATTTGTTATAAAGCGAAGAGAAAAGCGTTCCAATTGTTCAAAAGACATCCTACGACGGAGAACTTAATAAATTATAAAAAATGCAAAAGTATTTTCCGTCGCACCTTAAGACGTAGCCAAAGAGATTCATGGGTGAACTATATAAGCAGTATCACTTCCTCCATTTCCAGTAAAGATTTATGGGTAAAAGTAAAGCGCTGTTCAGGCGTTTACCCAAACAACCAAATCCAAATTTTAAATTATAATAATAACCTAATAACTTCTCTTGATGACATAGCCAACACAATAGCCTCATCCTTTGCTGATATATCTTCAAGTTCAAATTACTCTGCATCTTTTACAAAACTTAAAAACCTGGTCGAAGATAAACCCTTAAACTTTCAAACTAAGCTTAACTTTCCCTATAATACTGATTTTACCATTTTAGAACTAAACAGAGCCTTGCATAAAGTCCATAAATCTTCTGCTGGTCCCGATAATATTTCCTACGAAATGATAAAAAACCTGTCTTCAGTTTCCATGTTCAACCTTCTAAAACTTTACAATAGAATATGGAGAGAACATAGCTTCCCTTCCTCGTGGAGAGAGGCTATTGTAATCCCCATTCTAAAACCTGATAAAAACCCATCGAATCCTCTCAGTTACCGCCCAATAGCTCTGACGAACTGTTTATGCAAAATTCTTGAAAAAATGATAAACGTTCGTCTGATATACTACCTGGAGGAAAATAATTACCTATCAAATTTTCAGAGTGGTTTCCGTCGTGGAAGGAGCACGTTAGATAATATCATAGAGTTGGAAACCAGAATTCGGAATGCTTTCGTTAAACGGAAGCATTTGGTGTCGGTGTTTTTCGATATAGAAAAGGCATATGACCGCACTTGGCGTCATGGAATTATACAGCAGCTGTTCAATTTAGAGTTGCGTGGCAATATGCCTATTTTTATTCAAAATTTTTTGGCCTTAAGAAATTTCCGTGTTAGAGTAGGAAATACATTATCTCGCACTTTTATTCAAGAAGAAGGAGTTCCTCAGGGAAGCGTTTTGAGTGTGACCCTGTTCATTATTGCAATTAATGGGATTCTGAACGAGATACCTCCCTCTGTTAATGGAAGCTTGTATGTCGACGATCTCCATATCTCATGTGAAGGAGCGGATATGAGATTCATTAACAGACAACTCCAGACTGCAGTTAACAAGATCAGTAAGTGGGCGAGCGAGAATGGTTTCAGCTTTTCAAGTTCAAAGACGTGTTGTGTGCATTTTTGCAAAAAAAGAGGTCTGCACCCTGACCCAGAGATCCAGTTTCTTGGAAATAACATCAACATTGTGAATGAGGTGAATTTTCTCGGAGTCATTTTTGACAAAAAACTTACCTTTGCACCCCATATCACAAACTTGCGGAAAAATTGCGAAAGGAAGCTCAACATCCTCAAAATCCTTTCAAAGACCTCATGGGGAGCTGATCGCGCTTCCCTAATTAAGATCTATCATGCCATCATCCGCTCAAAACTGGACTATGGATGTCCTGTATATGGGTCAGCACGCGTTTCTGTCCTTCAAAAGCTGAATACCATTCACCATTCCGCTCTTCGATTGTGTTCCGGAGCTTTTAGAACATCTCCTGTAGAAAGTCTCTACGTTGACTGCTGTGACGCTCCTCTTGAATTACGTCGACAGATGTTATCTCTTCAGTACTACTTCAGAACGTCATCTTATATCAACCATCCCATTCATCAACATACACTCAATTATTACCTTACACGCTTATTCAATGCTAGACCTTCTTGTGTTCTGCCTTTTCAGGGAAGGATAAAAGCAATTTTAAAAGATCTAAACTTGGACAATATAGATACAATACCCACAGCTATTGGAATACATCCTTGGCACACTCCTACTTTTACTATAATAAACCCCTTTAAGTCATTTGACAAAAGTTCAACTAACAATATTATTTATCAACAAATTTTTGAAGATCACAAGCAATATTATAAAAATTACACCTCTGTTTTCACAGATGGTTCAAAATCCACTAACTATGTCAGCTGTGCATACCTTATTAAAGATCAAATCAATAGCTACAGACTCCATCCTAAACTCTCCATCTTTTCTGCTGAAGCCTTTGCTATCTTGAAGGCTTTAGAAGAATTGATGAATCACAATAGTAAAAACTTTATTATCTATACAGACTCCCAAAGTGTTCTTAATTCATTGCAATCCAATAACTGTAATAATCCTATTATTTTCAAAATTCTTACAACAATAACTAACCTTACTTCCATGGGAATCTCGCTAGTTTTTAGCTGGGTTCCCTCTCACGTCGGCATTAAAGGCAATGAACTTGTGGACATGGCTACCAGGTCTGCAAGCGACTTTCTCAACACTGGTCTACCTTATCCTGACTTGAAAAATTACATCAAAGATCTTTTACACGATAAATGGCAGATCTCTTGGGATATCATATCTTCAAATAAACTGCGAGAAATTAAAACTAAAATAATTTATTGGAACCAACTTTCTTCTAGGAAACATGACGTAATACTCACTCGTCTACGAGTGGGTCATTGCAGGCTCACCCATGCCCATCTCTTGCTAGGTGAAGCTCCTGCACAGTGTGCGTATTGCAAGACTCCTTACACAGTCGCACATATTTTAACGTCCTGTGTTTGTTCTAAATCATTGTATATAAAATTTTTTGGTAATCAATCTCCTAATCTTAATTTAATCATCGGGGAAACTCCACATCCAAACTTGTTCCCCTTTCTTCGTCAATCTGGTTTTTATACCGAAATATGATTTTTGTTTGTGTTTCAATTTTCTAATTTTCAATTTTTAATCTTTATATTTTCAATTCACTCAATTTTCAAATCTTGTTAATCTGTATATAACTCAATTTGTATTCGTGTTTTCTGTTGAATGTAATTTTTTTTTTGTTACTTTAATCTGTTTTTAAATCCTGTCTTTTTATCTTTTGTCAAATTTTTTTCTAAATTTCGTCTTTGGTTTATTTCCTCATCTTGTTTGGCGCAGTTTGTCCCTAGAGGAATTAGCGCCATTAAGCTTCAACCAACCAACCAACCAACCTTTTCATGGCTTTGTAAATCTCTATATTATTTCGAAGTATTTTGTTTGCGGTAATAGATGTATCTCTAATTGCACAACTTAACTATCTTGGATAACTTTCGTAAAAAAATATAAATAATAATTCTCTTAAAGAATATTTTTATTTGTACTCTTAGAATCCATTATTTCTTGTGGAATGATCTTCGAGACTTGACGAGCTTTATGCGTATTAAAAATGAACAATCTATAATATCTATTTATATATCTATTTATAACCGGAAGTAAAGGGACAATAACGAGGGTGGGTTTCCCCTATTCCATTCTAGTCGACAAAGGGTGAAGTAAAATATCATAGAACGCTTTGGCCTTTGATACAATAAACCTTTATAACTTATTTTTGGAGAATTTTTTTAATCGGTGTGTTCCACACGGAGGGTTAAAGGTGTACAGATGCCTTAAGGAAATGTACTTTATTTTCCAAACTTTGTAATTACATTTAAATTTTAGTGGTGGTATATATACTTTCTGCGGAAAATTAGTCATTTGGGAAAATTCAATTTAATGGCGATTATTTTTCATGGAAAGGTGAGAAACCTATCCCATTCCATAAGGGTACATCACACTCTGCACAATGGAGCGGGTCCTCGTTTATTGAGACTTCGTGCTACTTTACTCCATTGTCTATAGTTGGAGACTAACGTTGGCGTATGTTTTCCATAATGGCTGAGTGCACACCATTCGGAAGCACTCTCTTCTTTGCTTGGAACGAGCAGGACTGCCTTTCCATTTTTAAAATATTCATCTATTAATTTACGAAATGTTAGCATGTCTATAGTGGTTTTTATTCTTCTCGTATGCGTATTTCATAATATCATTCAATTGACAAGAAATATACGAAATGTTTATATTCAACTTATGATATGTCATTGAAGTTACTTGAGTCTATCCCCTTAATATTTTTGAGTTTATTTCCTCTATGTCACCTTCACCCCTATGCTCTACGGACATCATTTCTTAAACCGCCTCTTAACTGTAGCCATGATGGGCTGCTGCAGACCATTGACACTGTGTAAAAGAAGGGTAGCTTATGTATGCGAGAATTTTTCGAAGCGGGAATGGAGATGTCTTCCGCTTCAATTAATATCTGAAAACTAATGTAGCAACCTTTATATGTATACAACAATCTTTAGGAAGAAGTTGCAACCTTAAATCACCCCAATCGCTACGTCATTGCTTATAGTGGTTAAGCGTTGGTTGATAATAAAAATGGTAATGAAAATAGGTAGCTTTGAGAAAGATTTTTCTCCGCACATAAAGAGGATCAGCATTCACAAATAAAATGCGCAGTAGGTTTGTGACGCGTCCCCACACTGGACCATCACTGGCCAGTCATTATTTATAATTCATTGTTTTGTTACCATTCTAATACATTGTATTTTAATTATTGAGTTATTGGTATCCAAGTTTATTTAAAAAACATGATTAGGTGGAGAAATAAAGAGACTGAATAACGAGTCTTGCATTTGGAATCCAAAAGACAAGTTTCAAAGAGATAATATATTACTTATTTTTTATTCGTGTTTTTATGTTGTATGTTTTTTTTTATAGTTGCTTTAATCTGTTTTTGAGCCTGTAATTTTTTTTCATCTTGTTTGGCGCAGTTTGTCCCTAGAGGATTTAGCGCCATTAAACTTCAATTAACCAATCAACCAAAGAGATAATAAAAGCAACTATCTACCTATTATTATTAGTAATTTAGTTTAACCTTTTAACATACGTTAATCATCGGGGAAACTCCATATCCAAACTTGTTCCCCTTTCTTCGTCGAACTGGCTTTTATACTGAAATATGATTTTTGTTTGTGATTCAATTTTGTAATATTCAATTTTTAATCTTTCAATTTTCAATTTTTAATGTTTCAATTTTCAATTTACTCAATTTTCAAGTCTTGTTAATTTGTATATAACTTAGTTTTTATTCGTGTATTCGTGTTTTTTGTTGTTTGTTATATTTTTATTGTTAATTTAATCTGTTTTAGAACCTGTCATTTTTTTCTTTTGTCAAACTTTTTTATCTAAATTTCGTCTTTAGTTTATTTCCTCATCTTGTTTGGTGCAGTTTGTCCCTAGAGGATTTAGCGCCATTAAACTTCAATCAACCAACCAACCAACCTCCTTTCTTTACGTTAGTACACGATTAGGATAAATTTCACCTCCAAGTTACACATCCTAGAGGATTTAGCGCTATTAACCTTCAATCAATCAACCAACCAACCAAGTTCACATCCTGTGTCCATTCCATGGTCTATTAGAATTTTAACCAGATTTTTTTTCCATCAAGAGCCATAATTTTGTTCATTAAAATGTTCATAGCCGCACTTAAAATTCATAAAAATTTATAGGGGCTAACTCTGGACGTTTCGAGTTGGTTTGAATGTTCGTTGTGATGCTACTTTGACGTCAACAAGCGATCAAGCTGACGTCAAAGTGATGTCACAATGAACATGCGATCCGACTAGCAACGTCCAGAGTAAGCCCCTTTTTATTCATATCATTCTGAAGAAAAAAAAGCTTTATTGTTACATACCATCAGTTTCTCTTCCAAGTTAGTCTGGGTAAGCATAATGAATGATATCATGTATGGATGTGGCCCAACGTCGATTAAAAAATTTGTTTGTTAAACTTCGTTTTTTAATTTAGGCTTTTTAAGTGATGCCGGAACGGTCACTGTTGAATCAAGGGGATTTTGATGGTGTGAATTCCACAAGTGATTAGAATATAATTCTACTGTTATGGAATAACATAAATGCTCACGTGGAATATTGTCTTTGTCCGTTGCGAGTGTACTAAATTAGAACTAAACGCTTAAAATATAGATTGAAAGTTTTTCGATTATGAACTAAACTTACTTTGAAAACATCTGGATCAATATAAGCAATTGAATTGTTGACGAAAGATAACCTTGTTACCAGAGGCAAGTTTTGGAAACTTTCACCTTCCAAGGCAGTCAGATTACTGCAGTCAATATTTATACTTCTTATGGAATCCCGGATGATACGGAAATCGGGTGCAACCTATCAAATAAAAGCAAAATGTCAGATAAAGCTGCACGGTACATGCCGTATAAAAACAAAATTTTTAAAACTAGAAAATTGCAATATTTTTATAGTGTTCAGTTACTAAATAATCGTTCAAGAGAGGTTTCAACAGTCATAAAAATGGGATATTTTGATAACATTGTTAGTGAAAGTGATCGGGTCGTTCATACATTAGATTATTAAAATCGTTTTTTCAATATTAACCATAACCTACATCTTCGCCACTGTGAGCATTCACCCTTTGCTTATAAGTTTCTAAGACCGTAAATATACTGACCACCAAATTCACAAGTTTTAAATGTTTATGGTAAGACTTATTACCCCCTCTCATTAGATCTAACGAGTGGTCAAGTAATTTTAAAGAAAAAAAACATTTAATAGCTACAAATTACATAAATTTATGTAGCATCGAACTTATATCCGTGTTATCTATTCCAAGGCAGAAACCTGCTCCGTCTTGTTGCTTGGCTACCTTTGTTGTAACTTGGATACTGGGCTCTAGGAGCGCTGCGTCATCACAGTAAGAAAGAACGTACGAGGAGAATGTAATGTGTGAAAAATAAAAAAGTTTGTCGTCTGGTTCCGGCTACTGTTATCAGAATATTAGTGGTGAATTGTTGTATTATTAAAATTCTATACCAGCGAAGGAACAAAAATTATTTAAAAAATTGTGTGAGATGCTTAATGAGTCCTAAGTCATACTCAGGCGCTAAAATATAGCACGTGAAAAAGACTTTTTCGTTGAATTCTTTCCTATTCTTTCCCGTGCTCATTTTGTAAAGCCAGATAGAAAATTTACGCACCACAGGATCGCGCTTCCCAATGGTGATGCTTCTATTCTAAATCTTGGAATGTGCGGGAAAGTGGACTCTTCTTCCTGTTCTGGACCTATTGTCCTCTTTTGTCTGATGCATAGGTATCGGTTATTTTCCAATGGGGATCATCTATCCGAGAAAGATGGTCCCATCCAGTCGACAAAACTGAAAGCTTCATCAGGATTCAACAAGTCTTTTGTGTTCTTCGGAGCAATGGAAAAGTTAGGTGTTATGGATATGCCATTGGGGGTTTAACTTGATCCTAACTCATGAAAACATTAGTGCAGGTCATTAAAATCTGAGACAGAAAAGTTTTTCGAGTTCCATATTTACTGGTGGATTGATGACCCTACGTTCATGAGTTCATTACGACGTCAAATTCATTCTCTCCTGCTATGAAAAATTTTAGAGACAGAATTGTGCTTATCCCAACTAAGCTATTGTTGTCCCTAATTCCTCCTTATCGTCCTACTGGGGCGAAACCACAATAGGACGGTAGGCACATTCTTACCCAATCTTTCTTAAGGTACGCTTTGAAAACCGCCATTAAATGTTTCTGGGAATCATCCATGAGCTCGTTGCTCTTAGGATGGTACGCAGTTACTGCTAGATATTTAATTCCCATGAATGGGATTGATGCTTTTAAAAGATTAGCTTAAACTGCCTCCCGGGTCATATGCTATACCTGGCCTGCCGACATGAGTACTCCATTTCGTATAAGATGTTAATATTGCTGACTTGTCCAGCAATGTACAAACTCATTCCAGCACGTAAAAGTGTAAATCATTTTAAGCAAGTATTGGTTAACCTTCAGACAGAAAAACAAAACACTGGTTTTGTACGACCAACCATTTTCGTTACTGGATGGTATTCAGTAAGAGGAGGTAAGAGAGCATTTATTTTTGTATTTAAGGTATCTGTCTACGTTCGGAGAACTTTTTCTTTAAACGTAGAAACTAGTTTATGATTTTACATTTTTAGATTTTTTTTTATATTATCATAGAGGATTGCACTTATAGAAAATTGCACTTAAAAAATTTATTCGTAGAGAAGTTTTTATAAAATTTCTAATAAATGAAGAAAATTTAGTAAAAAAATCGGGTTTTTTCAAAAGGTCTAATATTTTAATAAATTAAATTAGTTCAATATTTTTTTTGACGCAACACATTTCTTATACAATGGACTAGTGAATCACTTAAAATCTCTGCTTCATTTACATTTGGTAAAAAATTTTGGTTTTAATCTTTCAATTTTCAATTCTTGTTAATCTGTATATAACTTAATTTTTTTTGTGTTTTATGTTGTTCGTTTTATTTTTATAATTGCTTTAATCTGTTTTTGAGCCTGTAATTTTTTTTCATCTTGTTTGGCGCAGTTTGTCCCTAGAGGATTTAGCGCCATTAAACTTCAATCAACCAACCAACCAACCTTCAGAATCATACACATTGAATTTTTAACGAATTTTCATTACCTTTATATCTAACTATGAGTGTAACATCATTAAAAATTATCCAAATTTAAAGCTTTTAGGTCATTTACTAGTAAATACTATCAAAATCATTCATAATAATTTTCAACAAAATATTTTAAGAACTTTTTGAGAAATCACATTTCAAGTTTCAACATTTTATTAAAATTACCGTTCTGAGAAAAACCTTATGTTGTATGTTTTATTTTTATAGTTGCTTTAATCTGTTTTTGCGCCTGTAAATTTTTTCATCTTATTTGGCGCAGTTTGTCCCTAGAGGATTTAGCGCCATTAAACTTCAATCAACCAACCAACCTGAGAAAAACCCATTTGAAGTTTATGCCATCTATTCGCAGCGTCTCATCTTTGGTGAATTCTGTTTGTTCCTCCCACGATTGTGAGCAACAACACATCTACACCGTCAGACAGTGTTTCAATCATTTTGCTCGTGGCCATGCTTTTTTTAAGATTGATTCTGTGATCCTTGTCCGTGTGATAGATAAGGAAACTTTTTTTGTACTTGACCTCGCCGATGGAAGATCTCAACACAGTTTTGGCCATTCGGAAAAATAAAGTTACACAATTGCCTCCCGAACTGCAGACCACTCGTCTACGAGTGGGTCATTGCAGATTAACCATGCTCATATCTTGCTGGATGAAGCCCCTCAACAGTGTGCGTATTGCAAGACACCTTACACAGTCGCACATATTTTAACGTCCTGTGTTTGTCTTAGATTAATGTATATAAAATTTTTTGGAAATCAATCGCCGAATCTTAATTTAATTATCGGGGAAACTCCACATCCAAACTTGTTCCCCTTTCTTCGTCGTACTGGTTTTTACTTCGAAATCTGATTTTTTTTTTCCAATTTTCTAATATTCAATTTTTAATCTTTCAATTTTCAACTTTTTTTTATTTATTTCTTAAATGTTTAATTTAATAACATAAATTCTTAATTTTTCGCTTAATTCTCAATTCTTGTTTATTTGTACATAATTCAATTTTATACATGCTTTGTGTTGGATGTTTATTTTTATTGTTATTTTAATTCTAGAACCTTTCATTTTATTTTTTCTCAAATTTTTTTTTATCTAAATTTCGTTTTTAGTTCATTTCTACATCTTGTTTGGCACAGTTTGTCCTTAGAGGATTTAGCGCCACTAAACTTCAATCAACCAACCAACCAACCCGAACTTCAGATACATGCTATGAAATATTAAGATTCTGAAACTCAAACCTTACAAAGCTGTTTTGACATTCATTCCGTCCATGTTCTTCGGAGAAAACAAGTAAACTCACCATGGAATCCATAATTTGTGTAATCCACGAGACTCAATACTACTTAGACAGCTTTTCTCTCTTAGCTTACATAGTTGATCATTTAATCTTGACATGGTGCGAAAGCAAGCACTCTCCCATGCCTAGTCGCTGTTTATTTTATAGCTCATTCTTCCACAGAAGTTCAATGAAAGATATTATGTTGCCTCTGTGAAATTATTAACTTGTATATAAGGCTTACAGCATCATCTGCATTTTGTTATACTTTACATGTTCCTCTTCATCTTTAAAAATATAATTTGCTTTGCACATTTTTAGCCTTATTTAAAAACACGGATTTAAAGATACATCCTTCAGAGACTATATCACGTTTATCACCAAGAATAACCAAAGTGGTGTTCTCACCCGAGAAATAGTTGATTTTAGTTTGAACAGGTCCACTTGAAAAAAAGTAGGCAAAGTGTCTTTTTTCAGAATTTACAGTATCTATTTTTCTTCCGAAATAAAATTTTATTGATTATTACAATAATTTAAAAAATCATTTATGTCTCTAAGGAAGAACCTCAAAGTATAAAAGTGTACCAAAAAGATGTCATAAAATTCAGACCAAAGTAATTATAAACTGTGTCTGAATTTTGATGACTGTGGCACAATTTTGTACTTTTAGATAAATTAGTAAAAATATGTTTAAAAAAACTTTCAGTTCATTTAGATAAATTTTTAATTAAGGTGTAGTAATTTTTATAAAGGCCCTAACATCTGTATTTAAATAAATAAATATAATGAAAAAATAATTAAGTATTAATTACATATATATGTGTATAATATTTATTTATGATAAATACACATAATAATTGTTTTTTCAAAGTCAGCTTGCGACCTTCCGTATCATTGTTTTTTTATCTAGTACGTACCAAAATGAGTTAGGAGACTGGTATAAAAGAAGATTATATGTAAAAATCAACAACGCGCATCCAGTTATAATATAGAAAATGTATCAGAAACAAAAGTTCCAACATACAAAAGCAGTCAAATTACAATTCCGAATTAATAAATTTTAAATATCATCATTATTAATCTTTACAAAAGTCACGCTCTTCAGTTTCATTCACGAAATTGCATAAAGGAACAAACTAGGATGCTCATTGAAATCTATTTTCGTTTCCGAATTGTTCTTTGAGAATCATTTAGCTATAGCTATGTGCATTAAACAATAGAAGCGTGATACACAGTCTGAAAAAAAAATAATCTTTATCCACAACGTTATTTATGTTTAAGCGCATATCATTGAAAATGAAAAGAGTTTTATTTTAAACTCATTGAGGCACGAAATTAACCTTGATCATGCGTCAGCAATGTCATTTCAAATGAAGAGTTAAAAAGACGAAGGGTTGAATAAAAGGATCCTTTTAATTACATTTATTTACGTCATTGGATTAGCTTATTTTTGACAGAAAAAATAATGGTAGCTCAACTAAATTGGTAAATTGCCCATGACGATGGACAACAAATTTAGATGTCAGATATTTTCTCTTTTGTTATCTTGGAGCGCTGCAGTGTACTCTTTTGCCACACGGAGGCTAATGAGACTGGGATCTACTGCTTAAAGCCGATTTCGGACGAATACAAACATCTTGACAATAGTTGCATTCGAACCAGCAAATTCCAGATCTTAAGAGCAGAGGGCCCTAGGCATTCGACATCGTTTTGTTTATTGTGAACAACAAAAAGTCAAACTTTTGCCACATGAGTGCTAGATCAGGAACTACTGCGCAAGTTTTCAAACTTTGTACTGCATTAGAACTCTGGTACTATAAAGGGAGCCCAATACATTTTTAGTCAACTTATAATTCTATAGAACTCTGGTATACGGAGCTTCAGTCCAGGATGTTTTTGATCACTGTCGTAGACTTGTATTTTGTATTACTGAAGTTAGAAAACCCCATTGCAATTCAATTTAAGAAAACAGCGTTTAAATAAATTAATTTTTTTTCGAAAGTTGTTAACTTTTTTTCTGACCCCGACTTTATGTTTTGGTTTCCATTTTATCTTGAAACGTTTCCACAAAAAGTCTAATTTGACATAACTCAATAAATGTTATCCAACATTAAAGGACTAAATTTGCTCTGTTAATGTTTTTTTCCACTTTGGTTTTTTTCCACTTTATCCAAAATTTTTTGGGGCCGACCAGTTAAATTTAATCTGTAGAAAAATCCATACCTTTTATAGTTATTAATTACATAATGCATCTTAAAATTGGATAAATAAAAATGGCGTAATTGAATTTAAAATGAAATAAATATACCAAATTTATATTGATAAAACGACATAAGTATATAAGGCTAAAACACCGAGAACAATTATATTATTTAAAATCACATTTTAAACTTTAATCAAAAGTGGTTACAATATCTCAATATTTCATAGTTGCCATTTATAAAATGAAAACTTATTTGTTCCCTGTATATCACTTTTTTTTAGCCAATTTTTTTTTCTCTAGTGTAGTTGAGTGTTAGATAACAAAACCTTTAACCATATGATAGTTTTTATTTAATAAATGGCAACTGCGAAATAAAAAACTAATTTGATAGAACATCACAGAAGCAATGACTGAGAGATTTACGAAATCTCTTGCTAAAATATAGCAACTAAACTTATACTTAAAAAATAAAATAAAAATGCGAAAAATATTGCCACAATATTACCACATGAAAATTCAATAAAAGTTGTAACTTAATGTTAACAGTACAAACGATTTTACTTTCCAAGTACACCATGCCTGCTTGTATCTTCTTACCAGCGATTTTACCCCAGAAACATTTTTTAAAAAATACATTATTTAAAGTATTCGTTTAGAGACTTTGTAGAAGTAAACATTTTTGAATTATTGAGAACGAATATTTCACTTTGAAAACCGCAGAGCACCTTACGCACCTACTTAACTGTGAATTAGGACAGTTTTGCACGTCATTTCGCCGTAACCGTCGATCCTCTCTGTCATTTATGACGTGTAGTGCATCACACTCTGTCATTTATCGCATGTCATGCACCACACTTTTAACGCAACTTATTTTTGATAGTGCCCTTTTTTTAGACACGGTACCCTTAACCATGCAGCAAGTGAACAGTTCAGAAAATGCACAGTTTGAAATACTGCCACCCTAGGCCCGGAAGCCAATAATCCTGACTTTTGAATGTCGGATAGGTCTCTCAGTTTCTGCATTATTCCAAGGATTTGAGCGTTCCCCCAACACTCTGCAAGTGAAAAATTTGGTTCTGTCACGTACCCTCGACAACTGGTTTCTGTGCACTGGCACCCACATTAGGCAATGATCACATTAACGTGACCGGAGATCCCATAATTAGTCATAAGACTCTCTAAAACATTTTTGTAGTTCCATACTATTTAATTAATCTTATCAGGCATTTGATAGAAATAAGAATTTTATCAGTAGCTTTTTTTCTTGCTCGTTGGCATTGTGTTCAGAGGGCTAATACTCGTGCGAAATCCATCTCTTCCAATTTTAAAAGTATCTGAAAGATTTCGGATAAATTTGTTCTAGGATCAAAATTAGAAACACGCTTACTGAAAATTGTTTAAATTCTTATAAAATAAATGAAAAGATAAGAAAAGAATAAGAGTAGATGAGTAACTGTTGACATATTACCATCACGTTTAACCAATTTTAACAATACCGGGTGGTCTAACACTCGTCTACGAGTGGGTCATTCCAGACTCACCCATGCCCATCTTTTGCTGGGTGAAGCTCCTCCACAGTGTGCGTATTGCAAGATTCCTTACACAGTCGCACATATTTTAACGTCCTGTGTTTGTTCTAAATCAGTTTATATAAAAGCTTTTGGTAATCCATCTCCTAATTTTAATTTAATCATTGGGAAAACTTCATATCCAAACTTGTTCCCCTTTCTTCCGTCGAACTGGCTTTTATACCGAAATATGATTTTTGATTGTTATTCAATTTTTCAATTTTTAATCATTCAATTTTCAATTTTTTTCTTAATTTATAATTTAAATTCTTAATAATTGAAATTCTTAAAAATTGGAAATTGGAAATTGAGTGAAGAATTAAATTCTTAATTCTTCACTCAATTTCCAATTTTTGTTAATTTTTATATAACTCAATCTTTATTCGTGTTTTCTGTTGAGTGTTGTGTTTTTACTGTTACTTTAATCTGTTTTAGAACCTGTCATTTTATATTTTGTCAAAATTTTTTATCTAAATTTCATCTTTAGTTTATTGCCACATCTTGTTTGGCGCAGTTTGTCCCTAGAGGATTTAGCACCATTAACTTCAACCAACCAACCGGGTGGTCTAAAAGAAACTTGAGTCCCTAGTGGCCGAACCGTTCAACCAATCGAAATGAAAATTTAGGTAGAATTATTAGAATGTATCAGTCCAGATTGCGATGATTTAAAACAATAAACTTCTCACAGTTACGGTTACAGTGACAAAATTTCGAAATTTTTGAATGGCAACACCCGCTTTTTTCGTGTGCAAATTAATCAGAGCATGGAATAACTTTAAATGGCATTGGAACGAGACACGTATGATGTAAATTGGCGGCATAAAACATTTACAAAGAAGAGCATCGTAAAGAACGAATCACAATAAAAGGAAGGTGCATTGATGCACTTTGCATAATTTACTGGGATAGGCAGTAGAAGCACCAATCACAGATCACTCTCGCAAACCACTTTTTGTGACACAAGTAGTATGGGAAGATTGTTTCTTCATGCTAATCGGTCTCGTTTCGATTGTTTCTTCATTTTCATGCTAATATGTCTCATTGTGTGTCAAAACCCGATTATGTGTCCGGTTCACCCGGTATATGCGTCAAAAACCAGATAAGTTCGGTATCAAATTTAAGCTTGTAACTGATGTTGGATAAAAATGTTTATTAATTGATTTTCCATAATTGGAAAATAAAATAGATCTATTGATAACACCGTTTGAGAATATGCTGTATGCCTATTGAAAAGGCCCCTTCATAATATAACTCCCAAACAACTCCCAAATATTTTACATCCCTACCTCAAGCAGAAAATATGAAGAATTTCAAGTTAATGGATATCACAATAAAGATGTGAAATTTATTCTCATTGTAAAAAGTTAGTTTGGGGCTTTCGTTAACACATTCGCTGCCGATCACGCGCCAGCGCGTGATCAACATAGAGGAAAATGCATATATGACGTCAGGTTCGGCAGCGAATGTGTTAAAGTAAAGTGATAAACTTAAGTATTTGTAGAGACTGTAATATATAAAGTAAACCCAATCGTAATATTTATTGATAAAGATATGAAATTTATTCTCACTGTAAAAAGTTAGTTTGGGGCTTTCGTTAAAGTAAAGTGATAAACTTAAGTATTTGTAGAGACTGGTAGAGGAGTAATATAAAGTAAACCCAATCGTAATATTTATTGATAAAGATATGAAATTTATTCTCACTGTAAAAAGTTAGTGTGGGGCTTTCGTTAAAGTAAAGTGATAAACTTAAGTATTTGTAGAGACTGGTAGAGGAGTAATATAAAGTAAACCCAATCGTAATATTTATTGTAATGTATATATATTTTGAAAGTAATAATCAAATGTGATTTTGATTTAAATTTGTACAATTCAAAGAAATTTCATTAGTTATAATGTGCTTTATTCTGCAGTTATTGTATTTTATTAATAATAGATTATGTACATATATTTTCATGAACATAAACAATATAAATAAATCATGAACCGAGTGGAAAATCCAAGTAATAAAAATGTTAAATTTAATAACTATATGATCATCAAAGCTTGCTTCAGAAAACAAATCGAGTATAAAGTGTGGTTTAGGGTCATTTAAAGAGCAGTCAAAATGACTGCTTCTCGTTTTTTTAGGTACACAATAATATTTCTTTATAGTGTTAATAAAAAATTGTATTTTCTAGCCTGAATGCACTTCCTTTATTATTAATTACAACTGACTTTAAGTACTAAAAAATTTTTAAATTAAGGTTTTTTTAAAAAGTAATATTTAAAAATAAACTCAAACAGCTTTGGTTATTGTTGTTTACTACTGTCATAATTGTTGCTGTTTAATATTTTGTGGTTGTTAGTATTTATTCTTCTTATACCAGTTTATGACTAAATTTTGCACTTATATTCTATACCTCATGTCTGGCACATTATGTCCTTCTAGGATCCAGTGCCATAAAGCCTTATATACCATACCCAAACAGCTTTGGAACTAGTCTGTTTTTAGATCTGATAGGGTAAAATGTTACCTCTCTCTATCTGTTTATTTTCTACCACGTTTAACTCTTACCATTACTGCATGAAAGCCGTTTCAGATAAGACACGTAATATCTTCAAGCACATACCCAGTTTAGGCATGTTATGTTTTTGATAAAGGAGGCATGAAGGAGATTATCTGCGTGACAATAGGTCATCATGATTAAGGTCGTCCAAACACATGGATTTTTATAGTATAGAAGTCCTTCGGTGCTTGTTTACTCTTTGGCTATTTAGTCGGTTTACATATGGTAAGATAGTGTATCTTTGTGGAATTCTTGGTTTATTGTATTGAGAGAGTTGTTTATTCGTGTATAACTTTTTATCCCAAAATTTAGGGTGGAAACTGAAGGTGAGGCTATACACTAAATAATTTTTCTTATTTTCTGTAAGTACACGATACAATGATATGAAAATAGGTATTTAAAGAAGATATAAAATTATAAATAATTTACTCATTAAAAGTATTATTGCATTTATATTTCATTCCTGCTACACTTTTTTCATACAACATTGCTAGTAACATTATAGCATGTTACAAAATTACATGAGCGCTCAAAATTTTACCACTTTCACAACAAAGAAATCATTATTATAAGACGTAAGAACATGGAATTGTCATAATTATAAAGGCTTATTAGCCACGACATAGTTATTTACAAATATTTACACAAAAGAAGAAATATTGAAATGAAACAAACTAAAGAATAAATGACAGACTTCAATTTTACCCATGTCAGAGAATTGGAACGGGATGCTTCAGTCCAATGTATCTCGCATCTCACTTAAATTTTCTCTAGAACCAAAATTCTCTTGCAATAGTTTGGGTAAATTATTTTATACCGGTCACGCCATCTAGTGGCACAATTGTTCAAAACTATGCAACATTCTCCTTGTCGGATCCCAAAGACTTTCCGACCAGGGGTAAGGTAATGGAGAATTGTGAGAACGTTTGTCTGTGCATTGGGAAGAGTGGAAGAACTGGGTTTAATTCTAATTTATCTCTTTTTCGTAAAGCGTAAGTTAGAAGTTTTCTCTCCTCTAAAAGGAGTCAGCGCTGATGTTTGGTATACTCCCACTGGCCGGTTGGAGACAGTTTGCCACAGCATTCGATACGGGCAAAGTTTTGAACAACTATATGCTACATTAATGCAAATAGTCCATAACAACTGCGGAGCGGGTGTTTCTTTTTTTTTTAAAAAGCTTAAAGCACAATTTTTATTGAAAAATTTAGGGGTAGAAGTTCAAGATGAGCGATTATACATATAATTTTTACAGCCTGTAATCATACAATATATTACGTACGATAAATACAGGTATTTATGGAAGGAATATATATATATATATATATATATATATATATATATATATATATATATATATATATATATATATATATATATATATATATATATATATATAAACATCTCTTGCTCATAAAGGTTTTGCTGCATCTATATTTCATTCCTACTAGCGTTTATTTTACATTTCAGTCATACCTCTTTCCCGCGAGTCACTCTAATACTCCCCAGTCTTCTATACCATATAACTCTCCTGGACATCTTGCCATCTGTCAGTGTCTTTGTCTTAATTTAAATTTTGTATATATATATATATATATATATATATATATATATATATATATATATATATATATATATATATATATATATATATATATATATATACATACATACATACATACATACATACATACATATTTTAAATTGTGTGCGTATTGCAAGACTCCTTACACAGTCGCACATATTTTAACGTCCTGTGTTTGTTCTAAATCAATGTACATAAATTTTTTTTTGGTAATCCATCTCCTAATCTTAATGTAATCATTGAGGAAACTCCACATCCAAACTTGTTCCCCTTCCTTCGTCGAACTGGCTTTTATACCGAAATATGATTTTTGATTATTATTCAGTTTTCTAATATTCAATTTTTAATCTTTCAATTTTCTATTTTTTTTCACTTTTTCTCATTTTTAATTATTTTATAACTTTAATTCTTTACTCAATTTTCAATTCCTGTTAATTTGTATATAACTCAATTTTTATTAGTGTTTTCTGTTAAATGTTATATTTTTATCGTTACTTTAATCTGTTTTTAAACCTGTCATTTTATCTTTTGTCAATTTTTTTTTAAAATCTAAATTTTGTCTTTAGTTTATTTCCTCATCTTGTTTGGCGCAGTTTGTCCCTAGAGGATTTAGCGCCATTAAACTTCAATCAACCAACCAACCATATTTTAAATTTAAAATTATTTTCTAAACGTGCCTTTGTACTACTACAATTATCACTCATAATATGGTAGAGTGTGGAATATATATCTTAAATCGTTACCCTATCTACTTTTTAATGTTGTCTTATCATTCATAGTTTACCATTACGAGGTCAGCCAATAGGTCTGAATTATCAATGCCTTAGTGTATTTTGTTTTGGCTAAAAAATTAAATTGGCTAGAAATATTATTTCACTATCATTCATTTTTTGTATATGTAAATTGGTTTTGGCGAGAAACAGGAATTGACGAGAACTAATCTTGGCGTCAGAACGCCAATTCTGAGATTGTCTAAACTTTCAATATTCGTTATCTCTTTCATATTGTCATATCATGTGATAGGATGGCTGAAAATGTTCCATATGGAGTAACAAAAAGCATTATCACAAAATGGTTTCTTTAGAAAAGAAATATATTGTTTCCAGTACAAGTTTCCTTTTCCTAACAACACTCCTCAACACAAATATCTTGCATTGGATGAATAAAAATTTGCATTTGATGTTGGATATTTTTCATAACATTTTCAATTTCAGAAATTCTGCTCCTAGAGGGCACATTTCCATTGTTTTAAATTGTAGAAATTTACAAATCAGAAAAATTCTTTCTGGAGACATCACTTACGTGAATGGATATACATTTTCTTTTCGAGAAATACATTTGATGTTTAGGGTTTCTCACAATTCCTTCCAATACTAACATTGCGAAAAATTATCTGATTTTTGAAAAATTTGTCCGCTCTTCGATTGTATTCCGGAGCTTTTAGAACATCTCTGTAGAAAGTCTCTACGTTGACTGCTGTGACGCTCCTCTTAAATTACGTCGACACATGTTATCTCTTCGTACTATTTCAGAACGTCCTCTTATATCAACCATCCCATTCATCAACATACCCTCAATTATTACCTTAAGAGATTATACAATGCTAGACCTTCTTGTGTTCTGCCGTTTCAGGGAAGGATAAATGAAATTTTAAGAGATCTTATTAGACAATATAGATACAATACCCAAAGCTATTGGAATACATCCTTGGCATACTCCTACTTTTACTATAATAAACCCCTTTAAGTCATTTGACAAAAGTTCAACTAGCAATATCATATATCAACAAATTTTTGAAGATCACAAGCAATATTATAAAAATTACATCTGTTTTCACAGATGGTTCAAAATCCACTAACTATGTCAGCTGTGCATACTTATTAAAGATCAAATCAATAGCTACAGACTCCATCCTAAACTCTCCATCTTTTCTGCTGAATTTGCTATCTTGAAGGCTTTAGAAGAATTGATGAATCAAATAGTAAAAACTTTATTATCTATACAGACTAAAGTGTTCTTAATTCATTGCAATCAAATAACTGTAAAAATCCTATTATTTTCAAAATTCTTGCAACAATAACTAAACTTACTTCCATGGGAATCTCGCTAGTTTTTAGCTTTCCCTCTCATGTCGGCATTAAAGGCAATGAACTTGTGGACATGGCTACCAGGTCTGCAAGCGACTTTCTCAAACTGGTCTACCTTATCCTGACTTGAAAAATTACATTAAAGATCTTTTACATAATAAATGGCAGATCTCCTGGAATAACATTCCTTCAAATAAGCTGCGGGAAATTAAAACAAAAATAACTAAATGGCCTCAACTCCCTTCTAGGAGACATGACGTAATACTCACTCGTCTACGAGTGGGTCATTGCATCACATGCCCATCTCTTGCTGGGTGAAGCTCCTGCACAGTGTGTGTATTGCAAGACACCATACACAGTCGCACATATTTTAACCTCTTGTATCTGTTCTAAATCATTGTATATAAAATTTTTTGGTAATCAATCTCCTAATCTTAATTTAATCATCGGGGAAACTCCACATCCAAACTTGTTCCCCTTTCTTCGTCAAACTGGTTTTTATTCCGAAATTTAATTTTTGTTTGTGTTTCAATTTTTAATCATTAAATTTTCAATTCACTCAATTTTCAATTCTTGTTAATCTGTATATAACTTAATTTTTTTTGGTGTTTTTATGTTGTATGTTTTCTTTTTATAGTTGCTTTAATCTGTTTTGAGCCTGTAATTTTTTTTCATCTTGTTTGGCGCAGTTTGTCCCTAGAGGATTTAGTGCCATTAAACTTCAATCAACCAACGAACCAACCTTTTCCCTTAGGGATCTTCTGGTTCGTGGTTTCCGAAATTACAATCACTATTTCAAATGTTTCATGGAAACATTACCTCCTTACACAGTCGCACATATTTTAACGTCCTGTGTTTGTTCTAAATCATTGTATATAAATTTTTTTGGTAATCCATCGCCTAATCTTAATTTAATCATTGGGGAAAGTCCACATCCAAACTTGTTCCCCTTTCTTCGTCGGACTGGCTTTTACACCGAAGTATGATTTTTGATTGTGATTCAATTTTCTAATATTCAATTTTTAATCTTTCAATTTTCAATCTACTCAATTTTCAATTCTTGTTAATTTGTATATAACTCAATTTTTATTCGTGTTTTTTGTTGCATGTTATATTTTTATTGTTACTTTAATCTGTTTTTAGAACCTGTCATATTTTCTTTTGTGAACATTTTTTTTCTAAATTTCGTCTTTAGTTTATTTCTTCTTCTTGTTTGGCGCAGTTTGTCCCTAGAGGATTTAGCGCCATTAAACTTCAATCAACCAACCATACATCTTTACATGATCATCAATTTGATTTGAATAAAATCCTCACGTTTGTTAGGATTCGTTAGTATCATCCGATACATCTTTTTAATATCTGCAAAAAAGAAACTGTTGGATCCTAAATCTCAGCATAAAACTTTAATAAATCGTCCTGAATATCATCTCCGTTATATTGTGAACAATTTAAAGTAGAAGTAAAACCAACTCAAAGGTGTACTATCTGAATTGGGGTGAATTACACAATGATGTGGTATATAAAAGGTGTACTATCTGAATTGGGGTGAATTACACAATGATGTGGTATATAAAAAGTGTACTATCTGAATTGGGGTGAATTACACAATGATGTGGTATATAAAAGGTGTACTATCTGAATTGGGGTGAATTACACAATGATGTGGGATATAAAAAGTGTACTATCTGAATTGGGGTGAATTACACAATGATGTGGTATATAATACTTTACATGTAGGTCGTTGGTTTCTATTACCTCTTATATATGACCCAGACTGTAATAATTTTTCAATTTTCAATTTACTCAATTTTCAATTCTTGCTAATTTGTATATAACTTTTTTTTTTATTCGTGTTTTCTGTTGAATGTTATATTTTTATTGTTACTTTAATTTGTCTTAGAACCTGTATTTTTATTTTTTGTCAAAATTTTTTTATCTAAATTTCGTCTTTAGTTTATTCCCTTATCTTGTTTGGCGCAGTTTGTCCCTAGAAGATTTAGCGCCATTAAACTTCAATCAACTAACCAACCATGGAAACATTACTGCAATTTTTTGGTTTCTTTATTAAATGAAATTTGTTGTTGTTGTCTAATGTCAATTGGTCAAACCAAGGACGATTGAGCCAGATGCTACTCGTATTAATTTAAAGTGGTGCACCTTTCGTTTTTAACGAGCACCACAAGGGTGAAAGTGCGATTTATGCTCAAGTGGGTCCTCTTAATTTTGAAGCAGGCACCAAGCAGAAGACCAACAGGCTTGGCCTGACATCCCCAGGGGTATTAATCAAGGCCGTAGCCAGAAATTATTTTTGGAGGGGGACCAAGGGAGAAAGACACCTTTTGTCCGTGAATGCTTAGGCCGGCCTAGGATCCGAACTCGCAACTCTCCAGTTACGAGAGCGTTGTCTTTGCCGACTGAGCTACCTCGATTTTTAAGGTATCCGTCTACGTTCAGAGAACTTTTTTCTTTAAACTTAGAAACTAGTTCATGTTTTTAAAATTTTAGATTTATCTTTTACATTATCATAGATAATTTACTTAAAAAATTTACTCCTGGAGAAGTTTTTATAAAATTTCTAATAAATGAAGAAAATTTAGTAAAAAAATCGGGTTTTTTTTTTCAAAAGGTCTAATTTTTTAATAAATTAAATTATTTCAATATTTTTTGATGCAACACATTTCTTATACACTGGACTAGTGAATCACCTAAATTCTTTGCTTAATTTACATTTGGTAAAAAGTTTGGGTCCTTTAAAATCATACACATTGAATTTTTAACGAATTTTCATTACCTTTATATTTAACTATAAGTGTAACATCATTAAAAATATCCAAATTTAAAGCTTGTAGATCATTTACTAGTTTATACTATCGAAAGCATTCATAATAATTTTCAACACAATATTTTAAGAACTTTTTGAGAAATCACATTTCAAGTTTCAACATTTTATTAAAAATACCGTTCTGAGAAAAACGCATTTGAAGTTTATGACAGCAATTTTAACTATTAAAAAACTAAAATACATGTTTAAAATTCCAAACACTTTCTTGCTTCAAAACTTTCTAATTGCCAAGTTGCTAATTATTAAAAATACTAGAAAAATGTTTAAACTAATATTCATGAAAATTTAAAAAGTTTTGTCCAAAAAAATGCTCTTTAAAAGGCTTTAAATTCACAACTTCCGGTTCCGAAGTCGCTACTTCCGTTTTGTTTTGACAGCTGTCACTGATGTTTAAACAGCTGTAACGTTTCTTTAAAATGCCGTAGAGACAAAACAAAAACAGATTTAGAAGCCTAAAAGTTGAAATTTTACAATAGAGAAATAAAAAAAATATGATTTTTGGCAAAAAATGACGTTTTTAACGTAGACGGATACCTTAGATAAAAGTAGTTTGAACTGAATTATATTTATATTAACATCCATAAATTATAAGAACAAAATTAAAAATTTTTCGTCTACATTAAATACAACAAGATTCTTTATTTGGTAAGCACACACATAAATGCATATACAACGAACACTTTTTATAAAGCGCATAATGTTAATGTTAAGAGAAATAAGAAAAACAAGAATTAAAAACTACTTTTTGATGAATAACACAAAACAATCCTGTCTCAAATAAGACGAAAACTATGGAAAGGTTGATATGCACAGTATAACTCTGTTGGCGAAATTTTTTTCCTTCGTATAAATGAAGAAAATTGGAAAATTTACGTAGAATTTACGTTCGGAAATTTACGTAGGGGATCGAACATTCTTTCGTATTCATTATTTCGTTGGTTAGGGTTTATTTGCGCAAAATCCTCTAGATACATACTAAGCAAACTAAAAAGAACACAAGTGAAAATTATTTTGTAGGGATAACAAGGTTTACAAATAAGGACCTTAAAAGTGCATTAAAACATTAAAAATTAAGGGGTAAAAAGTTAGATAAAACATATTCATAAAATTTATTATTAAAGTATTATTAAAACCATAAATAGAAGCTAAAAAGTAAAAAAGAAATTAAATTTTGAAATAAAAATATTAAAAACTGAAAATTTTAAACGATTAAAAAATTAAAAGTAACATAAAGTAAAATCCACAAAAACCAAATTTTAGAATAAAAGCCAGCACAGCGAAGAACTGTGCTGTTATGTAAATTAATTAATTACAATATTAATTGTTGAAATAAAGTAATTAAATTTGTCTTGCAACAAACTTGCAAAAAGTATTTTGTATTGACACAACATGATTTGAATATTGATATTAATTCTTTATTTTAAGTTTGGATGTGGCGTTTTCTCCATGATTACGTCAAAATTCGGCTATGAATTTCTAAAAAAAATTTATGCACATAGATCACGTGACCAGGAAACAACCGTCCTCATTACATTTAGCACGAGTGTTTAGAAATAGGGAGGAGATATGGCCTTGAAACAGTATAATTGAAGTTATCAAAGACATGGTTTGTGAAAGTAACGGTCAAAGTTCAGCCTATTTACTGTAGACTGAAGAAACAATCTTCTCTAATTCAAATGAGAAGCGTCGGTTTGAATTCTACGTTTTTTCCCCTTAGATCAGGGGTAGGCAACGCGGCGCCCGCGGGCTCCATGGCGCCCCCGATCGATTTTTAATGCTCCCTCGCTGGACTAATGTAAATGTATGATAGCCAGAGCGATTTACTTACTTTTGTCAAACGGCGATATACAGCAAGTAGTCAGTTGAGTTTAGGATTGTGCATAGATTAGCAGTTTGCTAACCTTGAGCGTATCTAATAACACGCACTTATTTTTTGTAAGTGTGTGATCGTATTTCGAATATACCACGAGTAGACCCTGCATTTAAAACTACCAAGTAATCCGAAATAATTCTTTTCTTTCAAAACCCTTCATGGATAAATGTAAAAGAAAAATAACATATTATTTTAACGATGAATGGGAACATCTATATTGTTTCGTTGATTACAAAGGGAAGTGTATTTGTTTGTTGTGTAATAATAGTGTTGCGATTCCCAAGAAAAGTAATATTGAACGACATTTTAAGACCGTTCATACCAATTTTGATAGTGACTATCCAATGAACTCTGAAATTAGAAGAAAAAAAATTATTTCTTTAAAATGTTCAATAACTAACCAGCAAAGTTTTTTTTACTAAACCACTGCAACAACATAAAGCAGCAACGATCGCGTCATATAAAATATCGCATTTGCTAGCTAAGAATAAAAAACCATTTACAGATGGAGAATTAGTGAAAGAAGCCATGTTAGAAGTTGCTGATACACTTTTTGAAGAATTTAAAAATAGAAAAGAACTAGTTTAAGTTATAAACACGTTGCAAGACACTCAAGTTTCATTAGGTATCATTAGGTATGACACCAACAAAAAAAAAGTTATAAAAAATCTGTTTTTTTAATGCCTATTTATACCTGTTGATTATTTGTAAAATATGCACCCTCGGTGATTTTAATTAAGAGAAAAATTGTTTACAAGATTTATACTTAGACAAACTGCGAGTTCAATAAAAACTTCTAAGTTTATGAACTTGAACGCGTGGGGTGAATCAGTGTCTGACCCGCGGACCACAGGTTCGTCATCACTGGTCTAGAGGGAAAAAATTCTCAAATGTTTACCTGAATTTTGCTCTGGCGGATATGAAACCTTCTTAGTCGCTGGACTCCGTCGAAGGCATGTTCATCAATGGCAGCCAGGTCAGGGTCATCCAGGAACAAACAAAACACTATTAATCCATCAAGCACTCTGGGAGGCAAATATTTAATCTCATTAAAAGTTATTTCATAAGTTGAATTTACTTCAAATATCGCATCAGTAGCCAGAAGTTGGGAGAAATGCGAATAATTGCTCACGCTATCGCAGATGACCCCGTATACCCCTAGATAGTCATAGCAAGAACAGTTAACTAACAAAGATTCACATTTGCGCTTGGGGAAAGGATCGACGTCTTTTGCAGTTGTCCCATATTCTGGACCTAGATTGCACAACACTAAACAGACTAAACACATTAAGAAGGCAACACAACACTGGACATGAGCTCGTGATGGCATGTCTGCCATATCAATGTCTTTCAGCAAATCTCTCCAAGAGTCTTTAATATGCAATATTCATGTTCATGTAACTTATATTCATTCTGTAGATCATGAAAATATAGGTAATTCATTTTACAGAAAAATATTATTACACAGATTTAAACTTCATTTTTTGTTCTTATGTTAGGCACAAAAGAAACGGCCTGAAACACATTTTCTTGAATGAAAAAATATTTAAGCATCTAATATGAGTACTGATGATTACTGATGAGTACTTGATGATTTTAAATTTCATGAGCAAAGCGACTGAAAGTTTTAACCAAAATCCATTTCACTTTGATTAATAACGACGTAATTTAAAATGTTATATAATGGATAATGCTATAAAACTGAAGATAAAAATATTACCTTCAATAGATTAAACTTCCTTCTTTGTAAAAATAAAACACTTAATTTTCATATTCCAGAGGTATTGAATAGAAATCTTCACTTGAAACATTTAATTATCCTAAATCATAAAGCATCTCTGTGTTATCAAGTTCAATAAATATTGATATGACATTATGCATTGACATATATTTACTTTGCAAAGAAACCTTTACGTCCGTAGTCGAGAATTAAAAGCACATGAATCACTCTCGTCTTCGATTCATATATCTAATGCATGAAATGATATTTCATTTATCAAAATATTTTGCAGAAAAAAATTTACTGCAAAACAAATAAAATATGAAGTGTGAAAAAAATGAATCGTATAAAAAGCAATCTGCAATGAGGTTTCGAGTGAAGCAGTAATCGAGAGTGTTAGACTTGCACTCATAAATCCGTTTGACCTGAGAAATGATCCCCCACTCGGCGTAGCAGAATTCCTTATCTTTGGAGGAAATTGGAGCAGACTACACAACAAGCTAGTATGTGCAGAGCAAATGAAAACATTTAAAGACGGGAATACACACAAACACAGAAATAAATCCGGTTTTTATCGGAGCGTCTCTCCCGAAGCACAGGAAACGCGTGTACTTCTCTCGCGTTTCGATGCTATTACTGCAAGTCACAGGTGGAGCTCGCTTGTCCTCGCGCGGAAGAATTTCCCAACTCCCCTGACGTCACGGGTCTAACAGTTTATTTTTTATTATTGCGTTGGTATCCGTCGATTACGGATGCGACAGCAAATTGCAGCAATTGCAATTCCTTTGTATCGACGTGACGGCTGTCGGAACCATTTTCTCAGAATACTAATCGAAATGCTAATTTGGAAAAGATCATTTCTCGATAAACATGAAGTACTATATCGAGATTGATTAAATTTCGTTTCCTTGGTATTTGGGAACATGACAGGGACGAAACCAGTTCAATCAAGATTATTGCATAAACCATAGGTATTCAACCTTTTACACTTTGGGGACCTGTTGGGCTTATCGTTCTTGTGAACCTCTTGATGTAAGAGCAGAAAAAATAGGACACCAAGCTTTATCTTATTCAAATTTTCAAAATTTTTATTTCATCTTTTTTTACCAAAAAACAAATATTTTAATAAGGAATTGGGTAATAAGGTAGCTAATGAGTATTTTTTTTTTTGGGGGGGGGTCTACAGACATGTCAACTACTCCTGATTCTCCGGAGCAGCTCCGGAGAAATGAAAAAAATTGATAACTCCGGAAACTTCTGAGATTACTCCGGAAAATAATAAAACTTTTGAACTGCTAAAAGATTACAATTCAGCAATTAAACACAAAGTTTTTGCAAAAAATAATGCTGAATATTACTCTTTTCACACAGTAATGCTGCATGATAAAAGTTTTCAGTATTCAGGGGGGGGGGGGGTTCTACAGAAAAAACGAGCAACTCCGGAGAAATTTGATAACTCCGGAAACTTCTGAGATTTCTCCGGAAAATAATAAAACTTTTGAACAGCTAAAAGATTACAATTCAGCAATTAAATACAAAGTTTTTGCAAAAAATAATGCTGAATATTACTCTTTTCACACAGTAATGCTGCATGATAAAAGTTTTCAGTATTGTGAAGAAAAACGAAACTGAATTTAGGTCAAATTTGAGTAGGCAAACTCTAGCATCCCTGATGATAGAAAAATGGAAATATTTTAATCAGGGTCAATGTTGCCATAAGAAAAATAAGTTATAAAAGCTAAAAAGCTACTTATAAATTTTTAAATACATACATTTTAATTCGCCTTTTACATATTACTACTTTGTAAATATTTTAAATTTAATTTTAATTTAGAAATCAATAAGATATGTATTTATGTATAATCTGTAATTAACATGTTAAAATTTCAAACCCCACTTGCTCCGGACACAAGTGCCTGAATGTTGGCATGTCTATTTCTAAAATCTATTCTATGAATAATTAACAAAAGTAACAATATATTAGATTATGACAAATTAATAAAAAGAAAAGTCTTTTAATGTCTCGGCTGTGATTGCATTTTATAAGAATTTCTATGTCTGGAAGTTTCAGGGAACATTAAATTCGCGGAACCTAGGTTGAAGACCTCTTGCATGGACAAATAGGTAAATGCATAGTGCCCTGTCATACTGTTATTTTCGAATGATTTATAGAGTTAAAATGTGAAAGCCGCAAAGAGATAGAACGCACGAGGAGCATGTAATGTGTGAAAAATAAAGAAGTTTGTCTTCGGGTTTCGGCTACTGCTATGAGTTTATTACTAGTTTAGACTTCTTGCATAGACAAACAGATAAATGCATAGGGCAATGTTAGACTGCTATTTTCGAATGATTTATAGCAGGTGTAGCCAAACTTTTAAGATTCGTGGTCTACTCCAAATTTAAAATGTCGAAGGCGGTCTACCAATGGCAGAGCTAAGTTAACGTAAAGTATATATATTTATTTTCGGTAACTAGAAAAAATGGTAAATTACCTAATTTTTCTAAAAGAACTTAATATTAATATCTACAAAATAAAAGTTTACTGACGAAAATAATCAAAGTATTCATATATCAAAAATTGACCATCCTATTAACTTCGTTCAGTTGAAATTTGGCACCGTATATCTGCGACAAGTTTATCATGTTGTGGCTGGCACGTGCAATGTATAAAAATGAAATTAAATGTTCATCTGTTAAACGCGACCGATGTTTGGTTTTTATGGCGTTCATGGTTGAAAAAGCAGCATCTAAGCATCCCACTTTGTCAAGTTGTTTCTATTTAATTCTCCACTGTAAAACGACAAATTCATTGTATTATTTTGCACAGTTTGTTTTAGGTTTTAAAGCGTAAACTGTAGTAAATTTTTATTTTAAATAATTCATTAATTCTATGTCATAAGTCATAAATTGTTAATATCCGAGGTCATTACCGGGATGGTCACACGGACTACCTAAAATGTCTCCAGGTCGACCAGTCGATCGCGGTCGACGTCTTGTTAACCCCTGATTTATCCTATACTATTATACGAGGAATGGTTGTCAAGTCGAAAATCGCCCCAGATTTAATAAACTCCGGTAAACTTGGGGATCTGGGGTTTTTGGCCACGAGGAATCGATTGGCGCCGGTTTTCTGCCTTTTTAGGGAAGAATAAAAGCAATTTTAAGAGATCTTGACTTCGACAATATAGATACTATACCTACAACTATTCGAATACATCCCTGGCACACTGGTAATTTTACTGTAATGAACTCCTTTAAGGTTTGACAATAAATCAACTAGTAATATCTCTTATCAACACATTTTTGAAGATCACAATTAGTATTCTAAAAATTACACTTCTGTTTTCACGCATGGTTCCAAATCCTCTAACTACGTCAGTTGTCCCTACCTTATTGAAGATAAAATCAATAGCTACAGACTTCATGCTAAACTCTCCATCTTTTCTGCTGAAGCCTTTGCTGTCTTGAAGACTTTAGAAAAATTGGTGAACTACAATAGTAAAAGTTTTATTATTTATACAGACTTCCAAAGTGTTCTAAATTCATTGTAATCAAATAATTGTAATAATCCTATTATTTTCAAAATTCTTTCTTCAATAACTCACCTTACATCCATGAGAATCTCGTTAATTTTTAGCTGGATTTCCTCTCATGTCGGCAGAAAACTATCTAATCACTGGCCTTCCTTATCCTGACCTGAAAATTTACATCAAAGATTTAGCTCACTCTAAATGGCAGAATTCTTGGGTTGACACAGTATCAAATAAATTGCGAGATGTAAAAGTAACATTTCCAAGTGGCCTCAACTTCCTTGTAGAACACAGGACGTGATTATCACTCGTCTTCGTGTGGGTCACTGCCGACTCACACATGCACATATCTTGCTTAGTGAGGCACCTCCACAGTGTGCGTATTGTAAGACTACTTATACAGTCGCACATATCTTAACTTCTTGTATAGGTTTTAAATTTCTGTACATAAAATTCGTTGGAAATTCATCACCTAATCTGAATTCAATCATTGGTAAAATACCGCATCCAGGCTTATTCTCTTTTCTTCGCTGTACTGGCTTGTATTTTGAAATCTGATTTGTTTTTGTTTTCTAACTTTTCATGTTCAATTTCATAATATTACATTCCTAATCTTTTAATTCTAGATTTTAATTTCTAATTTTTAATAAATTTGAATCTTTAAGTTCTTAATTTTTCTTGTTTGTGCTGTATGTTTTTCTATTTTTTTTCTATTTTTTGTTTTTTATTTTACATTCTAATCTTTAATTATTTAACCAAACTTTACTGATTATCGTGTTAAATTCGTGTCTTTCTAAATTTTCTGTTAAAAAAAATGTTCAAAATTGATTCTTAAATTGTGTTGTTTTATTCTGTTTTTCGTCACGTTTGGCGCAATTTGTCCCAGGAATTAGCGCCATTAAATTTCAAACAACCAACCAACCTCTCATGTCGGCATTAAAGGCAATGAACTTGTGGACAAAGCTACCAAGTCTGCAAGTTGCTTTCTCAACACTGGTCTTCCTTATCTTGACTTGAAAGATTACATCAAAGATCTTTTAGATGATAAATGGCAGATCTCCTGGGATAACATTCCTTCAAATAAACTGCGAGATATCAAAAGAAAGATAACTAAATAACCTCAATTCCTGTCTAGGAGACATGATGTCACACTCACTCGTCTATGAGTGGGTCATTGCAGACTCACCCATGCCCATCTCTTGCTGGGTGAAGCTCCTCCACAGTGTGCGTATTGCAAAACACCTTGCACAGTCGCCCATATTTTAACCTCTTGTGTTTGTTTTAGATAAATGTATATAATTTATTTTGGTAATCCATCGTCGAATCTTAATTTAATCATCTTGGAAACTCCATCGAAAGTTGTTCCCCTTTCTTCGTCGAACTGGCTTTTACTTCGAAATTTAAATTTTTTTTTTGTTATTCAATTTTCTAATATTCAATTTTTAATCTTTCAATTTTCAATTTGTTTTTCTTCACTTAATTTTCAATTGTTGTTTCTTTGTATATTACTCAATTTTATACGTGTTTTTGTGTTGATTGTTTTATTTATTTATTTATTTAATTATTTATTTATTTTTCCCTTAAAAATTTTATCTGTAAATTTCGTCTTTAGTTTTGTTTCCACAATCATCTTGTTTGGCGCAGTTCGTCCCAAGAGGATTTAGCGCCACTAAATTTCAATCAACCAACCAACTTGTCTCCCATCAAATGGAAGTCAAAGGATGTCTTGCAGCCTTTGGATGTCGAAAAGTATTTGCCCCTATGAAGTGTTCCTTTTGAAAAATCCTGAAGATGTGGTACATAGAAAGCCATCTTCAAAAAGTGTCCAAAGCGACATTCCTTAACAAGCTGAAACGGTTATTTGATACTGTGAAGGAAAAAGGCTATTAAACACAAAATAGTGTTAAGTTTAAAAAAAATGGAGAAATAACAATAAGCAGATTTGCACAAACTTCAACAACTACTATGAAAACTCATTCTATGGAAACTTCCAGTTCAACGACTTCGAATTTTTGCCATTTCTTCTCCATATAAGGATTTAAAAAAGACCAGCCTTACAATAGTTTCACCACTACATTTCTAAGGGGAAAAAGAGTTAGAAAATGCCAAACGATAAAGAAAGCAAGTACAAACTAAGGCCGGAGAAATGATGACTGTTTCTGATGTAGCAGATCGTAGCTCAACTTAATAACGGTGGCCATTAAATTTTTTCCATTATAAATTGTAATTATATTACACATACATGTGTTTGCAGCTAAAAAATGAAGTTTTCATTAAATTTTGCATAATCAATAGCGTTTTTTAATCGATACCCCTTTTACCCCACCTCTGGGGTAAAATGGGTATAAAAAAAGAAGTAAAAAAGTATAAACCTATTTTAACAATAATGGTAATGAATCCATTTCATATGCAAAAAAATTACTTGTTTATATTATTTTTAAGTGAAAAAGAGTGCTGAAATAGAAATCACTCTTTTTCTACCCATTTTACCCACCAGACCTTTTTCAATTAACAATCGATTTAAGTCTTCTCTAAATATTTGTAGTTCTATAATTGTAAGTTTTTGTGTTGTCTTTTTTCTTCAGTCACAAAATCCTTGGGTCTCATTGCTTTTTCTGTTGCATTTTTCAAAAGAAAAATCTTATTCTAATTTTTACGGACATTCTGCGTTTCTCTCACAATAACACACTTCGTAAGTTTATAGAAAAAAAATAGTATTTACATAACATTTTTCTTTTTCAGTAAAAATTAATGTACTTTTTCTTCACTCTAGTCCATCTTGCGAATATTTAAAATCCAAAAGAAGGAAGGTAATCAACAATACTGTATTACAATATGTATTGGCGAAGTATTTCCAATTCCTGAATAAAAGTGTTCCAGTCCAGAATAAACGTTTTTCTAAGTCCTTTTACAACTTGCGTTTTAAAACAGTAGTAGGATGAAGACAACTGAACTCTTTTTACATGGATTTTTGCTATAAGGCAATTTGTCGCAACGTCATGAACTACTATAATGCCCTTCCCAATCCTTTTCAAGTTTACAACAGCCAATAGACAAACAGTAAACTGTCTTTCCGTTTGAAACTAAAGCCAGAATTGACATAATTTGAAAATTTGCCCTACTGCGTGAAATCGCCTTACTATGACTAGAAGGGGTAAAAGAACTTATATCCCGTGTACACACGCCATCACTTCTGATGACTTGAATTCCATCCTGGACTTGTTCTAATTATACTGCTGTCATTCACAACGACAAAGAAAACAATAGCTGTTCTTCATGACAATAAAGAAGATATTACGATTGCCTTCAATCGGAAATCGAAAAACATGTCGAGTGAAAGACAATCAAACTTTTATTTTTAACCAACTTAAAATTTCAAAATCAGAACGAAACACTATTTACGTTATTATTCTTTCCTCCTGTTCTGCACGATGTTCATTTCTCCTTTCCATTTCATTTCGTTTATGCTTACTCATTTGCCTATAACGACTTGCTTGGCTTAAAAGTGAAAGTAACAAGAAGGAAAGGACAGGACAAAGTAACGAAAACCAGATAGACGCATTTACGTCACATGTTGATTAGAAGTTAAAAAATAAAATTTTATCTGGCATAATGATCAATCAAGTAGACTTTGGTTTTTTTCATACAAATATGCCTTGTACTTAGTAACAGAGTTTTGACTTCTGGGGATAATACGTTATTACGCGTTCTTTCAATTTATCACGTCATTCTGATTATAAGTGCATCAGTAATGAGCGATTGAGGAGGAAAGACCGTGCGGTTTCGTCAACTATCCAATTACCGTAAATCTCTTTTTGAAATATATCCTGAAAATATTTCGTAAGTGACTTTCTCAACACTGGTCTTCCTTATCCTGACTTGAAAAATTACATGAAAAAACTTTTACACAAAAAATGGCAGATCTCCTGGGATAACATTCCTTCAGATAAACTGTGGGAAATTAAAACCAAGATAATTAAATGGCCTCAACTCCCTTCTAGGAGACATGACGTAATTCTCACTCGTTTACGAGTGGGTCATTGCAGGCTCACCCATGCCCATCTCTTGCTAGGTGAAGCTCCTGCACAGTGTGCGTATTGCAAGACTCCTTACACAGTCGCACATATTTTAACATCCTGTGTTTGTTGTAAATCAATGTATATAAAATTTTTTGGTAATCGTTCTCCTAATCTTAATTTAATCATTGGGGAAACTCCACATCCAAACTTGTTCCCCTTCCTTCGCCGTACTGGTTTTTATACCGAAATCTGATTTTTGATTGTTCTTCAATTTTCTAATTTTCAATTTCTAATCATTCAATTTTCAATTCTTTTTTCACTTATTTCTTAATTTTTTATTTTTTTTTAACTTAAAATCTTAATTCTTCACTCAATTTCCATTTCTTGTTAATTTGTATATAACTCAATCTTTTTTCGTGTTTTGTGTTGAATGTTATATTTTTATTGTTACTTTAATCCGTTTTAGACCCTTTCATTTTATTTTCTATTCAATTTATTTTTATATTCAATTTTTTTTAAAATCTAAATTTCGTCTTTTGTTTATTGCCACATCTTGTTTGGCGCAGTTTGTCCCAAGAGGATTTAGCGCCATTAAACTTCAATCAACCAACCAACCTGAAAATATTTCCATTCCCATCTCTTGCTAGGTGAAACTCCTCCACATTGTACGTATTGCAAGACTCCTTACACAGTCGCACATATTTTAACGTCCTGTGTTTGTTCTAAATCAATGTATATAAAATTTTTTGGTAAACCATCTCCTAATCTTAATTTAATCATCGGGAAAACTCCACATCCAAACTTGTTCCCCTTTCTTCTTCGAACTAGCTTTTATACTGAAATATTATTTTTGATTGTTATTCAATTTTCTAATATTCGATTTTTAATCATTCAATTTTCAATTTTTTTCACTTATTTCTTAATATTTTTTAATTATTTTATAACTTAAATTCTTAATTCTTCTCTCAATTTTCAATTCTTGTTAATTTGTATATAAATCAATTTTTATTCGTGTTTTCTGTTGAATTTTGTATTTTTATTATTTCTTTATTCCGTTTTAGAACCTTTCATTTTATATTGTCAAAATTTTTTATCTAAATTTCGTGTTTAGTTTTATTTCGTCATCTTGTTTGGCGCAGTTTGTCCCTAGAGGCTTTAGCGCTATTAAACTTCAATCAACCGACCAACCAACCAACCTGAAAATATTTCTGGGGCTTCATATTTCTGATGAATATCTATATGAAATTTGCTAATTTAATATCGTTCTGCTACAGATAATTTTGCAGGATTCGGTGTATTTAGGACTTTATATATTTTTCTTTTATTTAATTTAGCCTTACACCTTTAAGTTAGTGGCAATTATATAGTAGTTAGTATCTATTTTTTTTTTTTTTGCAAAATACTTCATTGCAAACTATAAAAAAGTTAACCCCCATATAGGGCAATTTCACGCAGCAGTGCACATCTCAACTTATGACAATTCTGGTTTTAATTTCAAGCGAAGGGGCAGCTGATTGTCTCTCGTAAATATGAAAATGAATCAGAAGGGCATTAAACCCAATCATGACGTTGATGAAATCGCTCTATTGAAATATATATATATATATATATATATATATATATGTGTATATATATATATATATATATATATATATATATATATTAGAAACAAAAACTAGAAACAGTTCTCAAAATTTTATCTTCTAAAATTTATGTAATTCTAACTATTTACTTACCTTTTATCTATCTTATAGATAAAGATATAAGTTGTGCAGTTTTAAAGGGGTTTGTTGCTTTAAAAGGTCAATCCCATTTCACGAGAACAAGTATTAACTTTAAGTGTCATGATCAGTCGGCAACAGAATTATTTCATTTGAAAGTGGCAACGGCAGAGACGGACATTTGTTTTTTTCTCTCACTCTGTATGCCGAGATGTAACAATGGCCGTCCTTGAATCAGTTAAGCACGCTAGCATCGAATAAAACACAAAGGGAATTATCATCGACACACACATGTTGTGTCAGTTCAGCTTAGAGAATATTTTTCAGGTATGGAAAATTTTTTTATGTTTTATATCTAGAATTTCATTACTTTTTCATTCACATTTATTGACGTAACAAGTCTAATGCAATAAACTTTCCACTTACACTATTGTCGAGCGCTTAATGCTCAGCCTTTCATGTAGAAGTAAGTCAGTTTGGAATTTAAAAATTAGCACGTTTAATGCTATTTAAGGTGTAAAGATATTTAAGCTGCAATTTTTCACGAAATCTAAAATTAGTTGTATTGGTTTAGCATATCTATTAGTCCTAGGTTCTGAAATCGTTCATGAGTGCAAATTTCATTGATATATATACACTACAAGAAATGTGCAGTATTATTTTACCTGCCTAAATTAAATTGTTACAGAAATATTATTGAATATTTTACGAATTCCATTGAAGCAGGAAGTATATGAGTTTATTACCTTACAAAGTGTGATTTACTATTAGGTGTAGCGGATAACGTATAGTTAAAGTAGATTTTGACAAAATGCATGAATGTAATTCATAGTGAGTATCATTACAATTTTCAGTTATACTGCATAACTTCAAAAATATATTCTGTACACTTTTATCTCCTCAATCATCTCATGTATTTGACAACATTTGTTTATAACATATTTTGCATTTGTCAAATTCTAAACCTGTGATGATCCATGGGAATCTCTTTAATATTTAGCTGGGTTCTATCTCATGTCGGTATCAAAGGAATTGAACTTGTGAATATAGCTGCCAAGTCGGCAGAAAACTATCTGAACACTGGCCTTCCTTATCCTGACCTGAAAATTTACATCAAAGATTTAGTTCACTCTGAATGGCAGAATTCTTGGGTTAACACAGTGTCAAATTAATTGCTAGATGTAAAAGTAAAAAATTCCAAGTGGCCTCAACTACCTTCTAGAAGACAGGACGTGATTATCACTCGTCTACGGGTGGGTCACTGTCGACTCACACATGCACATCTCTTGCTTCGTGAGACATTCCACAGTGTGCGTATTGTAAGACTACTTATGCAGTCGCACATATTTTAACTTCTTGTATTTGTTTTAAATCTCTGTACATAAAATTCTTTGGAAATTCGTCACCTAATCTTAATTCAATCAGTGGGAAACTGCCGCATCCAGGCTTATTCCCTTTTCTTCGATGTACTGGCTTGTTCTTTGAAATCTGATTTGTATTTGTTTTCTAACTTTTGATGTTCAATTTTATAATATTTAATTCTTAATCTTTTAATTCTTGATTTCAATTTTAGTTTCTTTAAATTCTTAATTTTTTTTTTGTGCTGTGCGTTAATCTTTAATTTTTTTTAAATCAAACTTTACTGATTATCGTGTTAATTTTGTCTTTCTAAATTTTCTACCTATTTATTTGGTTTTAAATGTTTTCTCTATTAGATTCAGGCATCTTTCTTTTTTAACGTTTTATCAAAATTGTTTCAAAATTGTGTTGTTCTATTGGGTTTTTCGTCATGTTTGGCGCAGTTTGTCCGAAGAAGAATTAGCGCCACTAAATTTCAAACAACCAACCAACCAACCTAAACCTGTGATGAAGCCTTCTGTTGCGATGACTTCTAACTTCTTTTACATTCTGTAAGGGAGAACTTAGTTTCATTTGATTTACCAAATTTGTAAACGATTTTATGTAGGCTTGTTGAATTTAACGAGATCAATTGGACATAGTGACGTTGGCTTGTCTTTTCATCAATGTTTTTCAATTAATATATGTAGTAAATCAAAAATATTTTTAAATACTGTCGTCAGATATCTACTAAAGGAGTGATTCAATAAAAAATCCTAATTTATATTCTTGGTATTTTGTAAAACTTGAATTAGATTCTGCCTACACTATTCATTGTTCCATTTTGAAATTAGACCTACCGCGGTACCAATTATGTTCTATTCTACTATATTATCTAGAAACATGTCTAATGATCCTCACTTTACTTCATCATTAAACACACAATAAAGAGTTTTATTTCAAACAGTTTGTTTACGAGCGTTGTGAAGTCTATATTGAACGAACAAATTAAGAAACATTAAGATCTCGGTTTGTTGTTGTCATATAAATTCCGAAGGTTTGAATTCTGGCAAGGTTGCTTATACGCCATACGTCATGATTACTTAGGTGAGGAAAACAAAATTTATTTTTAGTATAATGACAAACATTTACTGCAGGTTTATAGAACCTCCGATAATCAGATTTCGATAATCAGTTCCCTCTTATCATTCTTGAAAACGGGATGTCTCGTGGGGTAGAAAGTAATTTTTTGCTTCTGTTTCACTCACCAATAATTAATATTATTAAATTCTAATTTTAACTGTAAGGGGAGTTGTCCTCCATTGTCTCCGTTGAAAGACTCTTCTTGCACTTAGTTTTTTACTCAATTCAAAGCAAGACTACAGAGTTTATATTTCTACTCTTTGGTCTAGCTTAACTGAAGAGTGGAAAATAGTAGCTAATTTGCATAAGCTTTTTTTCCAGCGGAAATTCTTAATAGAAATATGAAATCGCGCCAGTCTTTGGCAATCACATGACTAGTTTCACCATCGAAATTTTTTCTAAAATATTCTTATAGTTAAATAATTTTAATGTTACTAAAGTCCAATTTTTAGTTTTTGTTACTGTTTTAATAAATTATGAATCCCTTAGTGATTGTTGACGCCTGGGACGTCATCTATGTAATTCTTGGTGTTTGTGTGGATTCTGAGACAGTGAGGGCATTGTAACAGTGGATCTCAGAATAAGTAAATTACAGTCTGGGTCATATGGAAGATTTAATAGAGACTAACAAACTAGATGTAAAGTATTATATACCACATCATAATGTATTTCGCCCCAATTCAGATAGTACACCCTTGAGTTATATTTACTTCTACTTGAAAGTCTTTAATTTTTTTACAATATAACGGAGGTGCAATTCAGGACGATTTATTAAAGTATTATGCTGAAATTTATTAGACATCAGTTTGTATTTGTTGCAGGTATTAAAAGGATGTATCTGATGATACTAACGAATCCTAACCAACGTGAGAATTTTATTCAAATCAGAAATTGATGATCCTGTAAAGATGTATGAATTATGCACTGTTACCTATGGTACAAGTGTCCCCTTTTTTGGCTACAAGATTAGTGCAGAAGTTGGCCAAGGACGAGGGAAATGAGTCTCTGTTAGCATAATTTATATTGTTTCAAGACGTATACATGGATGACGTCTTAAACAGAGGATAATAATCTAAACACAACTAAAGATATTCATTAACAACTTATCTTTGCTAAGTAAATGAGAGATGGAGCTTCACAAGTGGTTAGCCAATCATCTACTCCTTATTTGCAGTAAGATTGTACAATCGGAATATTCATTTTGGAATGACCCTAAATCGTTAGGTATACTTTGGAAACCACTATCAGATTGGTCAATGATCAAATTAATCCCGAAACAAAGTAAAACTTATACCAAAAGGGCTGTGTTATCTCAAATTGAAAGAATATTTGATCCCTTTGATCTGATAAGTCCAATCATTACGAGAACTAAGGCGTTTTTCCAAAAACTGTGGTTAAAAAATTGGATTGGGGGTGACGTTCTCCCCTCTAAGAAAATACTGAGTGGAAGAGTTTTCTGAATTGTGTAAAGGTGATAACCCTTTATTGCCCCGAGAAAAGTGCCCAGAGAATTTGATTAAACAGTCTACAACTGTCGAGTTACGCAGATTTGCTGATGCCTCTGAGGTGGCATTTGGTACAAGTCATATATGTTAAGTCTGTTAATTCTCACGGGGACTCGGGGGTTAAGCTACTCATTAGTAAATCCAAACTAGCGCCTCTAAAGTGTCTCTCTATTCCGCGTCTAGACTATGTCCTGCTGTACTGTTAGTTTATGAGAAGTCTTAATTGCTTTAAAAATTTGAGATTTCAAACCTTTATTTCGGATAGATAGCACCATTGTACTGCCATGGTTAAGAAAAGAGTGTAAAGAGCTCCAGACATTTGTTGATAACTGGATATCGCTTATCCAAAGATTAACTTTGGTTGGACAGCTGGAATTATGTATATTAAATGGAGAACCCAGTTGATCTCGTATCTAGAGGTGCTGATCCAGTCAAACTTCAATCGCGCCAATTGTGGTTGTGTCGACTCCCATTTCTACTGCATTCTGTAGTCACGGAGTGTCAAAGTAGTATATTCCTGAGAAAATTCAAGAGCTATTTCTTCGTGAATTACTTTTGTCGGTGGATTTTCTTGTGCGATTAAATGTTTTTATTTTATAATTAACATTTAAACGATCTTAGGATTCAATGTTTCGCCATTTTTCATTTTTACTTTCAATTAGATATTTCTTTCCCTTTTTAAATTTGACATATTATACTTTGAAATGCAGCAACTTAATTTTTATTCCGATTTATAATATTTTTGGGTATATAATATATATATATTTGTCGATAGAATATTTTTCTTTGGTAAATGCTTTTACCAAAGTTTTGTTAAGTTTTCGAAAAGTATTTGTAGACGATTATTCCGAAGCTGCTTCGAGCAAATGAGAAAATTTTAACTCGTTTTTATAAAGTGCAAACGAACTTTTTGTATTTTGCAGATTAACATCATTTAAACATGACATGCTTAAAGAAATCTAGCATTTCTTTAACTTCGAACTAACAAACATTAAACAACTTAGCAAAAGTCTCCGGCTTAAAAGTATGCAAAGCACAAGTAATAATCCAGCTTGAATGGCGTTCACCGAAAAAGATGTTTACATAGTCTAGTGTTCTTGTATGTAGGTTCGCTTATTCTCCTGCTCTATTTCTGTTCAGAATATTGGGTTATACCAATTAGTACCAGGTGTTGTAAAATACTCTACAAATAAACTGCCTTGCTTTAGAGATCCTGGCCTAAAGTCTGCTGCATTGCAACAGCCAATAAGTTTTAGCTGTCGAAGATGAAACCGAAAAAAACAGGCGGAACCAATCTCCACTATTTATTGGAGTAGGGAAACTCCACTGTGATGTGTGTTGTACACTAAGCAAATATCCTCTTCATAGGATACGAGGCAACCTTGATAATTGGAGCTTTGCAGCTTTAAATGCTGCAAAAAAAATTCTTTAATCTTAATTTGCTTCAAAGGCAATCAAATTTTTAAGATTATCCATATTTGTCTTGCAACTGAGGACCAACGAATTTGCATGGGATTTAGGGAAGTGTGCGTGTGGGGAGGGAATGGATATTTACTTCCGATAAATCTACCAAATCCCTGAAAGCTGAGTCCTGCTTTTTTTCTCCCCTTATTTTCTTGCAATTTTCTTATTGATTCATAGTTTGGATCACTATACCAGGTCTTTCTTCAGCTAAACGAATTTTATCAAAGTTACTTCATGCCCTAAAATTGTCTATAGTACAACTTAATTTTCGACAACTAATTTTTGGAATTTCCTCCCACTTCGTTCACAATCAGACTTCCTGTATGTGGGAATTTGCGTGGTCACCCACTTTTCGTTTTTAAAGCACTTGTCTTCAGAAACTTTAGATGATTTTTATATTTATTCTATGGTTTTTGCTAATTTCTGTTAAGATAATCTTATACAATGTTAGCATTAAAGCCTTCAAACCCTGATAATGTTCTTTTGTTTCCAAAGCGAAGCCGTTACTTAAATTTTTAATTTTCATTGTTTTTAATCTTACTTTACTAATATTTCATGTAAATGCTTTCTATCTTAATATTCTAGATATATATTTTTGTTGAATGTTTTTAAATGTGCTTTTTAACGTCTTCAATTTATGTATGTTGTTATCAAAGATCTTTTTACTTGTGTTTTATGTGGTGCACTTATACTTATTTGGCTCCGAAGGTTCCTAGAGGATTTTTGCTCTTTTGTTTGGCGCAGTATGTCATTAGTTGATTTTGCGCCAAAAAACCCTAAAACCAACCAACCTAGAGGATTTTGCGCCATTAAAATGTAATTAACCAACCAACTATTACGTATATTTAGTGTCTAACTTAAAAATTAAGAAATAAAAATTATTTAAGTTTTGTTTAGTAATGGTACACAAGTTTAGCGATTACTCTCAAACCTTTCACTTTACATTGATTTTATGATGTAAAGTTTTCTTAGTTCCAAAATGAAAAGATTTATGAGATTACGACTATTAACATTTTGCTCTTGTTAAAGCTTACTTACTGGGCTATAAATAACAAACACCTACTAAATATATCCGTTGGTTTTTATTGGAAAAACTTAGAATGTAGCGTAAATCATGGGATACATTTATAACTAATTTAAATCAAGCTATCGGTATTTCTGTTTCCTATGAAGGGTTGTCCTATCCTTTCACAGGAAATTCTGGTCATACCCTTTCACACATGACTTACCACATCCTCTTGAAATACTGTGAAGTATCGCAGGAAACGGAAGCAAGCTTTCGTTTTCCCACGATATCTATAAACTTCGCATAAGGAATCATAACGCGATAAATTATAACCTTTTCAATTTTGCTACGCAGTCTGGAACTATTTAAAATCTTAAGAACATCAACTGACAGAATCAACCAATGGTTGTGACTAATTATGTGATATAACAATCCATAAAAATAAAATGGGTCGTGGATAAATTAAGTTGCATATAGAACTTAAAAGTTTTATTTGAAAAGAAAGTGAAAGAATTGTTATTTATAGTTAACCTTTTGCACTCTAAATTTTTTCCTTATTCCCAATAATCTGGTTAAATCAACTTGTATGGCGCAGTATGTTCCTAGATGATTTGACGCTAATAAACCATAATCAACCAACAAACCCATAAACTAGTTTGGTTGTCTAGTTAATCTGGTCTAAATGTTTAATTTATCTCAGGTTTTTGCCGATTCAGCAAATTTTATTGAGTTAAAAAAGTGTGGATATTAATTCTTAAATTTAAAAAACCGTGTCAATCCACGGTTAACGTGCAAGAAGCGCAAAGGCTTTAAATGAGATGCACAAAAGAAAAATGGAGGGGAAATTCCTTTTGAAATACGTGTCAAAGGAATATAGCTAATATGGTAACACATAGTGTAAATATATACCTAAAAATCGAGGATACTTCAATGCTTTTATTTTAAAAACTGTATATCCTGCAATGTATGGGGTGTAACTAGACATCAAATTTAGTTGATCAGAGAGTCAACATTTCATTTTCTTGTCACATAGAGGCTCCTCAGGGGGTTCACGACCCCCATGTATCCCAGTGTTCCTTTCTCTTTTTACTTGGGGTTTCCTATCTTCTGGTAAATGAAGGCGTCCTTATCCGAGAGTCACATTACAGTCCATCTTCATGATCTCTTCTTTCCGTTCTTTATATCTTTCCACCGACCCACATATTTATAAGCAACTCTTTCAAAATCTCATAAGCTATAGCGAAATCTACACGGATGTGTCTAAATCTGATAACTACGTTGGTTTTGGTGTTGTGTGTGACACTACTGCTCGGAGTTATTGCCTTCCTTTTTGCTCAATTTTTACTGATGAACTTATTGCAGTATATGAGGCTCTGAATTTCATATCCAATGGCATTTTGTAATATATACTGACTCACTAAACGTATTTGATAGTCTCAGTTCGGGTGTCATAATGAACAGCTTTATTTATATGACCCTTATTCTGTACCAGAAGCTTATCCGTCGTGGTTTCCATATTCTCTATTGTTGCGGGGAATGAAAAGGCTGATGTTGTTGATAGGACTGCTACCGATCATTGTCTCCCTCTCGTATATCGATATAAAAAATGCGACTAACCTTATAATTCGAAATAATTGAACTGACGACTGGAATAAAGAAACACAGAATAAACTCCATAATATTAAACCTAACATCACCCTTTGGGCTTCTTTTCCAGGTCGTAAACGCAATGTTCTCTTTACAAGACTTCATATTGGTTAAACTAGACTCACCCACGCTCATTTACTCTTGTGGGAATCTCCTCCTCGTTGTCCAAGCTGCGATTGCCTGCTCACCGTTCATTATTTTTTAACTTCTTGCACTCGTTTTACCCGTTTTTATCATACGTACTTTAGTAATGCCAACTTAAGTTTAAATCGCCTTTTGGGTGAATCCCCTCACTCTGCTTTGACTTTCTTAATCGTATTGGATTTTATTCTTCCTTATAATGGTTTCATTCATTTTCCTCATCTCACATTAATGTTCCATTTTTAGTGTCTTGATTTTTTTACTCTGGTCAGCATTTTTTGTTCCCTTCTCAATTATATTTTTAGTCTTTTGATGTGTTTTACTGTGTTTCTGGTTTTTACCTTTCGTCTGTCGCATTTTGTCTTTATTGAACCTTGCGCCATTAAACCTCAACCAACTTTCTTTCCTCTATGGGGTTCTTACTAACATGGATTTGGGTGTCATCTAAATTCTGTGTTTATAATAAATTTGACCAAGAATGTGCTGTTTCTTTCCTGAACTGTCTTTGTATCAATTCCGACCTCCTTCCATCTAACTTCGGAGTGACTCGCCCTGTTTCACTGTTCGACCTCTTCCATGAGGGACGCCACTTAGGCTCAAAAACAGACTGTTGTGTCGAGGGGAAACAATTTCACGCAGTAACTTTAAAGAACACGCCTTCGTTAACTCAAAATGCCGTCAACAAATACCCACTTATGCAGCCAACCCGAATGTTATGCCTACAAAGTTTCCAAGAAAAAGGGGGGGGGGGTACACAGGCCATTCGCCTTCCAATCAAACTTCGTAAAGCAAATTAAAACAAGACCAGCTGAAACAAACTCAAATTTTAAAATAAAGATTCAAAAAGAAGCAAAGTAACTTTATGGAAATAATCGCTAGTCAACTGGCAAAACAATATCAATAAAATTTACATTTAAATTGTGAAACTGATATCAAGAATATAGTTTTCAACTATAAAGAAAGAGGGCAGAATTGGCAAAATATATACGTACCATAACAAAATTTTAAACTGAGATAACCATACCTATCGAGGTAACCATAAAACTTTTCCTTTCATTTCTGCTTCTTTTTACACTTTTTTATTTTCCTATCTTTTCTTATGGTTTTTTTTTTTTAATGTTTTCAGTCAATGTTATAAAAATTTAATCCCTGTCTCGAGCCTCTTGTCGCTTACTGCCTTGTCACGTAGTGGCGTGTGTGATATAATTCCGATATGCTTGTTCTATGGCATGATTTCCGTGTAATTCAAAATTTTTAATTTTTACATAAACTTTGTGATTTTTTTACTCTGGTAAGCATTTTTTGTTCCCTTCTCAATTATATTTTTAGTCTTTTGATGTGATTTACTGTGTTTCTGGTTTTGACCTTTCGTCTGGCGCATTTTGTCTTTATTGAACCTTGCGCCATTAAACCTCAACCAACTTTCTTTCCTCTATGGGGTTCTTACTAACATGGATTTGGATGACATCTAAATTCTGTGTTTATAATAAATTTGACGAAGAATGTGCTGTTTCTCTTCTGAACTGTCTTTGTATCAATTCCGACCTCCTTCCATCTAACTTCGGAGTGACTCACCCTGTTTCACTGTTCGACCTCTCCCGTGAGGGACGCCACTTAGGCTCAAAAACAGACTGTTGTGTCGAGGGGAAACAATTTCATGCAGTAACTTTAAAGAACACGCCTTCGTTAACTGAAAATGCCGTCAACAAATACCCACTTATGCAGCCAACCCGAATGTTATGCCTACAAAGTTTCCAAGAAAAAGGGGGGGGGGTTACACAGGCCATTCGCCTTCCAATCAAACTTCGTAAAGCAAATTAAAACAAGACCAGCTGAAACAAACTCAAATTTTAAAATAAAGATTCAAAAAGAAGCAAAGTAACTTTATGGAAATAATCGCTAGTCTACTGGCAAAACAATATGAATAAAATTTACATTTAAATTGTGAAACTGATATCAAGAATATAGTTTTCAACTATAAAGAAAGTTAGAGGGCTGAATTGGCAAAATATATACGTACCATAACAAAATTTTAAACTGAGATAACCATACCTATCGAGGTAACCATAAAACTTTTCCTTTCATTTCTGCTTCTTTTTACACTTTTTTATTTTCCTATCTTTTCTTATGGTTTTTTTTTTAATGTTTTCAGTCAATGTTATAAAAATTTAATCCCTGTCTCGAGCCTCTTGTCGCTTACTGCCTTGTCACGTAGTGGCGTTTGTGATATAATTTCGATATGCTTGTTCTATGGCATGATTTCCGTGTAATTCAAAATTTTTAATTTTTACATAAACTTTGTTTTAAATTTTTATTTATGGTTTCTAAATCAGATGTTACTAGCCTTCTGGTTTAAATGTTTTTTTTATTGCTGTATTTCATATCTATATATAAACGTTGAGGTTTTTTTAATGTACTTTAGACGTCTTTAACTTTTACCTTTTTTGTTATAGTAAAATTGTTTGATTTATGAACGTTTCAGTATTAGTGTATATCAGTATTTTAGCATTATTAGTGTTTTAATTTTAGATAGCTTATTTGTCGCAGTATATTCCTAGTGGATTTTGCGCCAAAAAACTATTTGTTTTAGAAATTCCTTAATTTTTTTTTAAAATTAAATCTGTTCTAGAACCTGTCATTTTATCTTTTGTCAAAATTTTTTTTAATCTAACTTTCGTCTTTAGTTTATTTCCTCATCTTGTTTGGCGCAGTTTGTCCCTGGAGGATTTAGCGTCATTAAGCTTCAATCAATCAACCAACCAACCTTAATTTATGAGTATTTTATCATGGTGTATAGATGTTGTCTTGTCATTTTTATAAAAAAATTATGTGCCTGTTTTGGTAGCAAGTTGAATTCAAGGTATACAATTTGGGGGTGCATTTTCTCAGAAGGTTACGCTGCAAGTGACTTCCTCAACACTGGTCTTCCTTATCCTGACTTGAAAAATTACATCAAAGATTTTTTACACAATGAATGGCAGATCTCCTGAGATAACACTCCTTCAAATAAACTGCGGGGAAATTAAAACAAATATAACTAAATGGTCCCAACTCCCTTCTTGGAGACATGACGTTATACTCCTTCGTCTACGAGTGGGTCATTGCAGACTCACCCATGCCCATCTCTTGCTGTGTGAAGCTCCACCACAGTGTGCGTATTGCAAGACTTCTTACACAGTCACACATATTTTAACGTCCTGTGTTTGTCCTAAATCAATGTATATAAAATTTTTTGATAATCTCTTAATTTAATCATTGGGGAAACTCCACATCCAAATCTGTTCCCCTTTCTTCGCCGTGCTGGTTTTTATACTGAAATATGATTTTTGATTGTTATTTAATTTTATAGTATTCAATTTTTAATCATTCTATTTTCAATTCTTTTTTCACTTATTTCTTAATTATTTTCTAACTTAAAATCTTAATTCTTCACTCAATTTCCATTTCTTGTTAATTTGTATATAACTCAATCTTTTTTCGTGTTTTGTGTTGAATGTTATATTTTTATTGTTACTTTATTCCGTTTTAGATTCTTTTTTAAATATAAATTTCGTCTTTTGTTTATTGCCACAACTTGTTTGACGCAGTTTGTCCCTAGAGGATTTAGTGCCATTAAACTTCAATCAACCAACCAACCTCAGAAGGCTACGCTTTCTTATTTTGTGAAATATGAAGTTGTAGCTTAAAACCTGGCAAAGACACTTTTTAAGAAAGATAATTGAATTGTAAAAAAAAACCTTTTTGTTTACGTTTTTACTGTTTTTAGTAGCTATTGTGTAGATCACTTGAGGTCAAAATGGGGAAAATCCTCAGATAACAGAATAAAAGCAAATCAACAGGTGCATTCAGTTCATTCTTGATATCGGAAAACATAGGGTGAAAGTACTATTATCTGTTTACTTTATCCCTATATTTAATAAGTTTTGGAATTTTTTGATTTGATACATGTAGTTTTGTGTAATTTTTTCTCTGGGTTAACAATATTTTATACGTTATTCTCGAGGTAAACAGAACATTAACAATGTTTTATCAAATTACTGAGATTTTTTTTGTTTACTTCGCGAACAGTTGAAGTAGTTCGAAATACTCGGTCCACACCTACATTTAATCGCTTAACACTAAAAAGTTTTTAAAAGTTTTTTAAAAACTTAAAATAAGTGTAAGTATCCCTATTCTTGGATTAGAATCGAGGATAAATCTTAAGTTACGGCTTCTATAGTGTACTCAAACTAGAAGAGTCTGAAATTTGCTTAAAAATTTTCGGACTTTGTCCACTTTTGTATTTTAATAAAACAATGTAAAATTTTACACATAACGTAATGTGTAGCTATATTTTTTCTCTTGATATTGGTTCAGCAACAGTCATTAACATTCTTTTTATAAGATTATTAATCAGAATTATATTTGGTTAAAATGGTACATATGAGGTTTATGGAACTTCTGTGGTTTCTGATGTATGTGTATAGTATATTCCAGAAAATACGGGTTCCACAGTCTAGACTTCTTAAAGTTACCATATTAAATTTACCTATATTTTTACAGTATAAGATTTTGTTACTATTGTAGAAACAATGGACTATTATTCAGGGGACAACGAATTTTTAATATATATTTTTAACGATCTTTTAGTGAGGATATGTTTTTACGTGAAACATATGACACATAAATCTATCTGAAAAGAATTTTTTGATTTAAAATTCGTGACTTTGAAAAAAATTGAGTCGCCCAACAATATTCTTTAAAATATTCCTAGTGCACAGCATGCCAACCAGTTGCGTTTATTTTTAGAATTTATATGGAAATAAAACTGAGCATCGATTTTCACTTATGTTAATTGCTGATTAACTAAGCCAACTATTTCAACTATGCAATGTTTTAGAAATATTTCCACTATTAATTCCTTTGTAAGAAGAAAAAAATAGTTTGAAAATCTCAAAAGTATACCCAGTTTAATAACACATTTGAGAATTTCCAAAATTTTGAATAAGAAATACATAGGAGTAATGTACCTGGAGCATTTCAAATTAATAATAAATTATTAAAATTGTCAAACTGAAAGCTATTAATTTTAAATTTTAAAGAGTGTATGACAAAAAACAAGTTTCAGTTCAGTAAAATGTTATTAGAAAATAGTCTTTTTAATAAAATGAACAGCGTACCTAATTTTTTTTTCTTGAACAACAACAAAAAATAACATTGTATATTTTTTGGTCAAAATCTCATTTTGAAGATAACGTGCGTCCCCTTAAAATAAAATATAAAAAAACTATGCCTTCAAGTTAACTTCTTTACCAAACAACTGGATTCTACTGGAATATTACGAAAATTCATAAATGTGAGACTGAGTATACCCAGAAAAACAACACTAAAAAATGTATTGGTTTCAACAAAATAAATCTAGAAAATTTTTAGAATTTTTTTTTACAATTTTAGTAATAACTTATATTTTTTATTTTTATAGACTGCTTCATGTGCTAAGAGGAGTTAGAGAAAAATCTGATACAGTTTGACAAACACCAAAGCTTTATACATCAATATTCAGAAAAAGAAAAAAAAACCCTTTCTATCTTGAACTGAATCCGGGGTCGTCCAGAATATGAAATCCGAGCAATTTTACCACCGAACCGCAAACTTATTTATAAAGTGGTAACGAAAGAGGATATAGTTTAGAAAATATATTTTAAATTCAATTTATAATGATTTATTTAATGATTGATACATGCATTGTTCTTGAACATGGAGTGGCTCTCAAGATTTCAGTTTAATTGGTGATCGAGAAGTTGGCGACAAACTGATTACAAAATTTTGACTAGGATAGACATACATTGATAATGAAAGACAAGTGTCATCTGTAAAACAAATCTTGCTGAATGTCAATTAAAAACATTTATACAGATGTAACTAAGCTTTCATATTCATAAACAGCGATGTTATGAATAAGATTATCCGAATAAAATAAATGAAAATACACTCTGACAATTAAAATTTACAATAAAAGGATGCAATTGTCATTATAAATGTACGGGAAATGAGAAATATGATAGTATGTGGTGCATAATAAAGGAACAAAGAAAACAAGTGCACAGGAAAATATAATCAAAACTAGAAAACAAGAAAAAAAATTGAAGCAATTATCAGTAGGAGTCCTTTTTTTAGGAGCGAAAAAAAGGTTGACTTTTTTTTTTTTGACTTCCAGAGGGTTTGATAATGTTTTCTTTTTGTCAACCCTTACATTAAACTGTTGATTTGCTCTAACGAGCAATTACAAAAGATGCTTAACGTCCTCAAACATAATTAGAGATTAATGGCTTTTTGTTGAAAAGATAGAACTTTCTTCTCATTACACTATGTATACTGCTATGTATATTGCCGTTATTTTCTTTAGCATTTGTTTCCTTTTTCTGTTTGGGATGACGCCATTTATTACATTAAGCATTACCAAAGTGTTTTCTTTTAAGAATGTGGCAACATGTATATTTTAATTTTTCAGGCTTTCTAATTCTACATATATTGACAACAGACTGCGTTCGGAGAGGCGATAGCTGTAATTTGTATGTTATACTTATAGGCAAGGTAGCCCGAACTTGGTTTCTTTTAATTAATAAACTGTTTTTTTTTAGCTTGTGCTATTATTCCAGTGTTTTATTAGCACATTTAATCATAGAGCAAATATATTTCATAAACTCCACATCTTGTCTTTTATAGTTTACACTTTTTAGATTTTATGCATATTTACTCTTATGATCATTTTATTACATCTTATCTTATATATTACTTAAATTTTATCGTTGTCATTTTAGTATTCACTTATATTTTTTCTGATAACGGAAATTGCATTGTTTGTAGGCATATATATATTTTTTAATTTTTGTTTTGCGCACCATGTTCTCTTTTGGATTTTGCGCCCCTAAAACCGATATTCACTGACAATATTATCATAACCGCTGATGCGTCTAATGTCTGCAGTACTGAGAAATAAAATTTAGGTGACGTACTTGCCGTGGATTGCACCGGTCGATTTGTTGCCTACTAGAAAAAGTCATCTTGTGATCAGTATAAATGACACATGGTATGTCTTGGATCATATGTCGAAAATGTTTAACAAATGGCTAACAATATGCGATCCACTGTGCTATAACGAATTTCTTCACATCTTTGACACGTCTGAAAAAGAAATCTAAGGCACTACTCAAACCGTCCACTACCTGTCGCAGCTGACCACCAACCGTGAAGTCAGACGTATCCACGGCTAGAATCAGCTGTATGGGATGCACTAGAATTACAGTACTGGTAATGACTTCTATTCAGCTGTCAAAGGCTTTCCTAGTTTCTCTAGTCCATTGTATCTGAGACTTATCCTTTTAAGGTTTCCCTCGAGTAATGGCATACGAATCTGCTTGTAACGCGTCCGTCTTCCTAAACAAAAACGGTGATAGAAATTAATAATTGCTAAAAAACATAGAAAGCTATCAACACTTTTTGGCAGAGGGTAAGTTTTGATGTATTCTATCTTCTCGGGTGCTGGTGAAATACCGTCCTTAACAAGGAAACTAAGAAAAGATAACTCCTGTACACTAAAAATGCATTTGGCACCATTCACCGCTAAACCGTACTGATCTTTAAAATTGCAAATCAAGCTTGAGGTTCTCACGAGGGGAGGTTTCATCTGTGGAGGCAACCAAAATGTCATCGATATATGCGTAATAATTCGGAACTCCGCGCAAAATGCTGTCCACGTACCTTGGAATGTGTGTGGCGTTTCGTAAGCCAAAGCACATATATTCGAATAATCCTATCGGGGTTATTACCACGGTGTTTTCGATGTCAGCCTCCTCTATCAGAACTTGGTGGTACGTCTTGCATAAATCCATTTTAGAGAAAATATTTTTCCCATGGAAACTTCTGCAAAGTCGTGAATATGTGGTACGCCGTACCTCTCGGAAACACTCACTGTATTTAAGCTTCGGATGTCTCCACAGACTCGAAATGTATCGTCTTTCTTACTGACGATTTGAATAGGACTCGACCAGGGGCTTTTTGAGGAAAGGATGCTTTGTTTTAACAGCTCTTGAACTTTTTTTCTGTAAGAACCTTAAGCATGACCGGGGTTTAGTCTCCTCGGTCTAGAAACTATTTTGTGGACCAGTAGTTTCGATGCTCTGCTCATATTGGGCTTGTTGACTTATGACGTTGAGGGGCTCCAAAGAGAAGGAAATTTTAATAGTTGTTGGAGTATCGAGATCCTGCTCTCACGGACGTTAAGCTACTGATAACTTCTACGAGTTCTGAACCGTAGGCTTTAACACTAGACTGCTAATCGATCAAATTGCAGTTCTTGACATCAACTATAAGTCCATATCACTCTAAAAAGTCGATTCCTAATATTGAGTGAGAAACAGATCTAGTCTCCTGTGAGGAGCAAGTTATTTTTTGTTCTTAAGAGAGTCCGAAAATAGAATTTGATAGTTTAAATCGTACAAATCTTAGGGGATAAAGTAATATACCTAAGATAATTGCATTTAGCACTCAACTCTTAATAAATACCGTTTACAATTTGCACGAGTGACTTTAAACCTGTGTCGCAATTAATTTTGGCAAATAAAGCACTTGATACTTTGGCACTTGATATTGTATCGTTTGTAGGAAATTGGCCATCCATTTTGTCATTTTCCTTCTTCACTCTTTTCCCTATATTAACGTTTCAAACATGTATTTTTGTCTCTGCCAATAGGATACATGCTTTTTTCTCATAAGTTTTGTTTTCCTTCGATTAACAGTCATTTGCCTTAATTCTTTTGGTTTGGAATTTTTATCTCGAAGCACACTGTATTTCTTTCTCCTCAGTGTTGTATTTTGAGAAACAGTTGCATACCGATGTTATAAAAAGTTGTTAGGGAAATTTGATTTTTGATTTTCTGAATATGTAATATCAGAAAATTGGATTTTCTTGAGGGCTGGTTCTTGTATGCGTCTGAATCATTTCAGTACACCTTCATAGCTCACACAAACACATTGTCTCCCTTCTAGGAGACATGACGTAATACTCACTCGTCTACGAGTGGGTCATTGCAGACTCACCCATGCCCATCTCTTGCTAGGTTAAGCTCCTCGACAGTGTGCGTATTGCAAGACTCCTTACACAGTCGCACATATTTTAACGTCCTGTGTTTGTTCTAAATCAATGTATATAAAATTTTTTGGTAATCCATCTCCTAATCTTAATTTAATCAACGGGGAAACTCCACATCCAAACTTGTTCCCCTTTCTTCGTCGAACTGGCTTTTATACTGAAATGTGATTCAATTTTCTAATATTCATTTTTTAATCTTTCAATTTTCGATTTACTCAATTTTCAATTCTTGTTAATTTGTATATAACTCAATTTTTATTCGTTTTTTCTGTTGAATGTTTTATAGTTTATTTCCTCATCTTGTTTGTCCCTTGAGGATTTAGCGCCATTAAACTTCAACCAACCAACCAACCAACCAACCTTCTTTTTAGCACATACGAGTCACTTTTTAGTTGACTGCAGGAAAGTGCTCGGTTACGATGTCTTGACGCTGCACGCTCCACACAAGTAGTGATGTCTCATTTGCTGTATGGCACCACAGGAAATTCAGCTCGGTATATTCGGGGATTAAGCTTTAACGGTACTCCTCAACACTAGAATGCCCGGATCCTTACTATTTCCTCTGCAAGAGAATGTCCAGTATATGGCATTCAAGTATAAAATAACTGGTGGAATGACCAGTATATGTATACGCAGGCATACACATATACATACACATGTTTGTGTATATATATAACGAAAAGGTATTCTATGGCAAAACAGAAATATTAAGTTGAACTGCAAGCAAGCATCAAGAAATGTTGCATAAGAGCTATGAGAACAATATGAATTACTTCTGATAAAAGTGAGGTTTAATTTTCGATTGTAAGCTCCGTTCTCGTTAACTAATGAAAAAAAGCTTTGTTATTCAAATCAATTTTTATCTTGTTTGGCTCAGTTTGTCCCTAGAGGATTTAGCGCCATTAAACTTCAATCAACCAACCAAATCAATTTTCAGTAAATCTGTATGTGGTCTGTTCTTATATTATCAGGAGTGAATAAATTATGCACACTGGATTAATAAACAAAAGAGATATTTGATATTTTTGACGGACTCATATTTATGCATTCACGGCAATAGCTCGATTAAATTGGTATACATCATTCCAAAACTGAGTTAAATTGATAAGTTACTCAAACTCAAAATTAACACGCACACGGCTTCGAACGACTCTTTATTACAACAACAGACTCAAGGTGGCGCTTGTTACATATAATGACGCTTTGCTTATACAGGCTTGAACAAGGAGCAATATATATAGTCATAGGATGCTTACTGCATTGTATTTTTTCTGGAGTACATCATTCCAAAACTGAGTTAAATTGATAAGTTACTCAAACTCAAAATTAACACGCACACGGCTTCGAACGACTCTTTATTACAACAACAGACTCAAGGTGGCGCTTGTACATATAATGACGCTTTGCTTATACAGGCTTGAACAAGGAGCAATATATATAGTCATAGGATGCTTACTGCATTGTATTTTGTCTGTCTCAAATAATCTTAACTGGCTTTTATACTGAAATATAATTTTAGATTGTGATTCAATTTTCTAATATTCAATTTTTAATCTTTCAATTTTCAATTTACTCAATTTTCAATTCTTGTTAATTTGTATATAACTCAATTTTTATTCGTGTTTTTTTGTTGAATGTTATATTTTTATTGTTACTTTAATCTGTTTTAGATCCTGTCATTTTGTCTTTAGTCAAAATTTTTTTATCTAAATTTCGTCTTTAGTTTATTTCCTCATCTTGCTTGGCGCAGTTTGTCCCTAGAGGATTTAGCGCCATTAAACTTCAACCAACCAACCTATGTCAAAGCGTTTACTAGATATCGCCTTTATAAAAATGGCAATAATTGGAACGAAAAAATCTAACAACGAATTACATGGGATAAAACCAAGCCTTAATTACTTTCTAGAAAGCCAAATCGTTCTTACTCGTCTTTTAATTGATCACACGAGATTTACTCGGTTCTATTTACTTGAAACACATTATAGTTACAATAATAGTCAAACATATCCATGTTGTAGGTTCTTTCTAACATTAATGAATTCAAAAAGAAGTTTCATTTCAGAACATACAACATTGGTTTAATTCACGTGATTAGTATATCACCCCAAAAAATATTTTAAAATTTCTTTCGCATGTCGCTTTTAACCATCATATATGAATTTCTTTTAGCTCTTATCGATTTTGTTTATTTTGTTGATTTTAAGAAAGTTGACTTTTAATTTTTATATTACCTTGGATTCATTGTCATATAACTCCAACTCTGTATTGGTATTTATTGTAAATCTATCTGCATTAAGGTTTATTATCTTAATTAATGATGTTAATTATCTGGTTAAAATAGTCCTTTTTAAGCTTATTTGCGACACTGTTTGAACCCACCTCCAGAGGGCGCTTCTGTGTGTTAAGTTTTTTCGCGGCGTTTAGTTGGTATATTGTTCTTCGGTTGTATCCCTTACCTGATAATGAGCACATCTGCTGCTTTCAATATTGAACTTAAATGTAAATAAATAAGTCTCTTGTTTGCTCTCCTACTTTGAATTATTGAACTTCGATTACCTGCACTCTACTGTATTTCGACATATTTTCGTTTTGGATTTTAGTTGGACTTCGATCGGTGTCCATTAGGCACTTTTTGTGTTTGCAAAAGCTTAAGTGTCAGTTATAATTAAAATATGTCAAGCTTTTGACGCGAGATTGCTTGATTTAGCAGAGTTACATTTTAACATCTGTTCACTACCTCGCTGATTTAATCAGATTGCTGGGAGGGATTACCGTAAATTCATCATCTATTTAATTAAAATTTCTTTTCATATATTACGTACTGATATCTCAGAATAATTCCTTATTTGACATTCAAGAGTTTTGAAACACTGGGTACAAGATATGGCTTCCCTACATTCATTGCATAGCACAGCACAGCATTAAAAATCGAGTATTTGTTGATACAATCATTGTAGAAATGAGATTTAAATTATTTGATTTAAATAAACTCATTAAAAATAAAAATGCGATTTTTTTCGAAACGTGTTCTATAATGAACTATTTCATCATAAAACTCCTCATCGAAAGCTATAGCTATTTGACTTTCTTAAACACATTGACTGTTTTAACTTAGTGTTATTTCATAAAATTTTTAATGTGAAATAAAATTTTTAAAATTTTTAATGTGAATCCTTCCCTTTGCTTTTACTTGTAATTTTCATTTAAAAATTACCACTTTTACGATCCGTTATTAGAGCATCATTTACTAATTTTTTTCGTAACATATTTATACTTAAATCTTACACCAATTGAGTACTATCAACCAACCATCATAAAATTGAAAAAAAAACTTTGACAATTAAGGTCCAATATTCGAAAACCAAAATGAATAATTTCTGAAACCTTAATTTTATTATACGATCTTCATTTAAACCTTCTTCTTTACAAAAGATGGCAGCACTATATTTTGATATTCTGTCTGTTGTAGACTTCATTCTTTGATGCCGATGAATACAATGCATTTTGCATTCGAAACTTCAATTAAAGAGAAACTCATTAACGCTCTGACAGACATTAAATATGATTTAGTTTATTTGCTAATAACAGACCCGTGTTTAATTTTTGTTACCGTTTTACTGGTTCTGCAATGTAATTGCCGTACGTTTTTCATTTTTTTTTGTTTCTCATTTACATTTTAATCTTTAATTATTTAATCAAACTTAACTGATTTTTGTGTTGAATTTTTGTCCTAAATTTTCTACCTATTTATTTGGTTTTAAATGTTTTTTCTATTAGATTCAAGGATCTTTCTTTTTTAACGTTTTATCAAAATTGTTTCTTAAATTGTGTTGTAGTATTCTGTTATTCGTCACGTTTGGCGCAGTTTGTCCAAAGAGGAATTAGCGCCACTAAATTTCAAACTACCAACCAACCATCTCATATTGGTACTGCTGGTGATAAACTGGCAGATAAATATCCAATCTGCTACTAATTTTAGTAATTTCAGTTTTACTTATTCCTGTGTCAAAGCGTTTACAAGATATTGCCTTTATAAAAATGGCAATAAATGGAACGAAAACATCTAACAACGAATTATATGGGATAAAACCTACTATCAAGCCTTAATTATTTTCTAGAAAGCCAAATCGTTCTTACTCGTCTTCGAATTGATCACACGAGATTTACACGGTTCTATTTACTTGAAACACGTTATAGTTACAATAATAATCAAACATACCATGTTGTAGGTAAGCGTTTACAAGATATCGCCTTTATAAATGGCAATAATTGGAACGAAATCTAACAACGAATTACATGGGATAAAACACTATCAAGCCTTAATTACTTTCTAGAAAGCCAAATCGTTTCTTACTCGTCTTCAAAATTGATCACACGAGTTTACTCGGTTCTATTTACTTGAAAAATATAGTTACAAAATAATCAAACATAT
>CM063507.1:60516663-60553947 GCA_032207245.1 Pardosa pseudoannulata | reverse complement strand
GATATTGGCACCGAAGCTGACCTCGTAATGGTAAACTATGAATGATAAGACAACATTAAAAAGTAGATAGGGTAACGATTTAAGATATATATTCCACACTCTACCATATTATGAGTGATAATTGTAGTAGTACAAAGGCACGTTTAGAAAATAATTTTAAATTTTATATGTGTTTATATATATATATATATATATATATATATATATATATATATATATATATATATATATATATATATACAAAATTTGCATTAAGACAGACACTGACAAATGGCCAGGAGATTTATATGGTATGACTGGGGAGTATGAGAGTGACTCGCGGGAAAGAGGTATGACTGAAATGTTAAATGCTAGTATGAATGAAATATAGATGCAGCAAAACTTTTAAAGAGTAAGATTAATATATATATATATTTCTTTCATTCATAAATACCTGTATTTATCATACTTAATATATTGTATGATTATCATATGAAGCTGTAAAAATTATTCTATGTATAAACGCTCATCTTAAATTTTAACCCCTAATTTTTTTAATAAAAGGTGTGCATTGAGTGTTGTTATAAACTAATTGCATTAATGTAGCATATAGTTGTTCAAAACTTTGCCTATATCGAATGCTGTGGCAGTCTCCAACCGGCCAGAGGGAATATACCAGAGGGATGACTCCTCTTAGAGGATAGAAAACTTCTAACTTACGCTTTACGAAAAAGAGATAAATTAGAATTAAACCCAGTTCTTCCACTCTTCCCAATGCACAGACAAACGTTCTCACAATTCTCCATTACCTTACCCCTGGTCGGAAAGTCTTTGGGATCCGACAAGGAGAATGTTGCATAGTTTTGAACAATTGTGCCACTAGATGGCGTGACCGGTATAAAATAATTTACCCAAACTATTGCAAGAGAATTTTGGTTCTAGAGAAAATTTAAGTGAGATGCGAGATACATTGGACTGAAGCATCCCGTTCCAATTCTCTGACATGGGTAAAATTGAAGTTTGTCATTTATTCTTTAGTTCGTTTCATTTTAATATTTCTTCTCTTATGTAAAGATTTGTAAATAACTATGTCGTGGCTAATAAACTTTTATTATTATGAAAATTCCATGTTCTTGCCGCCTTACAATAATGATTTCTTTGTTGTGAAAGTGCTAAAATTTTGAGCTATCATGTAATTTTATAATATGCTATAATGTTACTAGCAATGTTGTATGAAAAAAGTGTAGCAGGAATGAAATATAAATGCAATAATACTTCTAATGAGTAAAATATTTATAATTTTATATCTTCTTTAAATCATTGTATCGTGTACTTACAGAAAATAAGAAAAATTATTCCGTGTATAGCCTCACCTTCAGTTTCCACCCTAAATTTTGGGATAAAAAGTTATACACGAATAAACAACTCTCTCAATACAATAAACCAAGAATTCCACAAAGATACACTATCTTACCATATGTAAACCGACTAAATGGCCAAAGAGTAAACAAGCACCGAAGGACTTCTATACTATAAAAATCCATGTGTTTGGACGACCTTAATCATGATGACCTATTGTCACGCAGATAATCTCCTTCATGCCTCCTTTATCAAAAACATAACATGCCTAAACTGGGTATGTGCTTGAAGATATTACGTGTCTTATCTGAAACGGCTTTCATGCAGTAATGGTAAGAGTTAAACGTGGTAGAAAATAAACAGATAGAGAGAGGTAACATTTTACCCTATCAGATCTAAAAACAGACTAGTTCCAAAGCTGTTTGGGTATGATATATAAGGCTTTATGGCACTGGATCCTAGAAGGACATAATGTGCCAGACATGAGGTATAGAATATAAGTGCAAAATTTAGTCATAAACTGGTATGTGAAGAATAAATACTAACAACCACAAAATATTAAACAGCAACAATTATGACAGTAGTAAACAACAATAACCAAAGCTGTTTGAGTTTATTTTTAAATATTACTTTTTAAAAAAACCTTAATTTAAAAATTATTTAGTTCTTAAAGTCAGTTGTAATTAATAATAAAGGAAGTACATTCAGGTTAGAAAATAAAATTTTTTATTAACACTATAAAGAAATATTACTGTGTACCTAAAAAAACGAGAAGCAGTCATTTTGACTGCTCTTTAAATGACCCTAAACCACACCTTATACTCGATTTGTTTTCTGAAGCAAGCTTTGATGATCATATAGTTATTAAATTTAACATTTTTATTACTTGGATTTTCCACTCGGTTCATGATTTATTTATATTGTTTATGTTCATGAAAATATATGTACATAATCTATTATTAATAAAATACAATAACTGCAGAATAAAAGCACATTATATCTAATTGTACAATGATTATTAGTCTTATAAATATTATCTTTATATTACTCCTCTATCAGTCTCTACAAATACTTAAGTTTATCACTTTACTTTAACGAAAGCCCCACACTAACTTTTTACAGTGAGAATAAATTTCATATCTTTATCAATAAATATTACGATTGGGTTTACTTTATATTACTCCTCTACCAGTCTCTACAAATACTTAAGTTTATCACTTTACTTTAACGAAAGCCCCAAACTTTTTACAGTGAGAATAAATTTCATATCTTTATCAATAAATATTACGATTGGGTTTACTTTATATATTACTCCTCTACCAGTCTCTACAAATACTTAAGTTTATCACTTTACTTTAACGAAAGCCCCAAACTAACTTTTTACAATGAGAATAAATTTCACATCTTTATTGTGATATCCATTAACTTGAAATTCTTCATATTTTCTGCTTGAGGTAGGGATGTAAAATATTTGGGAGTTATATTATGAAGGGGCCTTTTCAATAGGCATACAGCATATTCTCAAACGGTGTTATCAGTAGATCTATTTTATTTTCTAATTATGGAAAATCAATCAATAAACATTTTTATCCAACATCAGTTACAAGCTTAAATTTGATACCGAACTTATCTGGTTTTTGACGCATATACCGGGTGAACCGGACGCATAATCGGGTTTTGACACACAAAGAGACATATTAGCATGAAAATGAAGAAACAATCGAAACGAGACCGATTAGCATGAAGAAACAATCTTCCCATACTACTTATGTCACAAAAAAGTGGTTTGCGAGAATGTTTTGTGAATAATACTTCTACTGCCTATCCCAGTTAATTATGCAAAGTGCATCAATGCACCTTCTATTTTATTGTGATTGGTTCTTTACGAAGATCTTCTTTGAAAATATTTCATGCCGTCAATTTACATCATACGTGTCTCGTTCCAACGCCATTTAAGGTTTTTCCATGCTCTGATCAATTTGCACACGAAAAAAATGGGTGTTGCCATTCGAAAATTTCAAAATTTTGTCACTGTAACCGTAATTGTGAGAAGTTTATTGTTTTAAATCATCACAATCTGGACCTCATACATTCTAATAATTCTACCTAAATTTTCATTTCGATTGGTTGAACGGTTCGGCCACTAGGGACTCAAGTTTCTTTTAGACCACCCGGTTGGTTGGTTGGTTGGTTGAAGTTAATGGTGCTAAATCCTCTAGGGACAAACTGCGCCAAACAAGATGTGGCAATAAACTAAAGATGAAATTTAGATAAAAAATTTTGACAAAATATAAAATGACAGGTTCTAAAACAGATTAAAGTAACAGTAAAAACACAACACTCAACAGAAAACACGAATAAAGATTGAGTTATATAAAAATTAACAAAAATTGGAAATTGAGTGAAGAATTAAGAATTTAATTCTTCACTCAATTTCCAATTTCCAATTTTTAAGAATTTCAATTATTAAGAATTTAAATTATAAATTAAGAAAAAAATTGAAAATTGAATGATGAAAAATTGAATAACAATCAAAAATCATATTTCGGTATAAAAGCCAGTTCGACGGAAGAAAGGGGAACAAGTTTGGATATGAAGTTTTCCCAATGATTAAATTAAAATTAGGAGATGGATTACCAAAAGCTTTTATATAAACTGATTTAGAACAAACACAGGACGTTAAAATATGTGCGACTGTGTAAGGAATCTTGCAATACGCACACTGTGGAGGAGCTTCACCCAGCAAAAGATGGGCATGGGTGAGTCTGGAATGACCCACTCGTAGACGAGTGTTAGACCACCCGGTATTGTTAAAATTGGTTAAACGTGATGGTAATATGTCAACAGTTACTCATCTACTCTTATTCTACTCTTCTCTTATCTTTTCATTTATTTTATAAGAATTTAAACAATTTTCAGTAAGCGTGTTTCTAATTTTTGATCCTAGAACAAATTTATCCGAAATCTTTCAGATACTTTTAAAATTGGAAGAGATGGATTTCGCACGAGTATTAGCCCTCTGAACACAATGCCAACGAGCAAGAAAAAAAGCTACTGATAAAATTCTTATTTCTATCAAATGCCTGATAAGATTAATTAAATAGTATGGAACTACAAAAATGTTTTAGAGAGTCTTATGACTAATTATGGGATCTCCGGTCACGTTAATGTGATCATTGCCTAATGTGGGTGCCAGTGCACAGAAACCAGTTGTCGAGGGTACGTGACAGAACCAAATTTTTCACTTGCAGAGTGTTGGGGGAACGCTCAAATCCTTGGAATAATGCAGAAACTGAGAGACCTATCCGACATTCAAAAGTCAGGATTATTGGCTTCCGGGCCTAGGGTGGCAGTATTTCAAACTGTGCATTTTCTGAACTGTTCACTTGCTGCCTGGTTAAGGGTACCGTGTCTAAAAAAAGGGCACTATCAAAAATAAGTTGCGTTAAAAGTGTGGTGCATGACATGCGATAAATGACAGAGTGTGATGCACTACACGTCATAAATGACAGAGAGGATCGACGGTTACGGCGAAATGACGTGCAAAACTGTCCTAATTCACAGTTAAGTAGGTCACAGTAAAGGGCTCTGCGGTTTTCAAAGTGAAATATTCGTTCTCAATAATTCAAAAATGTTTACTTCTACAATGTCTCTAAACGAATACTTTAAATAATGTATTTTTTAAAAATGTTTCTTGGGTAAAATCGCTGGTAAGTAGATACAAGTAGGCATGGTGGACTTGGAAAGTAAAAACGTTTGTACTGTTAACATTAAGTTACAACTTTTATTGAATTTTCATGTGGTAATATTGTGGCAATATTGTACGCATTTTTATTTTATTTTGTAAGTATAAGTTTAGTTGCTATATTCTAACAAGAGATTTCGTAAATCTCTCAGTCATGGGCTTCTGTGATGTTCTATCAAATTAGTTTTTATTTCGCAGTTGTCATTTATTAAATAAAAACTATCATATGGTAATAGGTTTTGTTAGCTAAAACTCAACTACACTAGAGAAAAAATTGGCAAATTTGCAAATTGCTTTTTTCTTTTTCATTTATTACTTTTTTGGAGGGGAGGGCGTAGCGTGTAATCTTTAGGATGTTGCGCCATTAAAACAGACACTCCCTCACTAGTTCCAGAGCAACTCGTAACTGCAAAAGCTGAATTCCACTATATGTTCAATTGTGTGTATCGCCTGCTGCGTTGGAAAAAAATGTATATTAGATTAGGCCACATGAGTCCATTTAACAATGCATCTGACGAACAATGCAATTATGCATCTACACTACACATAGTTCAGAAAAAAGGAAAATGACGATATTTGGCGATTCTAAAGCACTAAAGTCCCAAATAATTAAGGATAAACATCCAATTCCATCTATTGCAGACTATACTGTGAAATGCATGGTACGAAAATTCTCTCAAATATTGCTTTAGTGAAAGCATTTCATCAGTTACCCGTTTCACTAGAAGATTGATTTAAAATTGCCATTTGCATTCCATTTGGATTGTAGATGAGTACTGGGGCGCAATTTCGTTTGTGCAGTGATTCCAGTACCTTCCAACATTTTATTAATTATTTTACCAGAGGTCTATATGTTTTCATCAACGACATACTTATTGCTTCCAGAACCGAGGAGCAACATATTTAGCATCTAACTTTTCTCTTCGAACGTCTAAATCATTATGGTCTCACTATCAAACCATCTAAATATACCACGGCTGTACTCAATTTAAAATTTCTAAAATTTAAGGTTTCCAGAGGTCTTGTTATATTCAATGCGCGCATTAAACCCATCATTAACATTCCAAACCATGAATCAATCAGAAGGTTGCTAGGAACAAACATTTTTATCGCAGATTCATTCCTAGAGCCACTTACGAGTTCAAATGCTTGAATAAATAATTGTTCTTGTTGACTTTACTGCCTTTTTTTTTTAATGTGTCTGCAGCAACTTACGCACCTTTGCAAACAAACTTCTGGTGATTTTACAGTTGTTAAAATTTGCCCTAGGGGAGCATATATAAAATTAAAACTTTCTTCCTTTGTATATACTTCGTTGTTATTTACAGTCCTTTCCAAACAAATCTTTTAAATTAACTGACAACCCTGAAGGAGACTCAAAGTGGAAAAAAACCTTAACAGAGCAAATTTAGTTCTTTAATGTTGGGTAACATTTATTGAGATATCAAATTAGACTTATAGACTTTTTGTGGAAACGTTTCAAGATAAAATGGAAACCAAACCAAACCATAAAGTTGGGGTCAGAAAAAAAATTTACAACTTTCGAAAAAAATTTAATTTATTTAAACGCCGTTTTCTTAAATTGAATTGCAATGGGGTTTTCTAACTTCAGTAATACCAAATACAAGTCGACGACAGTGATCAAAAAGATCCTGGACTGAAGTTCCGTATACCAGAATTCTATAGAATTATATGTTGACTAAAAATGTATTGAGCTCCCTTTATAGTACCAGAGTTCTAATGCAGTACAAAGTTTGAAAACTTGCGCAGTAGTTCCTGATCTAGCACTCATGTGGTTGGTTAGTTGGTTGGTTAGAATTTAGTGGCGCTAATTCCTGAAATGACAAACTGCGCCAAACAAGATGAAAATAAAAACAAAGTAATAGATAAAAAAAGAAAATAAACACAGGAGAAAGGAATTTTGAGGATAAAATAGACGAAACTATAAATTAAACGTTAAAAACACATACAAAAAAAACGGAGATAATAAATTGCAAATATATAAAAGATAGATTAATACATTATAAGAAAATTAAAAAACAAAATTGAAAATTGAGAAATTGAAAATCAAAAATTTATTAAATTGAAAATTAATAATTAAAAAATTGAAAATAAAGATTGACGTACAAAGAATCACAGAATTCAGATTTCATAATAAAAACCTGTACAGCGAAGAAAGGGAAACAAGCCTGGATGTGGCGTTTCACCGATGATTGTGTCAAGATTCGGCGATAAATTTTTAAAGAATTTTATATACATTGATTTGAGAAAACAACACGATGACGAAATGTGTTCGACTGTGTAAGGTGTTTTACAGTACGCACACTGTTGAGAATCTTCACCCAGCAAGAGATGGGCATGGGTGAGTCTGCACTGACCCACTCGTAGACGGCACTCATGTGGCAAAAGTTTGACTTTCTGTTGTTCACAACAAACAAAACGATGCTCGAATGCCTAGGGCGCCCTGCTCTTAAGATCTGGAATTTGCTGTTTCGAATCCAACTATTGTCAAGATGTTTGTATTCGTCCGAAATCGGCTTTAAGCACGGAGGCTAATGAGACTAGGATGATCCCAGTCTCATTAGCCTCCGTGTGGCAAAAGAGTATACTGCAGCGCTCCAATATAACAAAACAGAAAATATCTGACATCTAAATTTGTTGTCCATCGTCATGGCAATTTACCAATTTAGTTGAGCTACCATTATTTTTTCTGTCAAAAATAAGCTAATCCAATGACGTAAATAAATGTAATTAAAAGGATCGTTTTACTCAACCCTTCGTCTTTTTAACTCTTCATTTGAAATGACATTGCTGACGCATGATCAAGGTTAATTTCGTACTTCAATGAGTTTAAAATAAAACTCTTTTCATTTTCAATGATATGCGCTTAAGCATAAATAACGTTGTGGATAAAGATTATTTTTTTTCAGACTGTGTATCACGCTTCTATTGTTTAATGCACATAGCTATAGCTAAATGATTCTCAAAGAACAATTCGGAAACGAAAATAGATTTCAATGAGCATCCTAGTTTGTTCCTTTATGCAATTTCGTGAATGAAACTGAAGAGCGTGACTTTTGTAAAGATTAATAATGATGATATTTAAAATTTATTAATTCGGAATTGTAACTTGACTGCTTTTGTATGTTGGAACTTTTGTTTCTGATACATTTTCTATATTATAACTGGATGCGCTTGTTGATTTTTACATATAATCTTTTTATACCAGTCTCCTAACTCATTTTGGTACGTACTAGATAAAAAAATGATACGGAAGGTCGCAAGCTGACTTTGAAAAAACAATTATTATGTGTGTTTATCATAAATAATATTATAGACATATATATGTAATTAATACTAATTATTTTTTCATTATATTTATTTATTTAAATACAGATGTTAGGGCCTTTATAAAAATTACTACACCTTAATTAAAAATTTATCTAAATGAACTGAAAGTTTTTTTAAACATATTTTTACTAATTTATCTAAAAGTACAAAATTGTGCCACATTCATCAAAATTCAGATACAATTTATAACTACTTCGGTATTTTGATGACATCTTTTTGGTACACTTTTATACTTTGAGGTTCTTCCTTAGAGACATAAATGATTTTTTAAATTATTGTAATAATCAATAAAATTTTATTTCGGAAGAAAAATAGATACTGTAAATTCTGAAAAAAGACACTTTGCCTACTTTTTTTCAAGTGGACCTGTTCAAACTAAAATCAACTATTTCTCGGGTGAGAACACCACTTTGGTTATTCTTGGTGATAAACGTGATATAGTCTCTGAAGGATGTATCTTTAAATCCGTGTTTTTAAATAAGGCTAAAAATGTGCAAAGCAAATTATATTTTTAAAGATGAAGAGGAACATGTAAAGTATAACAAAATGCAGATGATGCTGTAAGCCTTATATACAAGTTAATAATTTCACAGAGGCAACATAATATCTTTCATTGAACTTCTGTGAAGAATGAGCTATAAAATAAACAGCAACTAAGCATGGGAGAGTGCTTGCTTTCGCACCATGTCAAGATTAAATGATCAACTATGTAAGCTAAGAGAGCAAAGCTGTCTAAGTAGTATTGAGTCTCGTGGATTACACAAATTATGGATTATGGTGAGTTTACTTTCGTTTCTCCGAAGAACATGGACGGAATGAATGTCAAAACAGCTTTATAAGGTTTGAGTTTCAGAATCTTAATATTTCATAGCATGTATCTGAAGTTTGGGTTGGTTGGTTGGTTGGTTGTATTGAAGTTTAATGGCGCTAAATCCTCTAGGGACAAACTGTGGCAAACAAGATATAGAAATGAACTAAAAAACGAAATTTAGATAAAAAAAATTTTGAGAAAAAATAAAATGAAAAGTTCTAGGATTATATAGACCATCGATCTCCTTTTGCATGCTAATCAAGTTGGATGTATCAATGTTCGCATGGTCATACGAGAGTCTATAAACTTTTGGCTGAGCCTGCTCCAAATGTATTTTGTTATACTCATTCACTATTCATCACATTTAATTCATGCACGTCATTTACACGAATATATACTTTAAAACTTTTATAGTTTGAGAACTTCTGGGTGAGTAAAATATTTCATTTCTCATCCGTATGGTTTTTAACCTTGTTTAATTTAAATTGTTTTTTTTATCAATTTTCCATCGTTTTTTTACTTATGTTCTTCCTAAATATTTGACTAATAGTTACTTTGTTGTAAATTTTATATTTAAGTAGACATATATTGGATATTGGTTATTATCAATGTGGCGCAGATATCTTGCTTGAGAAAAAATAAAAAACCAAAAACTAGGATTAAAATAACAATAAAAATAAACATTCAACACAAAACACGTAGAATTGTGTACAAATAAACAAGAATTGAAAATTAAGTGAAAAATTAAGAATTTAAGTTATTAAATTAAAAATTTAAGAAATAAGTGAAAAAATTGAAAATTGAAAGATTAAAAATTGAATATTAGAAAATTGGAAAAAAAAAATCAGATTTCGAAGTAAAAACCAGTACGACGAAGAAAGGGGAACAAGTTTGGATGTGGAGTTTCCCCGATGATTAAATTAAGATTCGGCGATGGATTTCCAAAAAATTTTATATACATTGATCTAAGACAAACACAGGACGTTAAAATATGTGCGACTGTGTAAGGTGTCTTGCAATACGCACACTGTGGAGGGGCTTCACCCAGCAAGAGATGAGCATGGGTGAATCTGCAATGACCCACTCGTAGACGAGTGGTCTGCAGTTCGGGAGGCAATTGTGTAACTTTATTTTTCCGAATGGCCAAAACTGTGTTGAGATCTTCCATCGGCGAGGTCAAGTACAAAAAATAATTCTTTATCTATCACACTCACAGGGATCACAGAATCAATCTTAAAAAAAAAAAAACATGGCCACGAACAAAATGATTGAAACACTGTCTGACGGTGTAAATGTGTTGTTGCTCACAATCGTGGGAGGTTGGTTGGTTGGTTGGTTGAAGCTTAATGGCGCTAATTCCTCTAGGGACAAACTGCGCCAAACAAGATGAGGAAATAAACCAAAGACGAAATTTAGAAAAAATTTTGACAAAAGATAAAAAGACAGGATTTAAAACAGATTAAAGTAACAAGGAAAAGAAATTACATTCAACAGAAAACACGAATACAAATTGAGTTATATACAGATTAACAAGATTTGAAAATTGAGTGAATTGAAAATATAAAGATTAAAAATTGAAAATTAGAAAATTGAAACACAAACAAAAATCAGATTTCGGTATAAAAACCAGATTGACGAAGAAAGGGGAACAAGTTTGGATGTGGAGTTTCCCCGATGATTAAATTAAGATTCAGAGATTGATTACCAAAAAATTTTATATACAATGATTTAAAACAAACACATGACGTTAAAATATGTGCGACTGTATAAGGAGTCTTGCAATACGCACACTGTCGAGGAGCTTCACCTAGCAAGAGATGGGCATGGGTGAGCCTGCAATGACCCATTCGTAAACGAGTGAGTATTACGTCATTTCGAAGAAAGTTGGTTCAATAAATTATTTTAGTTTTAATTTCTCGCAGTTTATTTGAAGAATGTTATCCAATCTGCATTTATCATGCAAAAGTCTTTAAAAATAAATCAGGGTAAGAATTACAGTATTCGAAGAATTTGCAACTTGGTAGCTTACACAAGTTCTTTTTAATGCCAAAAAACAGTAAAAAACTAGGAGATTCGCAGTAAGATTAGTATGGCAGTAAGAATTTTGAAATAAAAGATTATTCAATTATTTTGCAATGTTAAAACATTTGGGTCTGTGAGGAACAAACAGAATGATGAGACGCTGCGAATAGAAGGCAACTTCAAATGCGTTTTTTCAGAACGGTAATTTTCAATAAAATGTTGAAACTTGAAATGTAATTTCTCAAAAAGTTCTAAAATATTTTGTTGAAAATATTATGAATGCTTTTGATAATATTTACTAGTAAATGACAAAATTTAATTTGGATAATTTTTAATGATGTTACACTCATAGTTAGATATAAAGTAATGAAAATTCGTTAAAAATTCAATGTGTATGATAGGACTTTTTTACAAATGTAAATAAAACAAACACGAAATGTAATGAAGCAGAGATTTTAGGTGATTCACTAGTCCAGTGTATAAGAAATGTGTTGCATCAAAAATATTGAAATAATTTAATTTATTAAAATTAGACCTTTTGAAAAAACCCGACTTTTTTTCCTAAATTTTTTTCATTTATTAGAGATTTTATAAAAATTTCTCCATGAATAAATTTTTTAAGTGCAATTTTCTATGATAATATAAAAAATAAATCTAAAAATGTAAAAACATGAACTAGTTTCTACGTTTAAAGAAAAAAGTTCTCCGAACGTAAACGGATACCTTAAATACAAAAATAAATGCCCTCTTACCTCCTCTTACTGAGTACCATCCCATAACGCAAATGGTTGGTCGTATAAAACCAGTGGTTTGTTTTTCTGTCTGAAGGTTAACCAATACTTGCTTAAAATGATTACACTTTAGTGCTGGAATGAGTTTGTACATTGCTGGACATGTCAGCAAAATATTTTATACGAAATGATTACTGTGTCGGCAGGCCATATAGCATATGACCCGGAGCAGTTTAAGCTAATCTTTTAAAAGCATCAATCCCATTCATGAATTAAATATCTAGCAGTAACTGCGTACCATCCTAAGAGCAACGAACTCATGAGGATTCCAGAAACATTTAATGCGGTTTTCAAAGCGTACCTAAGAAAGATTGGGTAAGAATTCCTACCGTCCTATTGTGGTCGCCCCAGTAGGACGATAAGGAGAAATTAGGGACAACAATATTTAGTTGGGATAAGCACAATTTTGTCTCTAAAATTTTTCATAGCAAGATGAATTTGACGTCGTAATGAACTCATGAATTAGGGTCATCAATCCAAGTAATATGGAACTCGAAAAACTTTTCTGTCTCAGATTTTAATGACTGCACTAATGTTTTCATGATAGGAATCAAGTAAAAATGGCATACATAACACCTAACTTTCCCATTGCTGAAGAACACAAGACTTGTTGAATCCTGATGAAGCTTTCAGTTTTTCGAGGCTAGACCAATTTTTACATGATATTGATTTTTTTAATTAAAAAATAACCGACACCTATATTTAAACAAAGAGGACAATAGGTCCAACAAAGAAGAGTACTTTCCCGCACATTTAAGATTAAATAGAAGCATCCCATTGGAACGCGATCCTGTGGTGTAACTTTTCTATCTGTTTGCAAAATATGAAAAATAGGAAAACAAAGTCTTTACGTGCTATATTTTAGCGTGAGTATGACTTAACTATTAAGCATTCACATTTTTTAATAATTTTTGTCCTTCTGAAGAATTTTAATAATACAACAATTCACACTAATATTGATAACAGTAGCCGGAACCATCGACAAATTTTTTATTTTTCACACATTGCATTCTCTGAACGTTCTTTTTACTGTGACAGCGCAGCGCTCCTAGAGAGTATCAAGTTACAACCAGTAAGAAGCAACAAGACGGAGCAGGTTTCTGCCTTGGAAGATAACACGGATTTAAGTTCGATGCTACATAACTAGTTATTTGTAGCAAATTTTGTTTTTTCTTTAAAATTACTTGACATCGTTAGATCATGAGGGGGGTAATATGTGTACCATAACATTTAAAATTTGTGAATTTTTCATATTTTTCTTAGTTATAACAAAAACTCACAGTGAAGATGTAGGTTATGTTATATTGAAAAAACAATTTTAATAATCTAATGTATGACATGTATCAATGAACGACCAATCTAATGTATGAATCACTTTCACTAACAATGTTATCAAATTTATTTTTATGACTGTTACCTCTCTTGAACGATTATTTAGTAACTGAAATGTAAAAATATTGCAATTCTAGTTTTAAAATTTTTTTTTTATACGGCATGACCGTGCAGCTTTATCTGACATTTTGTTTTATTTGATAGGTTCACCGATTTCCGGATCATACGTGATTCCATAAGAAAATAAATATGACTGCAGTAATCTGACTGCCTAAGGTGAAAATTCCAGACTTGCCTCTGGAAAAATTAATGTACAATTCAATTGCTTATATTGATCCAGATGTTAGTAAGTTTAGTTCATATGAAAAACTTTCAATCTATATTTTAAGGTTTAGTTCTATTTAGAATCGCAACGGACAAAAAGATATTCCACGGAGCAAATTTTTTAACATGAATTATATTAATTACTTGGGAATTCACACCTAAAATTTGATTAAATGACTCTCATAAAAAACCTAATAAAAAAACGAATACAAACAAAATTTTTTAGACGTACTCCATACATGATATATTATTATATACAACAAATAGACAAAAAAAACATGGTATCTAACAAAACTTTTGAATGATATGAATAAAAAAACTCTGTTGATATGATGTTCATTGTGAATATGAAGATTGATTGATTACAAAGTGATCACAACAAAAAAATCAAAACCAGATTGAAAATTTTTATGAATAAGTGGGATGTATTTTGTAAAAATTTTTTGATGAAAAAAAAAGGTTAAAATTCTAATAATAAAACACAGGATTAATCTTGGTTGGTTGGTTGTTGATTGAAGTTTAATGGCGCTAAATCCTCTAGGATGTGTAACAAGATGAAAAAATTACAGGACTAACAAAAAAAAATTTTAAAAATTAAAATAAACAAATAAAATATAATATATTTTCTCTTGAAACTTGTCTTTTGGATTCCAAATGCAAGACTCGTTATTCATCTCTTTATTTCTCCACGTAATCATGTTTTTAAATAAACTTGGTACCAATAACTCAATAATTAAAATACAATGTATTAGAATGGTAACAAAATAATGAATTATAATTAATGATTGGCCAGTGATGGTCCAGTGTGGGGACCCGTCACATACCTACTGAGCATTTTATTTGTGAATGCTGATCCTCTTCATGTGTGGAGAAAAATCTCTCTCAAAGCTATTTTCATTACCATTTTTATTATCAACCAACGCTTAAGTAATGACGTAACGATTGGGGTGATTTAAGTTGCAAACTTCTTCCTAAAGATTGTTGTATACATATAAAGTTCTGCATTAGTTTTCAGATAATAATTGAAGCGGAAAAGACATCTCCATTCCGCTTCGAAAATTTTTATACACAGTGAATGGTCTGCAGCAGCCATCATGGCTACAGTTAAGAGGCGGTTTAAGAAATGATGTCCGTAGAGCATATTAAGTGACATAGAGGAAATAAAACTCAAAAATATTAGGGTAACAAAGTATAAATTTTTAATTGAATATAACATGTATATTTTTTCAATAATATTTAGCGCATGAGGAATAAAAAATTAGACATGCTATTTAAAAATAATGAATATATAAAGGCAGTTCTCGTTCTAAGCAGAAAGAGTTTATTTACTCACCATTATTGTATTACTATAAAGATGAGAAAAAGTAGCACAATCAATATTAAAAATATTGTAGAGTTGAGTATAATTTTTCATTAAAAAATAGTTTATTTGTTTAATTATGCTAATTTTAAAAGTATATATTACTTAAAATGTAATTAAAAGTTTGGAATAAATTAAATTTTAATAAATTTTTTTTGTTTTCTTTTAAAATTATTCTAAAAATATTATAAAATTTAAAAAAGTTTATGATTTTTTTTCTTTTCATTGAAAATAGGGGAAAATCGTTATTGTCTTCTATTCAGATATATAAAATAATTTTATAGATGATACCATAAAATAAGCCGAAGATACATAGAGGAAAATTAAATTTTAAAAGACAAATAAAATATATTCTTTTAAAAATTTTATATTTTTTGAAATTTAAATGTAAAACCACTTTAGAAAAATATTGTAAATTAATATTTTAAAACTGGAAAACCTATGCATCTACCGATGGTGTGAAACCTCTATGATAAAAATATTTACGTTTTCTCCATGAAGAGTATAATTCGCATTCGAAGACTCAAAAAGAGTACCCGCTTTAAACAATCTTTGCAATTTCTCACATTGATTTGAAAATGAAAAAAAAAAAAATTTGAAAAATATAAAAAAAAAAAAAAAAAAAATAAAAAATTTTTACACCTTTTTCAGTTATTTTTTATGAAAAAAAGATATTTTTGTTTTTTTAACCATAAAAAAAAAATAAAAAAAAAAAAAAAAAAAAAAAAAGAAAAAAAAAAAAAAAAAAAAAAAAAAAAATACAAAAATTAAAAAATAAAAAAAAAATAAAAAAAAAAAAAAAAAAAACAAAACTAAAAATTTAGAAATAAAAAATAAAAAAAATACATTTTTTTTGAAAAAAAAAATAAAAAAAAAAAAAAAAAAAAAACGTGAATTTCGACCAAAATATCAATTTTTAAATTTTATTATATTGTTAAAATCTAATATGTCATCTATACATAACCGCTTGAATTTTGCCTCTATCTCATTTAGAACCAGAGTTATTGCATTTTTAATGAAAGTCCAAAGTCAATTTTAATACCGGAAGTGCTCTTTTGTAAACCGGAAGTCGCCTGAAAAATTTTATTCTCTTGTCAATTTCAACAAAATATTTTTTGATATAATTAAAATGTTATTAAACTTGGACCAAATAATTCATGCTTAAAGGTATTATTGTTTTTTAAAGAATCTGGTAACAGCATTTTCTTGAATTTAGCATCTGAATCTCGCAATGAATTTACGCAAACATTGTCAAATTTTCTTGTGTTTCCGAGATTTTGCAGTTACATTGCTCCTTTTTTTATACGTATTTCAAATGAAAAGTTTTATTTTAATATTTTAAAATGCCTAATTATGCAGAACACCTCAAATAAAGTTTTAAGACAAAAAATTATCAAAGCCGGTCAATCTAACAATAGTGTTGAATATATTCCAATTAGGTTGGTTGGTTGATTGAAGTTTAATGGCGCTAAATCCTCTAGGGACAAACTGCGCCAAACAAAATGAAAAAAATTACAGGCTCAAAAACAGATTAAAGCAACTATAAAAATAAAACATAAAACATAAAACACGAATAAAAATTAAGTTATATACAGATTAACAAGGTTGGTTGGTTGGTTGATTGGGAGTGCTACGGTCTACTTTTTGCAACACGAGGGCTAATGAGACCAGGACCTACAGCTTAAAGCCGATTCCGAACGGCTACGAACATCCATGCCATAGTGGGATTCGAACCCACGAACTCTGGTTCCGATGGCCAGCACCCTAACCAATCGGCCATCGTTCGGCACAGATTAACAAGAATTGAAAATTGAGTGAATTGAAAATTGAAAGATTAAAAATTGAAAATTAGAAAATTGAAACACAATCAAAAATTATATTTCAGTATAAAAACCAGTTTGACGAAGAAAGGAGAACAAGTTTGGATGTGGAGTTTCCCCGATGATTAAATTCAGATTCGGCGATGGATTATCAAAAACTTTTATATACATTGATTTTAAACAAACACAAGAGATATTCCAATTAGAGTTAGCTAGCTAGCTCCTCAGACTATGATGACTCCATCCAATTTTATTAATGGTTTTAAACCCTGCTTTATCAATTTTAACTATAGAGTTCATTTCTGATCCTGTGCACATAACTTTAAAGTGGATTTAGATCATAGTAAAATATATGATGCTACCCTCCACTTCACCCCGAAATTTACTGAAGTACTAAAAAGCACCTAGAAAAAAAAACATACTGAATTTCAAACTAGAGGGGTTAAGGTTCATAAATCTGTTTTTTTTTTGGGGGGGGGGATATTAAGATACATATTTTGAAATTCTTGCATAAAACATTCTGACTTCTTCTCAAAATAGAATTATTCTCAAAATAGAATTTTTTGTCCATTTTGATCACTCATAACATATCTCAATAAATTAAAATTAATAGGATTTAAAATTTTAAATGTATATTACATAAATATGTAGAAATGAAACAGATTACTATCAAGATTAATACAGACTAATTGTAATTTACAGCCCTTGAATTCATAGAACGCATGAAATTTCCGGGAACTTTCGTAAAGTGTTGTACTCAAATTCCCATAGATTCGCAGATATTTTTATGATCACAATAATAAAATTCCATTACATAAAGAATATACTTTGATACATTAGGTAAGTCATAAAATAATGATATAATTATTCATTTTGGAATTATAGTGATTTTTATAGGGTCTAACTTATATTACCTACTTAAAAACAGCAGTCTACTCTTTGCAAAATAAAGCCCAAGAATATATTACAAGCATTCAGAAAGAAAATAAGCAGTATCTTACAAAGAAAAAAAGGCGGGTTTTAAATAATAGGTGTATATTAAGGCATTATAAGTGTTTAAATACAGTTTTTTTAATATTTTAAGTTGTTTTTTCATTTTTCTCAAAATTGATTTTTTCGAGATTTTGCTTACTGCAAAACATGATAACTCAAAAATATTTAGCCCGAATGCTTAGATATTTTAAGTGTGTATTATATAATTATATATTCAGGGAACAGACAACAACTGTGGTTCCAGATTAATTACATTGGGATTTAGAGCCGTTTAATTCTGGACTTACATGAAAATTTTGAGAAATTTTCAATGTTATTGTAAACAAGTTCCTATAACTTAACAAATATATTTGTGATCACCATGATTGTAGTCTATTCCCTGAAATATATAATTAGAAACATTATCCAATTTACAAAACACTTCAATAACTAACCTTACTTCCATGGGAATCTCGCTAGTTTTTAGCTGGGTTCCCTCTCACGTCGGCATTAAAGGTAATGAACTTGTGGACAAAGCTACCAAGTCTGCAAGTGACTTTCTGAATACTGGTATTCCTTACCCTGATTTGAAAAATTATATTAAAGATCTTTTGCATGATAAATGGCAGATCTCCTGGGATAACATTTCTTCAAATAAACTGAGGGAAGTTAAAACCAAGATAATTAAATGGCCTCAACTCCCTTCTAGGAGACATGACGTAATACTCACTCGTTTACGAGAGGGTCATTGCAGGCTCACCCATGCCCATCTCTTGCTAGGTGAAGCTCCTCGACAGTGTGCGTATTGCAAGTCTCCTTACACAGTCGCACATATTTTAACGTCCTGTGTTTGTTCTAAATCATTGTATATAAATTTTTTTGGTAATCAATCTCCTAATCTTAATTTAATCATTGGGTAAACACCACATCCAAATTTGTTCCCCTTTCTTCGTCAAACTAGCTTTTATACTGAAATCTGATTTTTGATAGTTATTTTCTAATTTTCAATTTTTAATCATTCAATTTTTTTTTTTTGTTGTTGTTGTTAATTTGTATATAACTCAATTTTTATTGTGTTTTCTGTTGAATTTTGTATTTTTATTGCTTCTTTAATTCGATTTTGAACCTTTCATTTTTATCTAAATTTTGTCTTTAGTTTTTTTTCCTCATCTTGTTTGGCGCAGTTTGTCCCTAGAGGATTTAGCGCCATTAAACTTCAATCAACCAACCAACCAACCGATTTACAAAACAGTGATTACAGGATTTAATTTGGAGTTATCGTGTTTTACGTAATGCCTCATTTTAGGGCAAATTTCACCCTATTTTTCTCTATAAAATATGAAAATATTATTCAAAAACAATACAGCCTGCATTTTTCATAGTTTTAAGTTATATTTCATCATAAAATTAACATTAAAAATAAAAATTTCAAATATTTTAAAAAATCACCTCCGAAGGTGTACAGATGCCTATTGTTTGATTAATAAAAAACACAAAAGATCGGGAAATTTTCAAAAGAGAAATAAATTGCCAACGGAACGGATAATTTGTCAGTTCAGTGGTTGGGCTCTATACATCGTGTAAACAGTATTACTGCTCGTTACAGAAATCTACGAACTTATATTGTTGCTATGAATTAGAAACAACAAGTTGTTTTGAGCTCGAGATTGATTTGGCTGTTTTTAGTTTTCCGTGATTGGCAACGTGAAAAGAAATGAAGTTGAAAAAAAAATGGAGCGGAAGTTGTCGCCGACGATGTGGAATACGATTATTTTTGAAGAATAAAAACCTTTAGAATCGAAATTGACCCCACCTTCTGGTTTAAGACTTCAAATATATATGTGTGTGTGGGTACGTCATGCGAATAAACTGTATACAAAAAGCTCTCCCAAAGACTGTTTCATTTAGAGAACAGAACACAAGCAACGGACATCCTGGAATTTAAAATCTTTCCGGAATTTCTTTTTACATGTTCGTAATAATTAAATGCTGCTAAACTGCATTTCACAATAAATATGAAAATAATAACTCCTGAAAATAATTCCTAAAAAATACTCCTGAAAAAAAAAACTTTATAGTGACAAATATACTATCAAAAATTACGAGGAATTCTTCAAAAATATCTCAAGTCAATGAGGTTCGCAGTCAATGGTATGTTAAAAGCTTTGAAAAACTGGAACGTTATTCTTAAATTTGAAAAATGCTTTATATTCTAATATTTACTCAACGGACTGTTATTTTAAAATGAAAGAAATTTAGTTATCAACTTTTTAAAAATATACGTGAAAAAAATTGATATACATTACATATTAAAATAAAAGAGAGTTAATTCTGTATTTCTCTTACAGGGTACAGACAGTGTCATCATATTTGATATCTCTCATAATCGCTTAACATTCATACCTCCTAACTTGCTGACACCATGGAAAGCATTAAGCAAGTTCGTCGTATCTTACAACAATTTATTGCATGTAAATCAAGTCTTCGCAGTAACACATCCAAATGTAAGTTCTTAACGTTATTGTCTCTTATACTTAGTTAAGAGCATTTAAAAATATTTAAAAAAATATTAAACTATTTATTTTTAAAATAAAAGGGGGTTATGTTTTGCTTACGTTTTTCTATTTTTCTCTCAAAGTGATCCTGATACCTAAAAATCGTATAGAGTTCTGCAGTTGTAAATATTTCTTGAATTACAGTAGAACCTGGATTATCTGAGCTGGGATTAACCAATCGATTTTCGATTATTAAGGTTTCTGAAAACCTAGACGATTTTTAATACCCAATTATATATATATATATATATATATATACATATTATATATATATATATATATATATATATATATATACATACATATAAAGGAAAAGTAAACTAGATACGGAAACTAATGTAGGCATTTAGTATAAAACCCCAAAGAAAGCTCGAGAAAATTCTCAGGAGTTTTCAAATTTTAAGTTAAGGGCAAAACAAACCACGTCCCTCTGCTTTCCCCTTTTTAACCCCTAGCTTAAATTGACCACTGGGGCTACAGTTCACGCCCTCATAGAAGCGGTCTAACCAATTATAATTCTACATTGCCCTAGCGGACAATTTAGGAAATTTCTAAACAAAAAGGAGATGCACACTATCGAAATCAGATTTTCCTAGAGATTTTTCCACAGATTTTAACTGAGATGTTAAGGGGTTGTTGCTTATAACTTCATGTTAGCTGACCCCTCAGTTTGTCTGTCTCTATAATAAAGTGGGAACCCGTCTTCCAACGTTTTGTTAATAGAGGTCTTTAACTAAAACAGTGTCATATTTATATGCCATGATTGTAATCACCCATCGTGAAGTCAGTCTTATTAAAGATATATATATATATAATAGTCATATGCATAGTAACATTAATTTTGATGATCAATAGTTTTGTAAAAGTTTTATATCTGGTAAAGAATAGCTCTCACATCGACTAGTTGTCCGTGACTAAAATGATGACGTATTGTAGAGAGAGACGGACCGGGATAAAAACTAATTTAAGCTAATATGCTAAATACGTGTATTTTTACGTTGAGAATTAAAGTCCAAGATAATGAAGTTTGCTTTTTTTAGATTCAGACGTGTAAAACACCACACTTTTTTTAGTCAAATTGCGCGTGATACAGCCAAAAAGCACTTCACTTTTGCACTGAAAGGTAAAACTTTTTAAAATAATACTATATATTTAACAAAATAATGTATATTATTTTTAATAAAATATTTTAGGTTTAAGTTAATTTTGACAGTGCATTATTCATTACTTCACCTAGTACGTGTACTTAAAAAATAGTAAAAAAAAATAGACTGCTTCTATTAAGACCTTTTATATTCGAGGTACTGGTGGTCCAAGTTAGCTCGGACAATCTAGGATCTACTATATTTTACACAAAGTAATATGACATTTAAGGTTACATTTTGAATTCAACAAAATATTTAATTCCATTTTTATTCTCATTTCAGTTCATTTATTTAGCGTACAACAATATCTCTGACATGAGTTCAATATTTTCTTACAACATGAAGAAAGTAGAGACAGTAATTCTCTCTGGTAATCCCTTCGAAAAGATTAACATCAATTTCCGTGAGAGAATTCCTATCGTCAAGTTTCTCTACATTGACAACTGCCGAATTCGAGATTTCGAAGAGATTCGCTTTCGAAACCTCCGAAACTTATCGACTCTAGACTTGAGCTACAACTTAATAGAAGAAGTGCCAAAACAATCCATTGAGTTCGGAAAAAATCTAGAGCTGGATTTGATTGGAAACCGGATTAAAAAGTTTGACGGTAGGTAATAAAATCTGAGCTTTATTTGTGTCATATATGTACAGATAAATCAGAATGACATTTAAAGAATTATTCAATTTCATCCAGCTTTAACTGTAATCTTTTATCGTCGATAAACGATTTGGCAAGTCTGCCTTACATGCTACTGATCGTCAATATAATATTAGCTTTGGTTGGTTGGTTGGAATTTAGTAGCGCTAATTTCTGAAAGGACAAACTGCACCAAACTAGAAGAAACTAAAAACAAAGTAACAGATATGACAACAGATGAGGGTACCACTGCCAAATGGGAGTTTAAGCGATGAATACGGCAACCCTTACTTTTTTTCTCGCTCCTCGCTGTTATTATTTTCTTTTTGTTGTAATGTACATACAACCTTAAACACCAGTGTTCGTTACAAGGGGGAAACACAGAATGAATATAATACCTTATATAGATTCAAACATTTATTCTATACATTTATTTACAAAAATACTTGGTTAACATAATCAATCATTTATATTTTCTATTTACAGACTAATTATCCCACAACTCTTTAAAAGGAATTAATATCATTAATAGAGGCCTAAGTCAAATGACTGTAAATATTCTTTATACAGTACCTCCAATCAAGTCACAGGGGAGCAGGCAGGGGCTTTCCTCACGGGCATACGGTACGAGTTGATGATGGTGAGCGGGGCGGTGTCAGTCCGGGCGCACGGAACGAGCTGGTGCTAGTGGATCCTTGTTCCACTTCTCTCGACTGCCCACGTCTAACTCTCAGCTCTCACTCCAAAAACTTCACCTAGGTCCCAACGCCCCTCCTTTTCTTGTCCAATCCCTTCCTTCGGGAAAATTTTCCCACATCAAATGCCCTTCGAGAGTGCAGGTGGGCTCATTAAAGTAGCCCCTTTTTGTTCAGGCTGACATTACATTTTAACTCCTGCTCCCATAATTCACGCTTACAGTTCTGTGCGAGCTTGACCGTTAAGCTGTCATTCCGTGAAGTATCCTCTCTGCAGGGGTCCCTAAACTTGACGTAAATAATTGGGGTCTTAAATTCGTCAAGGAAAATCCTCCCACGGCTATGCATGCACGTGCACATCACCGTGAGAAAGTACCTCGGTACATATCTCCCCCATCCACGGAAAAAAAAATCACAATTTTTTTTTTTTTTTTTTTTACATACACCTACAGGTAAATAGACCTCGGAGACATCATAGCGACGAATGTTGCGTAGGGCCGAAAGATAACCTGGGATAACAGTCTTAATAAGAAATAAGCATCACAATAAAACATTATGTGTACACACAATACAAATTAAACAGAAAATAAACCATAAAATGTAATAATAACAAAATTATTGTCCTTGTAATTATCAAGCATCTTGTATCAAAGATCTTGTAAAGTCCATGTTCATTTGCTTAGCAGTATGATGATGGGTCCATCTGATTCATCCAGTGATATTTCATGTTCTTTTCTATCTAAACTCTTGCATGTGGATTGATTGAAGGTTTGGATGATTTTTTTTATGATTGGGGATGTGAATTTTAAGCATTGTTACAGATTATTCACACCACACGCAAAGTACTAGGCAATATCGTTTACAAATCATTCGTGTTTGGCCACAATACCATACGAATATTGCATTCCATAAGATATTGTAATGTTGGTTAACATATATAATGTTGCCTATAATAAAGTGGTCAACTCATTATTTGCGATCCTTTAAAATTAAATATTTGTATCACTTTTTATTGAATAATGACTTGTTTTCAATTTCACAGCTGAAATTTCTTACACTGTGAAGCGATTCTACATAAGTGAGAACAAACTACAGAATCTTGGTTCTACCCTGAGGTTTACACAAATTGTGGAAGTGTCTGTTGCAAGAAATCAAATACAATATTTATCAGAGAACGACTTCAGAGGTGTGCACGCTACAGCAAACCTGGAACTGCAAGGAAACAAAATTCAAAGGATAGATAGAATGACATTCTCTTCTATCAGGAATGACTTGCATTACTTGGATCTCAGTTCTAACTTCATTAGATCTCTGAATGGAAGTGTCAGATATTTATCACAGCTCAAGTTATTAAACCTGACGAATAATGCAGTTCAGGTATTTATATTTTACAATATTTTATTTCGGGAAGTATTTCTCACTTTTCGAAATTTTATTACGATGCTTTTAAAAGTTTAAAACTTACTCTAGCAATGAAGCTAAGTAAAACTATAAAAGAAATCCTTGTGAAATAAATAAAATGCCCTAAAAAAATAAAAAGCAAGTAGCTTAGAATAAAGAGGTCGAATATTTTAATTTCTATACATGTTGTCATGAACTGACAATTCTTATTTATTTTTGTTGACTAGCAAAGCATACGTTGTAACTTGAACAAATCACTCCACTATTCAGTTATAAAACACTTTAATTATTCACAAATTTATAACTTCACACTGGCTCATTAAACAGCGGAGCAACGACATTTTCTCACAATACCAATCAAAACCGGAATCCTTTTTTCGTCCGAAGTAGAAGTTGTAGTTCTTTAAACATCCTCCGGTAGAAGAAAAAGTTGTAGTTCTTTACAAGGTATTAGTCTCTCTTTTATAAAATCTCTGTAAGTTACAGACTTATTAAACGAAATTGTTTCGCGAATCAATGTGCAATTTAGATTTTTATCTTCATTTGTTGTTACTAAAAGATTATAATTAGAAACTTCAACATACTGGTACCTGAACTTAACCAGAATCTCAACTTAAAATTATTTCGACTTGTGACTCGCCACTCTGTCGATTTTGCGTTGAGTAAAATTAAGATTTCGGTATACGAGTGACCTTTAATGGAGAAAATGCCAACAACCAGATAATAAATAACAAAAAGGACATAGATGACAAAATATAACCGATTATTTTAAAAAGAAGTACAGCTGAAAAAGAAGTAATTTTTACTTCACATGAGTAATCTGGACAAATTATTTTTTCTAAAAAATCTAAAATTTTGTGAATTGTAATATTTAAAATATATTTATATTTTAAATATTACAATTCACAGAATCATTTTTACTTTCATAATTTAGAAAAATTTTTAATTGTATTTCAAACTTTTTATACTTAATTCTCAAAATATTTCTCGGCATTTCAAATTTATTCTTTCCTTTTAACACATTTTATAATGACCAACGATATTGAACCGAATTTACCAGGAACTTGACTTACCCAAAACAGAAGAATCGTTGTCATTTTGTATATTTTAAACATTATGAAAGAAAATGCTTTTCAAACAAAAATCTCAGATCAAAATTAACTGGCTTTCATCGGTAATTCAAGAATTTAAGAATAATGTGGAGATTTATTGACACAAACTACTGTAAACTACTGTGGTTTAAAACTATTGTAGATGTTCTTAAAATAATTTGTTGAAATAATTACGATCAAGTCATTAAGACTAATTTGTTTCAATAAGCATTTATTAAAAACTTAAATTATAGAGTACTCCCAGACAGTATTCTGCTTTATTCTACTTTTCCTCATAAATTCTTTTTGGTGCTTAAAATAAATATATGAAATATATATTAATTTATACAAAAAGTGTGATTAATTACTTTTTAAATAATATTTAGTACACGAATTTGAGATCTACATTATGTACTTAAAAAGGTGAATCGCTATTTAAGAATTTTCCATATTACCAACTTTTTGGGGGATTTACAGACTTTGCTAGAGGTCCAACTCTAATAAATGAACAAGACAGTAAAAAAAAATTTATCCTTCTTCCACTAATAGAATACCTTTTCTGTTCTCAGACATTTGAAAGTGGAGAGTTTACCGGCCTAAACGAGTTGTCAGAGCTTTACCTGCAGCACAATCAAATCATAGCTCTGAATGGACAGTTACAGCAGCTTCCTCAATTGCAATTCCTCGTCATCACACACAACAACATGGAAACACTGAGTCCGGATCAAATACCGAAGACACCCAGGTATATATATCTGGCAGGTAGGAACATTTATTTGTACCTTTTATTAAGATTGGTTGATTAGATTTTAATTGCGCAAGATCCTCTAGGTGCATTCTGCGACAAACAAGTTGTTAAAAATGAACCACATTAATACTACTGAAAATTCACAAGTAAAAAAATACTTTTGAGGATAACAAAGGTAAAATTTAACTTCCTGTTGCCCGTATGCCGTACGGGCACAGCTTTCGGGCCTTTACTGATTTGCCCGTACGGCGTACGGGCAATCTGATTTCTATTTCGTTTGCACTGTGTCAGCCGTTTTTTTTCAATTTTAGTAACAAATTATTCGTATAGATGTCCAGTAAATGATAGTTTGCAGTTTATTGTATTTTCTACTCCGATTGGTTCAAAAGTGCGGGTTTTTTCGTATGTTTTGTATGAGAAAACGAATTGTTATATTTCAGTATATAGCTTTCTGGTTATATTTTACCAACCACCTGATAGTTTTATTGATGTAAGAGTTGAATAAAATATTTTTACTTTTAAATAATGGCGTATGGAGCTAATTTCTTGTGATTCGAACAGTAACTCGGAATCAGGAACTGAATTATCTGTAAATGATAGTAGCTAAAGTTTATTAAATAACCTGGATAGTAGTGACTCTGATAGCAGTACAGATGAAATCAGTCAAGCAAGACAATTTTTCGAAATTGTGATAATCCTTCGGATCTGCCTCCTAGATTTGTTTCACTGGAATTCCAAAAATTAACTTGGATATCGATAAGAATAAAGATAAACTTCAGTTCTATGATGCTTTCATAGAAAGAAAAAAAGTTGTAATAAATGCTTAAAATATTAGAAATGTTAATTTTAATAGCATATCTTTACTTAAAAATGTAAAATGATTAAAAAAATGTTACATTTTTTTGACCGAATTCTGGAAAAAAATGAAACTGTCAAAGGGTTAAAGGCATATCTAAAGAGTATAAAAACATCCAACATTATTATACGGTGTAAACTTAAGCCAGAAGACGGAGCTACAGTCGGCGACCGATATGATTCTCTTTGTCGTTGTTACGTACAAAAACATCGTTAACGTTATGTTGTGACTAATACCTCTTTCTAAATCAATGTAAATTATTATATTTTTGTTACAATATACTAATGTTAAACTTACATCCGCTACTGTTTCTTTGGTCTTAGAATTTAACTGGTGGTTACATTAGATTATCTCTTTGAAAATTGAGAACGACCTCATATGGTATAACCGAGTATAATAAACATTTTAAAAAAGCAAGAGATTAGTAAGTTTGATTGCGACTGAAAACTAAAATTTAAAAGGTTAAAAAATTAAAAATTATCACTTAAAAATGAAAATTTAAAAGATTAAAAATTGAAATAAATACAAGTAACAACCTGTCTTTTAAAATACAGAAATATAAAACAGCCATCCAGTTTCTCACAGTCATCTTCAAAACAGTCAAAAATATTGAGGGGATTGAAGGAGAGGAAGTGTGGTTTGTAAAAGAATACCACTAAAAAATCTTTTCAGAGTAAATATGAGTTCACCCTCAATGCTTTGTTTCCTCGATGGACATTAAAACAGGAAAAAAATAATTATGGACAGCCGAATGTTATCCGAATTTGTAGGGTACTGCCCTTCAGTACAGGATTTCGTGGTTTCGAATCCCACTGCTGGTATGGATGTTCGTTGCCGTTCTGAATCAGCTTTAAGCAATAGGTCTCGGTACTTAGTCTTCGTATAGCAAAACATTAGACCATAGAGCGCCAATCCAAAACTAGATGAACAATGGCTGAATGGTTAGGGTGCTGGTCTTCGGAACCGGAGTTCGTGGGTTCGAATCCCACAATGGCATGGATGTTCGTAGCCGTTCGGAATCGGCTTTAAGCAGTAGGTCCTGGTCTCATTAGCCCTCGTGTTGCAAAAAGTAGACCGTAGCGCTCAAAACCAAACCAAAACCAAATTTATATTATGGACACTTTAACGTAATATGTATCTAAACAAAACACCTCGGAAGACCTTGAGAAAAACTAACTCAAACGCCAATGTCCCAAAAATGGAACATATAATTTTTTTATGATAGAACGTTTAAAGCATCTTAATTCAAAAAAAAAAAAAAAAAAATACTGGAATATGTTCATAAGCACAGCATTCAAATGGTTATGTATACTTCAAAACATATTCACACCGACAAGTAACGAACTATAAAAAAAAATTCTGATTCGGGGCACTTACCTTCACTATAAAAGTTTTGTTGTCCTTTTTATTGTAGAAGCATCATGTAGATAAGGGCAATGTTGCAACCCAAATATATTTAAACCTTACTCGAAATTAACCCAAATTACAATGTGCTAAACACTATAAAATTGGGGAGATAAAACTATAAAGAGGTACAAAAAAAAGTACTTCTATCACGCATTGTACAGAAATTCTAACAAAGCCACATGTTAGGAAAAATTTGTTTTGAACAATCTGCATACGGTCAGAGTTTTGATAAACTACGGTCTGTACTCAATCTTAAGCGCAACACCGTCCTCACCTTCGTATAGTGTGCTCGGTTCACCCACCGATATCTACTTTTAGTACAGTCCAGTGTGTGCTTCCTAGGCCAGCATTAATCTTGACTTTTTATCCACTGACAGCTTTTCTGCAAAGGCAGTTGCTTGGCGGAAGATCCTATGCTCTGACGTAATGTTAAAGGGTACAGGCTACCGTATGTTACCTTTATAACGTCACTTTGACATTAAATTGGTTGGTTGGTTAAGATTGGTTGGTTATTAGTGTTTAATGGTTTAAATCTTTAGAGATAAGTGTGCCAAACAAGATGTGGAAACAAACTAAAGAAGAAATTTACAGATAAAATTTTTGAGAAAAAAACAAAAGGAAATTTCTAAATGGTTTAATAAAAATTAAAATAACAATAAAAATAACATTCCACACAAAACACGTATAAATTTGAGTTATATACAAATAAAGAAGAATTGAAAATTAGGTGAAGAAGTAAGAATAAGTTTTTAAAGAATCAAAGATTTAAGAATTAAGTGAAGGAAAACAAATTGAATAACAAAAAACAAATTTCAGATTTCAAAATAAACACCAGTTTGACGAAGAACTGGTTGAAGAAGTTGGATGGTTGATTGAAGTTTAATGGCGCTAAATCCTCTTGGGACAAACTGCGCCAAACAAGATGTGGCAAAAAACAAAAGACGAAATTTAGAGAAAAAAGATTGACAAAATATAAAATGAAAGGTTCAAAAACGGATTAAAGTAACAATAAAAATAAAACATTCATCACAAAACACAAAAAAAGATTGAGTTTTACAAATTAACAAGAATTGGAAACTGAGTGAAGAATTACGATTTTAAGTTAGTATATAATTAAAACATTAAGAAATAAGTGAAAAAAAGAATTGAAAATTGAATGATCAAAAATTGAATATTAGAAAATTGAAAAACAATCAAAAATCATATTTCGGTATAAAAACCAGCACGGCGAAGAAAGGGGAACAAATTTGGATGTGGAGTTTCCCCAATAATTAAATTAAGATTAGGAGATGGATTACCAAAATATTTTATTTGCACAGATCTAAAACAAACACAGGAGGTTAAAATATGTGCAACTACGTAAGGTGTCTTGCAATACGCACACTGTGGAGGAGCTTCACCCAGCAAGAGATGGGCATGGGTAAGTCTGCAATGAACCACTCGTAGACGAGACCATGGCAGTAAGACATAATCTACTTGAGCCACAATTTTAATAGACATCATACATATTGTTGAGTTTTTCAGTTATGCAAGGTACGTATGCTGGTATATATGTACAGCCAGAATTGAAGAAAATCAACAAAAGGGTGGTGAAAATGGCTGTTTGGGCCTCTATATCAGTTTCTTACACTACGTTCCAAAATTGATTAAATCTTAATTCTGGCATGGTTAAAATGGGTATTTCTGTTGAAGTCTAAATCCTAAAAAGTTTTCGGTTTTACAATATTTCCTTTACTTTTAATAAGGAAGCGAAAACTAAAATTGACTAATATGCAATTCGCTACGACTATTTTTAATGAATGCTGTTAGAATTTTTTTAATTACAAATTTTATTATTTTAGGTAAATGTTTTTGTAGATTTTACATGTTTAACATTTTAACTTTACGTAACAGCATTAGGTGTGATCCTGTTATGAGTACCGTTAAAAGTGTAACGTTTGAAAAATTGAGATCTAAGTTCCCAACCAGCTTAGGAGACTTATTACTGAATTCGGCGGAAACGGAAATGACTGACCTTGCCATCGCATGCCGATAAAAATAAAGTTGTGACGACGCCTTTTGTATCTGAGAGGAATGTCAAACGCTATACAATCGTCTCACATCATAGATGAGTACATAAACCTTTACGGTTGATGGCTTTTTTTTTTATTGTAACCTTCACCTAAAATAGAATAACTTTACATTAATTTTTGGTTAAAATTGTCAATAAATACCAGCTGCAAATAAATTATTTTAATACAATGAAATACGCCTCGAAAGTATTCCTTTTAACACTAAACATTCGTTAAATTAAAAAAGAGATTCTGTATAAAGATTAATGAGTTAAGGATACAGGGAGTACTGTGGATATTCGAATGTTCGAAAGACTGGGGGTTGGGAGCACAGGTTTTATAAAGCTAATGCTCGATAATCTGAAAAAGAAAGTCGAACTTTGATGGGTATTATGGCTAAAGCCTAAACCTAAATAACTATGTCCTTTTTTAGCAAACTTGCGGAAAAATTGCGAAAGGAAGCTCAACATCCTAAAAATCCTTTCTAAGACCTCATGGGGAGCTGATCGCTCTTCCCTAATTAAGATCTATCATGCCATCATCCGCTCAAAACTGGACTATGGATGTCCTGTCTATGGGTCAGCACGCTTTCTGTCCTTCAAAAGCTGAATACCATTCACCATTCCGCTCTTCGATTGTGTTCCGGAGCTTTTAGAACATCTCCTGTAGAAAGTCTCTACGTTGAGTGCTGTGACGCTCCTCTTGAATTACGTCGACAGATGTTATCTCTTCAGTACTACTTCAGAACGTCATGTTATATCAACCATCCCATTCATCAACATACACTCAATTTTTACCATAAGAGATTATACAGTGCTAGACCATCTTGTGTTCTGCCGTTTCAGGGAAGGATAAATGAAATTTTAAGAGATCTTAACGTAAACAATATAGATACAATACCTACAACTATTGCAATTCATCCTTGGTACACCCCTAATTTTACTATAATATACCCCTTTAAGTCATTTGACAAAAGTTCAACTAGCAATATCATTTATCAACAAATTTTTGAAGATCACAAACATTATAAAAATTTCACCTCTGTTTTTACAGATGGTTCAAAATCCACTATGTCAGCTGTGCATACCTTATTAAAGATAAAATCAATAGCTACAGACTTTATCCTGAACTCTCCATCTTTTCTGCTGAAGCCTTTGCTATCTTGAAGGCTTTAGAGGAATTGATGAATCACAATAGTAAAAACTTTATTATCTATACAGACTCCCAAAGTGTTCTTAATTCATTGCAATCCAATAACTGTAATAATCCTATTATTTTCAAAATTCTTACAACAATAACTAACCTTACTTCCACGGGAATCTCGTTAATTTTTAGCTGGGTTCCCTCTCATGTCGGCATTAAAGGCAATGAACTTGTGGACAAAGCTACCAGGTCTGCAAGTTGCTTTCTGAACACTGGTATTCCTTACCCTGATTTGAAAAATTAAAGATCTTTTGCATGATAAATGGCAGATCTCTTGGAATTATATTCCTGCAAATAAATTGCGAGGAATTAAAAGAAATATAACTAACTGGCCCCAACTCCCTTCTAGGAGACATGACGTAATACTCACTCGTCTACGAGTGGGTCATTGCAGACTCACCCATGCCCATCTCTTGCTAGGTGAAGCTCCTGCACAGTGTGCGTATTGCAAGACTTCTTACACAGTCGCACATATTTTAACATCCTGTGTTTGTTCTAAATCAATGTATATAAATCTTTCAATTTTCTATTTTTAATCTTTCAATTTTCAATTTACTCAATTTTCAATTCTTGTTAATTTGTATATAACTCAATCTTTATACGTGTTTTCTGTTGAATGTTATATTTTTATTGTTACTTTAATCTGTTCTAAAACCTGTTATTTTATCTTTTGTCAATTTTTTTTTCTAATTTTCGTCTGTAGTTTATTTCCTCGTCTTGTTTGGCGCAGTTTGCCTCTAGAGCCTTTAAACTTCAATCAACCAACCTTGAAACAGTGTCCGGCTACATGTTTATGTGAATGTTCTCAAGATGGAAATTTCCATTATACGTCAGTGGACTGTAGTTCAAAAATCTAATAAAAGCTGGACTCTTTTAACGTTTAACTACGACGGCGTATAAAATACGCCATTTCCAAAAAACAGAATGTAATTTGAACATGGAATGCCTCCCAAACATGATTCTTGTATCTAGCATTACTGAAGTGTCAAGTTTTATAAATGTCTTTGATTATTAAGCCTCATATGATAAACTTTTTGTTTTACTTTTCTTGTAGTGTAAAAAACATGCCTCGCAAATACTTGTGTTCAAACACTAAGCGCAAGTAGGTTAATCTAGATTATTTTTTAATACCTTGACCCTTTTTTTTTTCTAGATAACCCTTTCAAATGCGACTGCCGTTTACTACCTTTTCTTGTTTGGTTGAATACTAGCAGTGCCCCTAAAACTGATGTTGATTTGTGCGTAACATCTGACGAAATAAACAACAACAGCCTTCACTCCATGAAACAGTGTCCGGCTACATGTTTATGTGAATGTTCTCAAGATGGAAATTTCCATTATATGTCAGTGGACTGTAGTTCAAAAAATCTATCAACAATTCCACCCTTTCTGTCCGACTCATTCATCAAAATACAAGTAAGTAATTCGCATATCCGTAAGAAAAAAAAAGATTTAAAAAATTATAAATTTAGATCTACACAGCTACTTCTAATACCTAAATTTTTGGTAAACACCGCTGCCTTCAGTTTTATGAATACTAATATTTTAAATAGGAATAGGTTAAGACAGATCTTTTCAAACACTTATATATTGTTAACTTGGTTTTCCTTTTAATGAAATAAAAAAAATAAAATTAAATATTTCTTTGAGCCAAAAAAACATCGGTTAGCATCAGTAATTCTGCTATGAAGTTCAACTGATATATTATATTAGGATTGTATGTTGATTTCAGAACATTATATGCAAATGTTTCCACCACTTCAAATTTATAATTACCTATTTCAAGGAAATGGTGGTTGGTGTATGAAGAAGGACAAATACTAAATTGGACAGAGTTATAAAAATCCAGATATATTTAATTTCTTCAGTATTAATATCTTAAGATGAGCTGAGCGGCATATCCGTTTGAATGACTATAGATCTACATAAAAAGTTTTCACGGCTAAACCAATAGGAACACGGAAAAAAGAACGGCCAAAACTCGATTCGACTCTACCGAGAACGAAAACTTCAAAAATTATTGAATGGAAATCCAGGGCCAAAGATAGTGCTGCGTGGTTTTCTGGAGAAGACTAAGATCCATCCAGGGTTGTCATGCCACTGAAGAAGTATATTTTAAATAACGTGTTGAGCGCTACTTCTTTCTAAAATATCTTTTTTAATATATATATATTTGGTTTAATCTACATACAACTTTCATTTTTTCTTTAAACTTTATTCAGCATTGTTAACTTAGTTCTTTTAATGAGTTTTACTAATTGTGGTTTATGTACTTTATTTAAATAGTGTCACTTAAGGTACCTTACTGTTTGTTTTATATTCGTTTTGATATTATAGTTAAATATTTTTACAGTTTTTTTTATCTTAAACTTTTACCATGTTCAGCTCAGGGCGTTCCATAGGAGTATACCTCCTTTCCAAGCAGACTTGCTTTCTAAAGGAACAAAAGGGCTCGTCTCACAGCAACTTCCACCAATTCTGTTTCCGAAATTTATGTTTTACACTAAGTTAGGACAAATACGGATTGGAGAGTCCTCCCGGACTCAGCTGGGTTGTTCTGGTCTATGTCTGCAGTTCAATGCTACAAGATTCTACCAGACTACGTAGTGGCTACATAAGAAGTTTAAGGTTCAAATACAAACAATAGATGTATTAGTGTAGTTGTGTTAGTGCTTGTGAGGGGCGGTCTCATGTGGATTTACTTAAGCAGCATGGTCTTATGGACCTATTATCTTATTTACTATGAAGCCTCTCAGCATAATCATATCGCCACACTAAAATATATAATTTTCAATATTTCTTTGGTAATCATATTGATTTAATTTCGATATTCCTAACAACTGTTTTATTTGCGTAACATTTTTCTGCTTGTTGATGAGGATAGCTCATAGTCCATCAAATGAGACTTTTGTATTTTTTTAGGATTCTTCACCCATCACTTTCGATTTCCGACGATCTGTAGTTATGGACCAGAATGCATTTCCATCATTGCACCTAGAAGACCACGTTCTAGGGATCAATCTGGAAAACAACAGTCTACAAACCCTAGAATCAGCTCAGCTGCCTCCAGAACTCATTGATTTGTACCTTGCTGACAATAATCTGAGGCGTATGGACGAGACTATGCTCTACACGTTACAAAATCTGAAAAGAGTCACTCTCTCGGGAAATCCGTGGGATTGCGATTGTGCAGCACTGGGATTCAAGAAATGGCTCCTGTCCAAAACAGATATAGTAAGAATGCTTTTTTATATAGTAAACCAACACAAATTTTTGTAATTTAAGTTATAATCCTTATATGCTCGACTCTTCAGTACAGTTTCCGCTAGTCAAACTTAAACTAAAACACCTCCGATATAAGAAAATCCTCAATTACTAAAATATACATGTACTACTTGTAGATACTATGGCATGTTTTTTACACGCAGCACAGGAAACCATTTAGTAGTTTATTGAATACATAGTAACAGCCACATACTGAAGCCTAAAATTAAGCGAATGTAAAATAATCATATTACTCATTGAATTTCATGTTGGAGCTTCATTACGGCTAATTCTCTTATAGACATGGCAAAAGCATTGTAGAACAACGATCGGAAAACAGATTTTGTTTTAGGTTTTCTATATTTATTATTTGGCATGTATTTCAGATCCAAGATATCAACATCACTCGCTGTGGAAAAGGATTAAACGGCGAGTCTGAGCTCGAAGGAAGAACTATATGGACTCTAACAGATATAGACATATGTCCTCCTGACATTGGAATGTACGTTTCAGTGGCTTTTGGCATTCTGGGTAAGTAAAATTGATTCCATTTGGGAAATGTTTTGTTCCTGTGATCGTTATTGAATCGCAATAAAGAAATGAGATGACTACAATTGATCTTTATTTGAATATATTGCTAAGTTCTTGATCAGAAACAACCAACTTAGAAGGCAAATCATAGAACCGCCAAACACCTTTACAGATGCAGATTTGGCAGTGTTCAGAAGTCGCTATGAACGTTGTTCGCTAGTTACTGATTGTAACATGCACTTTTCCTTCGTCTCTGAAATTTTACTATTGGTTAAGAAGAAAGTTGATAAGAGGCGAAGGGAAATAGATTTAATTGTTGTTCCCTAGTATTTTAGGGAACAAGTCAAAAAAATATGTCACGAAGAAACATCGGGTCACTTGGGTGTAACCAGAACAAAAGATAGGTAGGTTAGCAAGATGCTTCTGACCAAGCTACTACAAAGATATGGAAGAATTTGATAAGAAATTGTGACGCTTGTCAACGAGCCAGAAAATCTAGTGATAAAAAGAAAGCTTTAAACGAGCCAGAAAATCTAGTGATAAAAAGAAAGCTCCTTTGGTTTTAGTATTTAGTGCTGAATATTTTTAATAAATTAGATGCTTGTGGGCAAAACAGCCTCACCAAATAGGAATCGATAGATGGAAGAATCGAAGATGAAAGAAGTGAGACTAAAAGGAAAAAGTGGTAAGATATAAGAACGCGATAAAGCGAATTTTCAAGATGATGATTTGGTGTTGATATTGTCTACTAGTAGACCAAACTTATTTGAGTAGGCATTGTTAAGAAATTGCCAGTAACAAATTACGTTGTCAGTTTGGAAGGTGAAAAGCGACCAAATTTATCACATTAATATGCTATAGGTATATTTTAAACGACCAGATCGTGAACATTCTGTAGAGCTTGGAAGGAAAATGATCCGCAGAAATTGAAGATGACTTTTTCGAAAATTGAACCGGATCCTAAAATATTTCAATGAAATAAGAAAAAATTGCGATTTAGATAAAATTTTGGATGATAGCAACAAGACTAATTACAGAAACTAGTAGTTGCTTGCATTTGCGTAACAACTGGTGTAATTTTGGGTTGAATTTCTGTGAAGGTCAGTACTACTTTCGCAGAAGTAGTAGAAACAAATAGCACTAATACTAAAAAAAAGCATGGAAAACTGATACTTTTAATAGCTTGCTCATGTCAAATTTCGCCAAGCATCAAGAATGTGTGCATGAATCTTCCATAAATATCATCGCATGTTGGTGTGTGTTGTCAATGTGGGAATAAAAGGAAATAAGGATGCTGATAAGCAACAAAAACTGCTAGATATTATTGTGATATGTCTTTGCCTGTTTGTGATGTAAAACATTATATAACCTGTTATATAAGAAGTGGCAGAATTCTTGGGATGAAGAGACTGATATAATTTCGTACAATTAAACCAAACATTGAATTGGAGTACTTTGATCTTAAACATGTTGGTATTCTTACTCGACTCCGGATTGGTCATACGCGTTTTACCCATCGTCATTTGTTACTCGAATAATTTGCTCCAGTTAGCGATCACTGCAATACAGTAGTCTCTGTAAAGCACAAAATCATTGATTGTCCTCGGTTTATAAAATATCGTTTTCATCATTTTAACTCTTCATCTATTTTATTAAGATTTTTAATAATCCGTCTCATCCTAAACTCTTTCAGATATTGGTTTTTACCCTCACAACTGAATTTGTGGTTTATTGCTGTTTTCTTTTACATTTGGTGTTAATGTCTCTTTTCTACACTGGTTTTACATGTTTTAAATTATTTGCTTTTCTCATCTGTCATCATTTATAGTATTGA
>CM063507.1:60394116-60516563 GCA_032207245.1 Pardosa pseudoannulata | reverse complement strand
GGCTTTCATGAGATGTTAGTAGCAAGTACGTTTTGAATGGTTTTCCTTTCTTGGGGAAAGACGAACAACGACCATCGTCAATGCTTCTCAGTGAAGACATTGTTCTGAAACTGCTTGAGCCATATACAAACTGTGGAGGGAATATCACGACCGTGAACTTTTTCATTAGCATGCCATTCGCGAAGAAATTATTGGCCAAAATAACAACACTAGTTGGAATTATTAGAGGAAATAAAAGAGAACTACCCAAAGGAGCCAAACAAACGAAGAATAACATGCCTAGTTTTCCCACTCTCTTATACAAATCGAAAAATTCTTTCCTTACAATATAGAAAAGCAAATCAAATAAAAGAGTAGCTGTTCTAAGTTCCAGGCATAAATTTTTGAAAATTTATAGAAGCATTAAAAAAATGTAACTGGACTCTATTCAATTTTATAACAAAACAAAATCTACAGTTGATATGACGTATCAGATCGCCAAAAAATACACTGTAAAATCTAGTTCTCGTAGATGGCCTATCCAAATATTTTTCAATATTTTAGACTTGGCAGCTATAAGTGCTTGGATATTTTACAAAGAAGTGACAGGAATAAAAATACAATGAAAACAGTTCTTGTTTCAATTAGCAGAACAGTTTTCCACCGATTACAGAGCTGCAAGACAGAAAAAGTCATCAGAAAATGAAGACCCACAAATATCAAATACTACATATTCTAACAAACGAAACATTTGTCAAGTACGATTTTGCCACAATAAAAAACAAGTAATGTATGTGAAAAATGTGAAAAGTATGTTTGCGGAAGATGTACACATAAAAATATTTACATCTTCATTTGCTTAAAATGTACAAATAATACATACCTTATTTTTTTTTCCAAGTGAAGTAAATATTTTTTATTGTTAATACTTACTAATAACTGGTTGTATGACTGTAAATAAAATAAGAAATATTTAAAATTAATTTTAAACAAATTACTTTACACATTAGTTATTCTTTCACAATGAAGTCATTTTGACTGCTTTGGGGCAGTATAGGTATATACTAAGTTTCAGTCTTTCTAGTGTTAAATAATATTTAGTACACGAATTTGAGATCTACATTATGTACTTAAAAAGGTGAATCGCTATTTAAGAATCTTCCATATTACAAACTTTTTGGGGGATTTACAGACTTCGCTAGAGGTCCAACTGTAATAAATGAACAAGACAGTAAAAAAAATTTACCGTTCTTCCACCAATAGAATACCTTTTTGTTCTCAGACATTTGAAAGTGGAGAGTTTACCGGCCTGAACGAGTTGTCAGAGCTTTACCTGCAGCACAATCAAATAATAGCTCTGAATGGACAGTTACAGCAGCTTCCTCAATTGCAATTCCTCGTCATCACACACAACAACATGGAAACACTGAGTCCGGATCAAATACCGAAGACACCCAGGTATATATATCTGGCAGGTAGGAACATTTATTTGTACCTTTTATTAAGATTGGTTGATTAGAGTTTAATTGCGCAAGATCCTCTAGGTGCATTCTGCAACAAACAAGCTGTTAAAAATGAAATACATTAATACTACTGAAAATTCACAAGTAAAAATACTTTTGAGGATAACGAAGGTAAAATGTTAACCCCTTCCCTGTTTTGCCCGTACGCCGTACGGGCACAGCTTTCGGGCCTTTACTGATTTGCCCGTACGGCGTACGGGCAATCTGATTTCTATTTCGTTTGCACTGTTTCGGCCGTATTTTTTCCAATTTTAGTAACAAATTATTCGTATAGATGTCCAGTAAATGATAGTTTGCAGTTTATTGTATTTTCTACTCTGATTGGTTCAAAAGCGCGGGTTTTTTCGCATGTTTTGTATGAGAAGACGAATTGTTATCTTTCAGTATATAGCTTTCTGGTTATATTTTACTAACCGCCTGATAGTTTTATTGATGTAAGAATGAATAAAATATTTTTACTTTTAAATAATGGCGTATGGAGCTAATTTCTTGTGATTCGAACTGTGACTCGGAATCAGGAACTGAATTATCTGTAAATGATAGTAGCGAAAGTTTACTAGATGACCTGGATAGTAGTGACTCTGATAGTAGTACAGATGAAATCAGTCAAGCAAGACAATTTTTTTAAATTAATTGTGATAATCCTTCGGATCTGCCTCCTAGATTTGCTTTCACTGGAATTCCAAAAATTAACTTGGATATCGATGAGACTAAAGGTAAACTTCAGTTCTATGATGCTTTCATAGAAAGAAAAAAAAGTTGTAATAAATGCTTAAAAATATTAGAAATGTTAATTTTAATAACATATCTTTACTTAAAAATGTAAAATGAACAAAAAAAATGTGACATTTTTTTGACCGAATTCTGGAAAAAAATGAAACTGTCAAAGGGTTAAAGGCATCTAAAGAGTATAAAAAACATCCAACATTATTACACGGTGTGGAAACTTAAGCCAGAAGACGGAGCTACAGTCGGCGATCGATATGATTCTCTTTGTCGTTGTTACGTACAAAAACATCGTTAACATTATGTTGTGACTAATACCTCTTTCTAAATCAATGTAAATTATTATATTTTTGTTACAATATACTAATGTTAAACTTACATCCGCTACTGTTTCTTTGGTCTTAGAATTTAACTGGTGGTTACATTAGAAGTTATCTCCGAAAATTGAGAACGACCTCATATGGTATAAAACCGAATATAATAAACATTTTAATAAAGCAAGAGATTAGTAAGTTTGATTGCGACTGAAAACTAAAATTTAAAAGGTTAAAAAATTAAAAATTATCACTTACAAATGAAAATTTAAAAGATTAAAAATTGAAATAAATACAAGTAACAACCTGTCTTTTAAAATACAGAAATATTAAACAGCCATCCAGTTTCTCACAGTCATCTTCAAAAACAGTCAAAAATATTGAGGGGATTGAAGGAGAGGAAGTGTGGTTTGTAAAAGAATACCACTAAAAAATCTTTTCAGAGTAAAATATGAGTTCACCATCAGTGCTTTGTTTCCCTTGATGGACATTAAAACAGGAAAAAAATAATTATGGACAGCCGAATGTTATCCGAATTTGTAGGGTACTGCCCTTCAGTACAGGATTTCGTGGTTTCGAATCCCACTGCTGGTATGGATTTTCGTTGCCGTTCTGAATCAGCTTTAAGCAATAGGTCTCGGTAACTTAGTCTTCGTATAGCAAAACATTAGACTATAGAGCGCCAATCCAAAACTAGATGAACAATGGCTGAATGGTTAGGGTGCTGGCCTTCGGAACCGGAGTTCGTGGGTTCGAATCCCACAATGGCATGGATGTTCGTAGCCGTTCGGAATCGGCTTTAAGCAGTAGGTCCCGGTCTCATTAGCCCTCGTGTTGCAAAAAGTAGACCGTAGCGCTCCAAAACCAAACCAAACCAAATTTATATTATGGACACTTTAACGTAATATGTATCTAAACAAAACACCTCGGAAGACCTTGAGAAAACTAACTCAAACGCCAATGTCCCAAAAATGGAACATATAATTTTTTATGGATAGAACGTTTAAAGCATCTTAATTCCAAAAAAAAAAAAAATACTGGAATATGTTCATAAGCACAGCATTCAAATGGTTATGTATACTTCAAAACATATTCACACCGACAAGTAACGAGACTATAATAAAAAATATTCTGATTCGGGGCACTTACCTTCATCATACAAAGTTTTGTTGTCCTTTTTATTGTAGAAGCATCATGTAGGTAAGGGCAATGTCGCAACCCAAATATATTTAAACCTTACTCGGAAATCGAACCCAAATTACAATGTGCTAAACACTATAAAATCTGGGGGGAATGATAAAACTATAAAGAGTTACAAAAAAAAAAGGACTCTTATCACGCATTGTACAGAAATTCTAACAAAGCCACATGATAGGAAAATTTGTTTTGAACAATCTGCATTCGGTCAAAGTTTTGATAAACTACGGTCTGTACTCAATCTTAAGCGCAACGCCGTCCTCACCTTCGTATAGTGTGCTCGGTTCACCCACCGATATCTACTTTTAGTACAGTCCAGTGTGTGCTTCCTAGGCCAGCATTAATCTTGACTTTTTATCCACTGACAGCTTTTCTGCAAAGGCAGTTGCTTGGCGGAAGATGGCCTATGCGGCCCTCTCCCCGACGTTAAAAAAAAAAAAAAAGGTACAGCCCAGTCTCGTATGTTACCTTTATAACGTCGCTATGACAGTAAGATTGGTTGGTTGGTTGGAGTTTAATGGCGTTAAATCCTATAGGGATAAACTGCGCCAAACAAGATGGGGAAACAAACTAAAGAAGAAATTTAAAGATAAAATTTTTGAGAAAAAACAAAAGGAAATGTTCTAAAATGGTTTAAAATAACAATAAAAATAAACATTCCGCACAAAACACGTATAAATTTCAGTTATATACAAATAAAGAAGAATTGAAATTTAGGTGAAGAAGTAAAAATTAAGTTATTAAAGAATCAAAGATTTAAGAATTAAGTGAAGGAAAACAAATTGAATAACAAAAAACAAATTTCAGATTTCAAAATAAACACCAGTTTGACGAAGAAAGGGGTTGGTTGATTGAAGTTTAATGGCGCTAAATCCTCTTGGGACAAACTGCGCCAAACAAGATGTGGCAAAAAACAAAAGACGAAATTTAGAGAAAAAAGATTGACAAAATATAAAATGAAAGGTTCAAAAACGGATTAAAGTAACAATAAAAATAAAACATTCATCACAAAACACAAAAAAAGATTGAGTTATACAAATGAACAAGAATTGGAAATTGAGTGAAGAATTAAGATTTTAAGTTAGAAAATAATTAAAACATTAAGAAATAAGTGAAAAAAAGAATTGAAAATTGAATGATCAAAAATTGAATATTAGAAAATTGAATACCAATCAAAAATCATATTTCGGTATAAAAACCAGCACGGCGAAGAAAGGGGAACAAATTTGGATGTGGAGTTTCCCCAATGATTAAATTAAGATTAGGAGATGGATTACCAAAATATTTTATTTGCACAGATCTAAAACAAACACAGGAGGTTAAAACATGTGCAACTGTGTAAGGTGTCTTGCAATACGTACACTGTGGAGGAGCTTCACTCAGCAAGAGATGGACATGGGTAAGTCTGCAATGAACCACTCGTAGACGAGACCATGGCAGTAAGACATAATCTACTTGAGCCACAATTTTAATAGACATCATACATATTGATGAGTTTTTCAGTTATGCAAGGTATGTATGCTCGTGCATATGTACAGCCGGAATTGAAGAAAATCAACAAAAGGGTGGTGAAAATGGTTGTTTGGGCCTCTATATTAGTTTCTTACACTACGTTCGTATAAATGTAACTTCCAAAATTAATTAAATCTTAATTCTGGCATGGTTAAAATGGGTATTTCTGTTGAAGTCTGAATCCTAAAAAGTTTTCGGTATTACAATATTTCCTTTACTTTTAATAAGGAAGCGAAAACTAAAATTGACTAATATGCAATTCGCTACGACTATTTTTAATGAATGCTGTTAGAATTTTTTTAATTACAAATTTTATTATTTTAGGTAAATGTTTTTGTAGATTTTATATGTTTAACATTTTAACTTTACGTAACAGCATTAGGTGTGATCCTGTTATGAGTACCGTTAAGTGTAACGTTTGAAAAATTGAGATCTAAGTTCCCAACCAGCTTAGGAGACTTATTACTGAATTCGGCGGAAACGGAAATGACTGACCTTGCCGTCGCGTGTCGATAAAAATAAAGTTGTGACGACGCCTTTTGTATCTGATAGGAACGTCAAACTCTACACAATCGTCTCACATCATAGATGAGTACATAAACCTTTATGGTTGATGACTTTTTTTTATTGTAACCTTCACCTAAAATAGAATAACTTTACATTAATTTTTGGTTAAAATTGTCAATAAATACCAGTTGCAAATAAATTATTTTAATACAATGAAATACGCCTCTAAAGTATTCCTTTTAACACTAAACATTCGTTAAATTAAAAAAGGGATTCTGTATAAAGATTAATGAGTTAAGGATACTGAGAGTACTGTGGATATTCGAGTGTTTCGGAGGACTGGGGGTAGGGAGCACAGGTTTTATAAAGCTAATGCTTGATAATCTGAAAAAGAAAGTCGAACTTTGATGGGTATTAATTATGGCTAAAGACTAAACCTAAATAACTATGTCCTTTTTAGCAAACTTACGGAAAAATTGCGAAAGGAAGCTCAACATCCTAAAAATCCTTTCTAAGACCTCATGGGGAGCTGATCGCTCTTCCCTAATTAAGATCTATCATGCCATCATCCGCTCAAAACTGGACTATGGATGTCCTGTCTATGGGTCAGCACGCTTTCTGTCCTTCAAAAGCTGAATACCATTCACCATTCCGCTCTTCGATTGTGTTCCGGAGCTTTTAGAACATCTCCTGTAGAAAGTCTCTACGTTGAGTGCTGTGACGCTCCTCTTGAATTACGTCGACAGATGTTATCTCTTCAGTACTACTTCAGAACGTCATGTTATATCAACCATCCCATTCATCAACATACACTCAATTTTTACCATAAGAGATTATACAGTGCTAGACCATCTTGTGTTCTGCCGTTTCAGGGAAGGATAAATGAAATTTTAAGAGATCTTAACGTAAACAATATAGATACAATACCTACAACTATTGCAATTCATCCTTGGTACACCCCTAATTTTACTATAATATACCCCTTTAAGTCATTTGACAAAAGTTCAACTAGCAATATCATTTATCAACAAATTTTTGAAGATCACAAACATTATAAAAATTTCACCTCTGTTTTTACAGATGGTTCAAAATCCACTATGTCAGCTGTGCATACCTTATTAAAGATAAAATCAATAGCTACAGACTTCATCCTAAACTCTCCATCTTTTCTGCTGAAGCCTTTGCTATCTTGAAGGCTTTAGAGGAATTGATGAATCACAATAGTAAAAACTTTATTATCTATACAGACTCCCAAAGTGTTCTTAATTCATTGCAATCCAATAACTGTAATAATCCTATTATTTTCAAAATTCTTACAACAATAACTAACCTTACTTCCACGGGAATCTCGTTAATTTTTAGCTGGGTTCCCTCTCATGTCGGCATTAAAGGCAATGAACTTGTGGACAAAGCTACCAGGTCTGCAAGTTGCTTTCTGAACACTGGTATTCCTTACCCTGATTTGAAAAATTGTATTAAAGATCTTTTGCATGATAAATGGCAGATCTCTTGCAATAATATTCCTGCAAATAAATTGCGAGAAATTAAAAGAAATATAACTAACTGGCCCCAACTCCCTTCTAGGAGACATGACGTAATACTCACTCGTCTACGAGTGGGTCATTGCAGACTCACCCATGCCCATCTCCTGGTTGGTGAAGCTCCTGCACAGTGTGCGTATTGCAAGACTCCTTACACAGTCGCACATATTTTAACATCCTGTGTTTGTTCTAAATCAATGTATACAAATCTTTCAATTTTCTATTTTTAATCTTTCAATTTTCAATTTACTCAATTTTCAATTCTTGTTAATTTGTATATAACTCAATCTTTATACGTGTTTTCAGTTGAATGTTATATTTTTATTGTTACTTTAATCTGTTTTAGAACCTGTCATTTTATCTTTTGTCAAATTTTTTTTTCTAATTTTCGTCTTTAGTTTATTTCCTCGTCTTATTTGGCGCAGTTTGCCTCTAGAGCCTTTAAACTTCAATCAACCAACCTTGAAACAGTGTCCGGCTACATGTTTATGTGAATGTTCTCAAGATGGAAATTTCCATTATACGTCAGTGGACTGTAGTTCAAAAATCTAATAAAAGCTGGACTCTTTTAACGTTTAACTACGACGGCGTATAAAATACGCCATTTCCAAAAAACAGAATGTAATTTGAACATGGAATGCCTCCCAAACATGATTCTTGTATCTAGCATTACTGAAGTGTCAAGTTTTATAAATTTCTTTGATTATTAAGCCTCATATGATAAACTTTTTGTTTTACTTTTCTTGTAGTGTAAAAAACATGCCTCGCAAATACTTGTGTTCAAACACTAAGCGCAAGTAGGTTAATCTAGATTATTTTTTAATACCTCGACCTTTTTTTTTTCTAGATAACCCTTTCAAATGCGACTGCCGTTTACTGCCTTTTCTTGTTTGGTTGAATACTAGCAGTGCCCCTAAAACTGATGTTGATTTGTGCGTAACATCTGACGAAATAAACAACAACAGCCTTCACTCCATGAAACAGTGTCCGGCTACATGTTTATGTGAATGTTCTCAAGATGGAAATTTCCATTATATGTCAGTGGACTGTAGTTCAAAAAATCTATCAACAATTCCACCCTTTCTGTCCGACTCATTCATCAAAATACAAGTAAGTAATTAGCATATCCGTAAGAAAAAAAATTATAAATTTAGATACACATAGCTACTTTTAATACCTAAATTTTTGGTAAACACCGCTGCCTTCAGTTTTATGAATACTAATATTTTAAATAGGAATAGGTTAAGACAGATCTTTTCAAACACTTATATATTGTTAACTTGGTTTTCCTTTTAATGAAATAAAAAAAATAAAATTAAATATTTCTTTGAGCCAAAAAAACATCGGTTAGCATCAGTAATTCTGCTATGAAGTTCAACTGATATATTATATTAGGATTGTATGTTGATTTCAGAACATTATATGCAAATGTTTCCACCACTTCAAATTTATAATTACCTATTTCAAGGAAATGGTGGTTGGTGTATGAAGAAGGACAAATACTGAATTGGACAGAGTTATAAAAATCCAGATATATTTAATTTCTTCAGTATTAATATCTTAAGATGAGCTGAGCGGCATATCCGTTTGAATGACTATAGATCTACATAAAAAGTTTTCACGGCTAAACCAATAGGAACACGGAAAAGAGAAGGGCCAAAACTTGATTCGACTCTACCGAGAACGAAAACTTCAAAAATTATTGAATGGAAATCCAGGGCCAAAGATAGTGCTGCGTGGTTTTCTGGAGAAGACTAAGACCCATCCAGGGTTGTCATGCCACTGAAGAAGTATATTTTAAATAACGTGTTGAGCGCTACTTCTTTCTAAAATATCTTTTTTAATATATATATATTTGGTTTAATCTACATACAACTTTCATTTTTTCTTTAAACTTTATTCAGCATTGTTAACTTAGTTCTTTTTATGAGTTTTACTAATTGTGGCTTATGTACTTTATTTAAATAGTGTCACTTAAGGTACCTTACTGTTTGTTTTATATTCGTTTTGATATTATACTTAAATATTTTTACAGATTTTTTTATCTTAAACTTTTACCATGTTCAGCTCAGGGCGTTCCATAGGAGTATACCTCCTTTCCAAGCAGACTTGCTTTCTAAAGGAACAAAAGGGCTCGTCTCACAGCAACTTCCACCAATTCTGTTTCCGAAATTTATGTTTTACACTAAGTTAGGACAAATACGGATTGGAGAGTCCTCCCGGACTCAGCTGGGTTGTTCTGGTCTATGTCTGCAGTTCAATGCTACAAGATTCTACCAGACTACGTAGTGGCTACATAAGAAGTTTAAGATTCAAATACAAACAATAGATGTATTACTGTAGTTGTGTTAGTGCTTGTGAGGGGCGGTTTTGAAATGAGGGTGAGTCTCATGTAGATTTACTTGAGCAGCATGGTCTTATGGACCTATTATCTTATTTACTATGAAGCCTCTCAGCATAATCATATCGCCACACTAAAATATATAATTTTCAATATTTCTTTGGTAATCATATTGATTTAATTTCGAGATTCCTAACAACTGTTTTATTTGCGTAACATTTTTCTGCTTGTTGATGAGGATAGCTCATAGTCCATCAAATGAGACTTTTGTATTTTTTTAGGATTCTTCACCCATCACTTTCGATTTCCGACGATCTGTAGTTATGGACCAGAATGCATTTCCATCATTGCACCTAGAAGACCACGTTCTAGGGATCAATCTGGAAAACAACAGTCTACAAACCCTAGAATCAGCTCAGCTGCCTCCAGAACTCATTGATTTGTACCTTGCTGACAATAATCTGAGGCGTATGGACGAGACTATGCTCTACACGTTACAAAATCTGAAAAGAGTCACTCTCTCGGGAAATCCGTGGGATTGCGATTGTGCAGCACTGGGATTCAAGAAATGGCTCCTGTCCAAAACAGATATAGTAAGAATGCTTTTTTATATAGTAAACCAACACAAATTTTTGTAATTTAAGTTATAATCCTTATATGCTCGACTCTTCAGTGCAGTTTCCGCTAGTCAAACTTAAACTAAAACACCTCCGATATAAGAAAATCCTCAATTACTAAAGTATACATGTACTACTTGTAGATACTGTGGCATGTTTTTTACACGCAGCACAGGAAACCATTTAGTAGTTTATTGAATACATAGTAACAGCCACATACTGAAGGAAATTAAGCGAATGTAAAATAATCATATTACTCATTGAATTTCATGTTGGAGCTTCATTACGACTAATTCTCTTATAGACATGGCAAAAGCATTGTAGAACAACGATCGGAAAAAAGATTTTGTTTTAGGTTTTCTATATTTATTATTTGGCATGTATTTCAGATCCAAGATATCAACATCACTCGCTGTGGAAAAGGATTAAACGGCGAGTCTGAGCTCGAAGGAAGAACTATATGGACTCTAACAGATATAGACATATGTCCTCCTGACATTGGAATGTACGTTTCAGTGGCTTTTGGCATTCTGGGTAAGTAAAATTGATTCCATTTGGGAAGTGTTTTGTTCCTGTGATCGTTATTGAATCGCAATAAAGAAATGAGATGACTACAATTGAACTTTATTTGAATATATTGCTAAGTTCTTGATCAGAAACAACCAACTTAGAAGGCAAATCATAGAACCGCCAAACACCTTTACAGATGCAGATTTGGCAGCGTTCAGAAGTCGCTATGAACGTTGTTCGCTAGTTACTGATTGTAACATGCACTTTTCCTTCGTTTCTGAAATTTTACTATTGGTTAAGAAGAAAGTTGATAAGAGGCGAAAGGAAATATATTTAATTGTTGTTCCCTAGTATTTTAGGGAGCAAGTCAAAAAAATATGTCACGAAGAAACATCGGGTCACTTGGGTGTAACCAGAACAAAAGATAGGTAGGTTAGCAAGATGCTTCTGACCAAGCTACTACAAAGATATGGAAGAATTTGATAAGAAATTGTGACGCTTGTCAACGAGCCAGAAAATCTAGTGATAAAAAGAAAGCTCCTTTGGTTTTAGTACCTCTGATATCTGAAATATTTAGCCGAATAAATGTAGATGCTTGTGGGCCGTTGACAGCCTCACCAAATAGGAATCGATAGATGGAAGAATCGAAGATGAAAGAAGTGAGACTAAAAGGAAAAAGTGGTAAGATATAAGAACGCGATAAAGCGAGTTTTTCAAGATGATGATTTGGTGTTGATATTGTCTACTAGTAAACCAAACAAGTTAGCAGTACAGTGAAAAGTCCAGGCAGGATTGTTAAGAAATTGCCAGTAACAAATTACGTTGTCAGTTTGTAAGGTGGAAAAGCGAAAAACCAAATTTATCACATTAATATGCTATAGGTATATTTTAAACGACCAGAACTCGTGAACATTCTGTAGAGCTTGGAAGACAATGATCCCGCAGAAATTGAAGATGACTTTTTCGAAAATTGAACCGGATCCTAACATATTTCAATGAAATAAGAAAAAATTGCGATTTAGATAAACTTTTGGATGAGCAACAAGACTAATTACAGAAACTAGTAGTTGCTTGCATTTGCGTAACAACTGGTGTAATTTTGGGTTGAATTTCTGTGAAGGTCAGTACTACTTTCGCAGAAGTAGTTGAAACAAATAACACTAATACTAAAAAAAAGCATGGAAAACTGATACTTTTAATAGCTTGCTCATGTCAAATTTCGCCAAGCATCAAGAGGAATGTGTGCATGAATCTTCCATAAATATCATCGCATGTCTGGTGTGTGTTGTCACATGTGGGAATAAAAGGAAATGAGGATGCTGATAAAGCAACAAAAACTGCTAGATATTATTGTGATATGTCTTTGCCTGTTTGTGATGTAAAACATTATATAAAAAACCTGTTATATAAGAAGTGGCAGAATTCTTGGGATGAAGAGACTGATAATAAATTTCGTACAATTAAACCAAACATTGAAAATTGGAGTACTTTGCCATCTTAAACATGATGTTATTCTTACTCGACTCCGGATTGGTCATACGCGTTTTACCCATCGTCATTTGTTACTCGGATAATCTGCTCCAGTTAGCGATCACTGCAATACAGTAGTCTCTGTAAAGCACAAAATCATTGATTGTCCTCGGTTTATAAAATATCGTTTTCATCATTTTAACTCTTCATCTATTAATATTAAAGATATTTTAAATAATCCGTCTCATCCTAAACTCTTTCAGATATTGGTTTTTACCCTCACAACTGAATTTTGTGGTTTATTGCTGTTTTCTTTTACATTTGGTGTTATTATGTCTCTTTTCTACACTGGTTTTACATGTTTTAAATTATTTGCTTTTCTCATCTGTCATCATTTTATAGTAATTTACATTTCCTCTTTGTAGCATTGATTTGAGTCTGAACTATTTGTTTGGCACAATATGTCCCAGGAGGACTCAGTGCCATAAAACCACATTCAACCAACCAGCTGGTGTGTGTTGTGAGATAACAAGTCACACCAGCTTCACTCTCTCTCTCTCTCTCTCTCTCTCTCTTTTTTTTTTAATCTCATGCCTGTTGAAAGTATAATAACTATTCATGTACAATGAATTGTAAATCCAAATTACTTAATGTAACTTTGTTTTCTAGTGTTCCTACTAATGTGCCTGGCGGCTAAAATTCTATACACAAAGTACGAGCTTAATATCAAAGTATTTTTATACTCCCATGGCATCACGTGGGTGAAAGAACGAGACCTAGACTATGACAAAAAGTTTGATGCATTCATCTCCTTTAGCCACAAAGACGAAGCATTTGTCTCCAGTGAAATCATATCAGGTAAGAATAGCTTTACAGAATATGTTTGATTAATTTTACGCATTTTGTTGCAATGTTTCTTCAGAAAACGTAGCAATGGTTTTTGATAAATTATTTCCGTTATACTATAATCTCTAATTCTCGAAAGTATAATGATAAATGCTAATGACTTTAAAATTTGGCTTTTCAATTAATTCTCTACAGTGGCTTTCGTGTTCGAACACGTTAAAAATTTGTAGAAAAATCGAAGTACCTAAAAATGATTTGAGTATAAAATCCAATATTTTAGTACAATTCTTCATGCATTTTAGAATAAAAATAATATTTTATAAAAATAATAAATATTCGCTCATTAGATTTAAAAATGAAAATGAAAGATGTAAACCCGTCACGAAAGTGATGATACAATACATTTTCGGATGAATTCATAATTAAAATAATTATCTGTAGTTTTTTCTTTCTTATATCATTATTATGACTTTTGTATAACCGTTCAGCTTTACGTTCTACTTGCTTATTTTGTAATATTCTATTTAATATTTAAAAATGGCTCGTAGCTGTAAGTAAACTACCAGTGCTATTCAAAAATTGCTTTATTAATCCCATTAGTGATATAAATCATTTCACAATATAACACATATGACACTGTTAAATACCTAAGCGTTACTAGATAAAAAATCTTATTTAGAATCATCATTTGAATAACTTTAAAAATAAATTTGTAAAGCTAAGCGAGCTCTCTGTCCCCACCCAAATTTCTCGCAATATCAAGTTTAATATTTATAAAATGCTCGTTTACGCTTTCTTCTTTCGTCCAATTATGACGTAAGGAGCACCGCTATGGTCGTATACTGTGGATTCTAACATCAATATTTTAACTATAGCTCAAAATATCCTTCTCCGCGAAATTACTAACTCCACATAATATTTTAGAAGAGTTATTCATAATGGGCTCAAAATGGACTCTCAACGTTCACCTTGCATGCCTCTGAGTTCTGAACACCTGCCTGAGCAGCCGGATTTAAACCAATAGAACATTTGGAAGAGATCTGGAGGTTATAGTACGAAGTTAAGATAGTAAAACTTAAAGTGAAACTAAAAATAGTAATGATTAAAGAATGGTTGGTTGGTTGGTTGATTGAAGTTTAATGGCGCTAAATTCTCTTGGGACAAACTGCGCCAAACAAGATGTGGCATAGTAACAAAAGAAAACTGAGAAATCAAATTATATTGACAAAAATATTGTAAAATGAAACCTCTTAAAAATTGTCATTTTTTAATCTTTAATTTTATATATTTTTTTTCAACACATTGTGGAGTTTACTTTTATACAGATCTAATAAGTGGAAATTTTTGAGTTGAAAATTAAGATTTTAAATTGTAAAATAATGTAAGTATGAAAAATTTGCCTTAAAAAAAAAGACGATTGAATTGATTATTTTTCAAAAATTGAATATTGAAAATTGAGATAACAATCAAAAATTTTCATATCTTTGAATAAAAACCAGTTCAAACCTCTGTTAACAAGGACACAAATTTGGTAATGTGGAGTTCCCCAATGATTAGAAAGATTAGGAGATGGATTACCAGATAAATTTTCAATAACTGCAAGGGATTTAAACCAAACACAGGATGCTTAAAATATGTGGACTTTGTTTTGACTATTTCCCCAAATTTTACGCACACTGTGAATTCACCTAATGCAATGTAAGTGATATTTGTTCTGCAATGACCCACTCGTAGTAGTGTACTAGACCTATTCTCCTAGAAGCCAATAACATAAAAAATTAAAATTATTTTTTTAAAATTTTGGTTTTATATACTTAGTGTTACACCCAGGAATGATATGCCATTTAAGTTTGTAATAGATCTTTACAGAAATATTTAAATGGTGCGGTACAATATGGGTTAAACCAGTTTCTGAAGAGATCTGCAGACCTGGTAGATGTACGAAGTTCAGGATAGTAAAACTTAAAGTGAAATTAAAAATAGTAATGATTAGAATGAATTCATATTTATAATGAAATTATTATATATATATATATATATATATATATAATCTACTAAGTACGAGGTACATTTAAGTAAGTACCGTTTTGATATTTCGCCGTTGCAGTTCTGCGATTTGCATTCTGCACATGCTCGCTGTGAACCTGCAATTATTGGCAAGGCTGAAACGCCATTACGGCAACCATCATCCGTGATTACATGTGTTAGCAATAGTAAGCATTTAAAATAACAATGACGATTGAGAATCCCTCCAAATGTGAAGTTCCGTCTGTTATTTGTTTTCTGGGGGCAAAAGGCTTAAAAGCGATCGATATTCATCGTGAGATCTGTACAGTTTACGAAGAAAGCATTACGAGCGATAGAATGGTTAGGAAGTGGGTTCGAGCATTTAAAAATGGCTGCACATATGTGCATATTGACGAACGGAGAGCGCGACCTTCAGTCATTACTGACGATTTGGTGCAGAAAATTGACCAAATCGGGAGAAAACAGAAGCTTCACGATTACGTCGTTATCTGATGACTTTCCTCGTTTATCAGTGTTCTTTATGCAATATTGACTAAACGATTATATTACCGAAAATGTTGACGGAGGTGCCCAAAAAGGCAAACATATGGGCAGTGCTTTAACTTTCCTTGATCGTTACCATGAAGGAGATGATTTTTCTAGCCTAATTGTTACGGGCGATGATTACTGGGTAGTCTACAGTACAAACAACAATCAATAAAATGGTGGTATTTAAATTCACCAAAGAAAATGAAGTTTAAGCAAATGGCTGTGATGCAATGGCTGACAAATCAGGAGGCAGACATCTATGACGATGATATGCAAGAGCTCATTGGGCCATATGTTCCTCAAAATTATTAGCAATTATGTAGAAAAGTAGATTAAAAGTTCGGGCTTTCATATAAAAATAAAATTGTTAAAAAAAAACCCTGTTTTTTAATTATTACAAAATGGTGATTACTTAAAAAACATGCCTCGTATATTCCCAGACGTTTATAAAATCTGTTGTAGATTCAGGATATTCTGAGTACTAATTTACTGTAATATTTGTTACAATATTTACTAATATGTACAGAATTTTTAAAGTATGCAAGCACTTTAGAGGTGTTATTTTATTTGTTATATTTTGAACGATGGTTGGTTGGTTGTTTGAAATTTAGTGGCGCTAATTCCTCATGGGACAAACTGCGCCAAACAAGACGAAAAAACCCAATAGAACAACACAATTTTGGAAAAATTAATTTTGATATATTTTGATCGAGTTACCAAGAAATTTGCTGTTTTATTAAAGTGTTTTATGTAATTTCTTCAGAATAAATTCATTAGAAATGTTTTATAGCAGCATTAGATAAAAAGGACCAAGCATATGAACCAGCGTATGCCAACTAACCCAACATCATTAACGAAGAAACGTGCATTATAATACAATGCAGTACAATAATTAGGTACTACGCAGTTATTCAGTAGATGTGGAACAAAACAAAGCATGAATACCGGATGTGAAAGTTGATTTATATATAACTTAATGGCGCTGAGTCCTTAGCATTGTGCAAAACAAAAAGTTAAAATTTAAGCCATAACCAAACACGTCTAGTAATTACTTAAGAACATTAAGAGTATTACATTATAGGTTTCACTGAATGCAAGTAAGATTCAGAGGATCTTAGCTATCTTGCCAATATTCATGTACAAGAATTTTTACACGATTTTAAATGTCAGGGTAAGGTAATTAAGAAATGAGATCGGTAGTAGACCTGGCTTCTTTTTCCGATTAGTCGTTCCCTTCAATATTAACTTAAAGAAAATGGTCCCTAAAATTTATAGCCTATCAAATAGGTAAACCATTTCTTCGATGAGAAATCTCTCATTTTGTTATCAGAAAGAACTATCATGGCAATAAACAAGTGTAGTAGAAGCAAAAGTGACTATTTCAGATAACAAACATCGACGTTGCTGCCAACATCTGATGAGGAATTTCTGGAGATTCAATTTAAACAAGATTCACTGTCAGATACTCTATTCTGAGATTGGAGAAAGTTGAAACAAACAAGCCTCAGATCGGTTGATGCATAGAACAGCTATATAACCCAAGTCGGTTTGTGAACCAGTTATCGTAACTGGAATGAGTTTAAAATCAAATATGAGCAACTATGTAACAAAACTCGAACTGTGTCCATCTTGTCCCCAATATGAACATGCAGATTTCTTAACATGAGAAGATATTCTCATTGCAGCCAAGTAAAATGGCTCTTGAATCTCTAAAAAGTAGCGGAAATAAGGAAGGAAAAACGATTTAAGGTCATACATTATCATTCTATAACAACTGAGAGTATTGCATAGTTGAAAATTTTCAACCAGGTATTGAATAAGAAAAGAGGAAAAGGAGAGGATTCTTACTTGGAGAGAAATTTCAATCTAAAAATGAAAGAAAGAGCTTATAAGCAAGAATTTAGGATCAACAAAGGATTATCGCCATTGTTGCAGCATACGGAAGAATCAAAGAAATGATAAAAGCAACAAGTTTCAAGAGCGAAAACTTCAGAAACACATACTAAGATTCTTTTATTCTAGGTAATAAGAGTTATTGAGATTGAACTCTAGAAAACAAGCATCAAATCTTCGAAAAAAACGCTGTTTGTTGAAATAAAAACAGAATCAGAACTACTTTACAAGAAAGTGCTAGAGGACAACCACAAACCCAATGCATCAAACATACATAAAACAATGAATGTCGAGTTAACAGCAATAGAAGATGACATCGAGCTAAAGAGGTTAGAGAAAATAATTAGCAAACATGATCTTCAATTTCAGATGAAAAGATATGTCCAAAAGATAAGGCAGGAAATAACACCTTTTTTATAATTGTTAGGTGAAAAATGACCGGCTCAGAAAAGATACGCGCTTTACTCAATACAACCAAACCAAGACTCGCCATCTTCATATTTAAATGGCATTGTCTCCATTTACATCCCTCTTGTTAAATGTATGACTTTATACCTATATAAGGTGTCATGAGGTATCTTTTCTCACACAGATTTGTTAATGCAAGAATCAAATGTTAATGTTGCAATTTATTTATACTAATTTTATTGTCCCCGTTTCCTTTACAGTGATCGAAAGCAAAAATCCAAACATTCACTTATGTATTCACTACCGACACTTCCGGCCTGGTGAGTTTATCCATGATAATATCATTTATGCTGTTCAAAATTCTAAAAGAACAGTTCTCATCTTATCGAGGTATGTAAAACATTATTTTATGTTATTCTTAATAATAATCTGAATAAGTTTTGTCTTGCAACAAATTTTACTGAAATACGGTTATACAATCTAATTAAGAATATGTGTTTCAGGAATTTTCTAGAGAGTGAATGGTGCCTTATGGAATTTCGCGCAGCCCACGTACAAGCTCTGGAAGACAAAGTGCATCGAATAATTGTTGTTAAAGTCGGGGATCTGCCAAAGGAAATTGATCCCTCCATAAAAGTTTATCTTGACAGTACAACGTACTTAACATGGGGAGACAAGTACTTCTGGAACAACTTGATGTATGTATTGCCATCATCAAGCTCTGAGAGAAATCCTGTTCCGCAAAATGGTACTGTTCCAATGAAACAGATAGCAGATAAAAAAGATTGAATGTTAGGATATTTTATTTAAATTATTCTGAAAGAAAATTTTGTGAAACTTCTGCTTAAAAACTAAGTATATATTTTGATTAGAAAATTTCATGCATTTATGAAAAGCATTCCATCTGTTGTAAATAAAAAAAAATGGCGAATAACATGAGTCACTTCATAAAAGAGTGACATTTTATTTGTAAGAGTTTCGCAGGAATTTTACCGTCAAATATGTAGAATGTGATTTCTTTGAAAATGGCTTTAACACTAGATTGCCCAAGGCAGTCATTTTGACTGTTTGTTAATTTCAAATAGAAAAACAATTATGAAATATGACACAATTTCTTAGAATTTGGTGACTTTTTCTATAACATATAAATGGGTTTATGAATAATTGTAGTTACTTCCGCCCTCCTTTATTTCCGTATATATATATATATATATATATATATATGTGTGTGTGTGTGTGTGTGTGTGTTATACCTATATTGCCCAGAAGCAGTCATTTTGACTGCTTGGGAAATTTTAAATAATCAAAAGATTTTTATTTATTGAATTGAGTAAATTTCTTATATGACCTGTCCGGCTTTGTATTGAAATAACATTTTTTTTTCGATTACGGTAACATACCGATGCATGATAAATTGTCGATTTGGGTGTATACTTGATAAGTGTCAGTTGCTCAATAAGCTAAAGTAGTACTAGTTATTCGAATCTTTATAAAGTGTTGTTCTAACAAGTTGTTTATTTTATTTCTTTTGCGCCCTAACACTTTATGAAAAAAATGTCGAACAGAAATGAGTTATTGGAAAAGCTAACGAACATAAGTGAAGAGTGCTCCGATATAGAATCAAATGCAACAAATTCTAAAATTTCTTTCCAACGAATATAGAGTTGCAAGACAGAAAAATTTATCAGAACATGAAGACCCACAAAGATCAACTGCAACATCATCACAAACGCAAATTTTGTCAAGTACGACTTTGCCACAACAACAAAACAAATAATATATGTGAAAAATGTCAAAAGTATGTTTGAGGAAGATGTACACATAAAAAGATTTCCACTTTCATTTGCATAAAATGTACAAATAATAATGCATAAATTATTTTTTTAAATTAAAGTAAATTTTTTATTGTTAATATTTACTAATAACTTGTTTAATTGTAAATAATATAAGAAACATTAAAAATTAATTTTAAACAAATTTCTTTACATATTTGTTATTTTTTCACAGTGCAGTCATTTTAACTGTTTTTGGGCAATATAGGTATACAAGAAATCTCGGGCAATATAGTGTTAAATAGACATACTTCACTAACCATTTATCCATTACTTACATTTTTTCCAAAACTCATATTTTAAACTCATGGTTTTTTAACGCATTTTGACTGTTGTAAATTTATAAAATGACAAACAAATAAATATGAACTCTTTAAGATGAATATATATTTAGAAGTTTTACTACCAAGAATATAAAATGTGTTTCCTTAGAAAATATCTATTAATAGAAATACTGCATTCTGCAGAAAAATTATCAGTAACTCTAAGGATTAGTATTATTACATATAAAGTAGCATAATTGAAACACAAAAGATCTAGGCATATTAAGTAATAAGAAGATATGGAACCACTTTAAGGTCATGTTTTTAAATCTCGATGTTAAAACTTACACACGAAATTTTTATAGCTAAATAAAGCCTAATATACTCAATATCTAAGTAATAAAAGGCATAACCTTGACACTTCCTGGCAAATTCTTATCAACACATTCAATAATTCTCTACTTTGTGCAAGCAACAAACGGAGTACCTTATGAAACATGATTCATATATCTGAATTGTCCACTTTTAAACAATTCTCTTCCGCTACTAACACTATAGTCGAAAATATCACTGTCATAATTATATCAAAGGTGAAGTATGGAAATCCGGCTTGGATTTATGCCAAATGAAATCTCGAATATTCATTTTCTCTTAAATAAGGAATGGTTTAAAAATAATCGCTTAAATTGTAGATACTTATAAACCATTACATTTTTTGAGTAAGAATAAGTAAGCAAGGACAAAATACTTAAGTGTGCATTTGCTGTGACTTGGACTATATCATGCAATAGAATACACGGAAATAGGTTTTAATTTTCAGTATAGTTCGGGATGGAAGTGCGCGCTCTAAATTATGTTGTTAGCATTCTACTGTAATTTATCTTCTTGCGAACGCGTAATTAAAATAAATTCAATGGAGCTTGTTTTCTTTAATCTTAATTCTCTAGAGTGTAGTAGCGTTGTAACGGAAGTAATTTTATTTCTCTTTGTACTGTAAATTTTAAACAAAGTTGAAGCAGAAGCTAATGTTTGATCATGGAAATTTATTTCATTTAGCTAATGTGAAATCCACAACGAATACCTAATTGTTTGTCGAGATATAATGAGAATTTTCTGAATAACCTCTTTAAATTCTTAAAAATATCTAATGTTTTTGTTCTTTAATCTTGATTTCTCATAAATTAAGTTCATTGAATTATAAAGAATTTTCTTGCACCACACATAAAAAATTCCTTGCAAAAAAAAGTGCGTTCATTCAAGCCACTTATTAAAAGACAACTTCCGCTTAATTACCACCAGCGAAAATCTCATCTTTCTATATAAAAGTTTTGCAAGACTCCTAATTAAAATGAAATAGTCAATTAAGGAGTAGGAACGTGCAGATTATTTTACTCGAAAAGATTGCTCAGTGACTGTTGGGCTATTTCGTGAGGATCTCAAGAAGTAAGGAAATGGCAGTACTAAGATAAATAGGATTGCAGATTATCTCTCGATTCATCAAAATATGGATATGTGCTTCCTAAAGCCTCCAGAGATTACTGATAAATTAACGTATCATCCATTCCCCGTCAATTAGGGTAACTAAAGCAGTGAAGTCATAAATTCCTTCGAATTCAGCCATGATGGCTCAGTCGTAATAATGGTCAACTTATATTCGGAAATTTGACTTTTAACAAAAATCATCGTGTACACAAACAGCGGTAGGTGTACGTAAAGTAGGTTTCGTAGTCACACTGTCTTCCAAGTTTAAACAATACTTCTGACAGTCGAAGCTTAGGAGTCTTCTCCTTCGTACTTCCTTCCAAATAATAGGACCCATTTATTCCTAAGTGGAGAAAGTTTCAGAAGAGCAATTCAACCATAAATTTCATGCAATACAATGTCCTCCAACTTCAGACGACGTAGTGGTGGCGATCGCTTGCGGGCTGCGTGCGATCAACCAGCGTGGTGGGGGAATCCACCCCTCGTAGTGAAGACGTGCCGAGATCAACAAATCATGGAAAAAATAACCAGCCTAACAAAGGCAAGAGCGGCAAAGGCAAAGGAGGATTGAAACAAGGGTTCAACCCAAAGAAGGTTCCCGAGGCTAAGAACGAAGCTAAAACTCAGTCATTCAATATAAATGTGCATCTTCACCCTTTCGTGGGCCTTGGATAGATTATGTCCCACGTTTCTGATTTAACCAAATACAAATGCAGGAAGACCATAACCTACTATAGACCTGCTACCATTCCGTGCATGTTATTCCTCGGGAAAAAAAATGGAAAGCCATCCTGCTATCTAAGCAAAGAAGTGTACGGTTTCGAATATGTGCACTCACCCATTATGGCAAATTATGCCAAAGTTGGTTTCCAACTATAGACGGAGAAGAAAAGAAAACCCACTAAATATGTGTAGAATGCGATTGCAACATGCTTCTCATTTTACCATGGCAAATAATCATCATAAAATTTAATTTTCCTTATGATTATACATGGTTTCACGTGAAATACATTTACCACTCCTAAAATTTATATTAAAACATAAAATTTAGAAAAATAAAGTACATTTCCATAAATTCTATTGTTTAATTGGTAATAAAACACAAAAAACTACAAGAAAGCCGAAGAGAAATAAATGATCCACGAATGGATTAAAAACGAAGGAAACCAATGGCATATGTGATAAATTTCAATGTGTTTGTTTGAGTTTTTTAATCAGCGCACTTACACCCTTTGTTGTTGATTTCAAGCGTTTTATGTTACGATTTCAACATAATAATAAATTCACCTCTTAACTTATTAAATTTCTGTTTATTTGTATATTGATGAATTTTCCCCAAGATGTGGTAAAAATTAAATATATCTCAGGACAACAAATACCGATTTTTACCATGGTATTTAACCAAGTATGAAAAATACTCTGCCAATCCTCACCAAGTAGGGAAATAAGATACTTATTCCTTCTACAATTGGTTGATTGACAGTTTCAGTATGTATGATACTTGTCATTAACAAATCTTACATGTTATATATGCCACGTTTGTGTTTCATAAAAAAACTAAAACACACACTGCTAATTCCATTACCTAACTGCACTGTTACTTGGTGTTTCAATCTTTCTTGATATCAATAAATACAATAACCTTTTTGAGCCTTTTTAAAAATTTATATATTTTTAATACTATTTAATTACACATAACGATAGCAATAAACTGCGAAAACTGCAACTACACAGAATAATGTTTTTCCAGTATACAATGTCACTATCTTGCCATCCGTCACATCATCCAAAAGGCATCCACAAATACTCTTCAGTCCTACCCCGTTATCTTCTCCGATAATCACTTGCACAGCAAATTTGTATCTCTCTAAAGGCAGTTCTTTTAGCTTATCGTGCACCAGACGTGTCACCTGTTTAGTCCAGTCCGCAGCATACATATGGTCATAAACTTTCCCCTCCATATTTTTATTGACTATATCTCTGATCGCCTTTTCTACTTTAGAAGGGTCGAATTTAACTTTTGGTCGAATGTTCAGCGTCTTTGCTCCTTTGTTCATCTTAATACTCCCTCTCTTCAATAAATGATTTAGATCTAAAAAAAGATGTGATACGGACAATAAATGTTTGCTGAAAGATGTATTCTTTATTACGCTTTCAGTGATACTTCATAGAAGAGTGTATTTGCGATTGAAAGTTTACACTTTGAGTGTTATTTAAAACTATTATTTTAGATTATTACAAACTAAACATTCTCTGCATAAGTAATTACATTAATCCATATCTCATCCGCCTATTTAATTCCGTTTCGCATATCTTAAGAGCATCTACTAATCATAAATATTTTAAAGGATCTCAATTTTTATATTATCATTCTAGAGACGGATAATACTTAACCATCATGGTTCTTCCCAATTTTAATTTTTTAGTTCTTTCATAATTTTTCTTTAAAGTTTACAACCGATATTAATTGTAAAATTAAACAGCAATCAAGCAGATATATACCATTTTTCACAGATGGCTCAATATAGAAGAATCATACGTGTATGTTATCAGTTGACAATGTCTATATAGCCAGATTCTATCTTACTTTTCCTATCTTACCATCGAAAGTTTTAGCAATTTTTTAGGTTACTAAGGAACTGGCATACAATCTAAAAGGTCATCTCCTTTTTACATAGACTAGCTGAGCGTGTATGTATGTATTAACATAACTATCTTTTCCTAGTCAGTCCTCCTCTACTATTTAAGATTTTTAAGACTGGAAAGTCTTTCATCTTTGGGCTACTCTAAAAAATAAATCAGTTAGTGTTACTATCCATCGTGTGCCATACTGTGATGCCAAAAAATACACAACCTACCTCCTTTGGTTGGTTGGTTGATTGATTGATTGAAGTTTAATGGCGCTAAATCCTCTTGGGACAAACTGCGCCAAACAAGATGTGGCAATAAACAAAAGACAAAAATTAGATTAAAAAATTGACAAAATATAAAATGAAAGGTTCTAAAACGGAATAAAGTAACAAAAAATATAAAAAACATAACATTCAACACAAAACACAAAAGATTGAGTTATAGACAAAGTGGAACAAGAATTGAAAATTGAGTGAAGAATTAAGATTTTAAGTTAGAAAAAAAATTAAAAAATTAAGAAAAAAGTGAAAAAAAATTGAAAATTGAATGATCAAAAATTGAATATTAGAAAATTGAACGACAATCAAAAATCATATTTCGGTATAAAAATCATTTAAATCCTTCAAAATAACATGTCATTTTGTCGCGTTTACGCGCTGGACACAAAAGTTATACTCACCACCAATTGCTTTTGGGCAAGCATTCGTCTACCTATACGTGTTAAGATGGCTAGTGAGATAAGGTTAAGTGTAGCTGGTCTTGTCATCTGCATTTAACGCAATTAAGGTGATATCAGTTTGAGATATACCATTAATATAAATATTAAGGTAAAACCAAGAATAGAACAATCTAGAACACCAGCAGTGATGCTCTTAGGTGTTTCAAACACTTAAATAATTGCGTATTGCTAATTCAGTTATGAGTGAGATGTATCATTCCTTCAGGCAACTGGAGCTGAATTAATTTGAATAAGAAGTCCATTCTGTGTGGTGCGACCGAAGACCCTACTGATGTCTAAAAGTATAGAACCAGTGACGTCCTCGTCTAAATATCTTAGCTAGAGAGTTCTTCAGTTCGGAACAACTGACAAATCGTGTTATGTGAACCTCTAAGACCAAATTGCTCAGGAATAAGTATGTGTTTCTACGAAATTTTGAAAACAAGTACTATTTGCACGTTCAACGAATTTCAGAGACAACTCAGTAAACTATTGTCTGTTGTGGATCAGAAGTGTTAAATGTGAAGAAGGTTGAGGAATAAAGCATACAACCACAGTGTTCTAAGCAGAAGAGGGTATGTAAATTGAGATAATTAATGCTAATCGATATAAATAAGTAAATTTGGAGGATGGATTTTGATTGCGTGACTCGAAGTTTTATCTGAATCATCAGTTGTGAGAAGTGGCATGATCACAGTTCGCGAAAGGAAATCTTGAACAATACTATGTACGGGTACGGTCATTACCTTCATCCTAAACTTCCGAATTTGAATTGTTCCTTTTAGAATTACCTACGCTTTCCTAGTTGCATCAAAGGCAGCACCATTTAAACCACAAATTGGAAGTGGTTACTATTATTCGGTCTATGTCGTTTCTGGAAATTCCACATTGTTTTGTCTTCCGGTAATCAATTTAAGGCCACTGATGCCCTCTATTTGAGAATCTCAACTAAAACTTTTGAAAACTGCCAAGTATCAGTTGTCCGATAAAATTGGTATAATTTACGTGCTAAGTTACTAAGCCGAATGTGAATTTTCGGAGTTTATGGGTCAGAGGTTTATTAATTTTAATGGCAGAATTTTGGTCTCAGTAGTAATGCTCTCAGTAACATCCTATTCAATATAATTCGGTTTGGTTTATTTTGGTTTGAAGCAATAAGGTTTACTTTTTACTACACGAGGGCCAATGACACTGGGACTTCTGTTACTGCTTAAAGCTGATCCGAACGGCTAAGAGAATCCATGTCAGCAGCGAGATTCGAACCCACAAGTTCCGGTAGCGAACAGCAGCACCTACCCATTAGGCCATAGTTCAAAACAATGCAATTTGAATTCCGAAGAGTAGGAAAAATCAAACTGAACCCAGCAAGAATGCACTGGAATCTCCGCTAATCAGTGTAAAGAATGGTATCAAGCAGCAGAACCTCATAGGTGAGGTGAATAATGACTGTATATAATAACTAGAGGTGAAATGTGACAAATAGTAACAATAGTATTAGTATTAACATGTTTAAGTAATTCCTAATTTATAAGTTCTGCCACAACAAGCCCAACACTGCGAATCACCAGATCAAAGGCCAGCTGCTTATGGTTATAGATTTTCTCTGTTGATTATTTTATGAAAAAAAATGTACTACAGATAAGTTCCGAAATAGCATAAAAGAAGTTAAATCAAAAATATAATAAATTATAAAACATAAGGGAAATCCCAAGCAGACAAATATTTTTATGAGATTTGATTAAACTATTTTTTTCCAAGGAGTTGAACTAAAGTTCTATCACATGCAATAACTCATCTGGGAATTTTAAAGAAATCATAATAATCAGCATAAATTCTTCGAACATGTCAAAACCCATTTATTTTACTCGGCTTTTGATATTCTTAGTTATACTGGACATAAGTATGGTATGTTTTAACAAATATCGTGTAATCCTTGGTGATCAATATTTTAACCAACCGAACAATAATCCAACTAACGTCATCCTAGATTACATACAAAAACGACGTGACACTACGATTAATATATTCCACTTAAAACCGTAGTTAAGATATCATACACAAGAGAATTACAAATATAGCACACAGATCATCTCAATCTAAATCTCTTGATCATCTCAATTTTTCAATAATGATTTGATGGAAAAGAGAACATGGAATGTGAATAAAGCAACTCTGTAGATAAGTGGTCTTCTAATTGGGTTCCGTGGAACCCTAGAATGCCTTGAGATGTCCCTAGGAATACCATGAGTGGTTTTAAAAAAGGAAAATTTAAAAAAAAAGTGTAACTTATGTATCAAATTCATAAGCAACATGGAGTTATATTAGCCTCTATGAAACAAGCATTCGTGTATCGGGGCTAACATACACTTCATGGCTCTGCTAGTAACAAAGCTACTGGCAGAGCCAATACGAGAATTTGATGCCACTTGGAACAACCTAAATCATTTATGTGAAAAATCGTTTTCAACATGTGCGACAACAAAAATGAAATATCAAAGGAAGTTTATTGCAGAATACGAAGAGCAAATCTTTAGAGCTAGATTCCGACAGTGAAAAAAAAAAGTACATCCCAGTCACTAGACGCGACGATTGCAAAAGCTGGTTACGAGTCATGCTACTAGTTAAATAAATAAAATAACATTATGAAAATTCGAAATTCGATAGTATTTTCTTTTATCTTAAGGCCCTTTTCTAAAGAACACCTAAAATTATCGGAAGACGGGCGAAATCTGTAATGTCTGTATTAATTTGGGAGAAAGGCATAGGGCTCCAGCATAAAATCATGCACTTTCAATGGTGCCGATAGTCCCATTAGATTGAAGATGACTGCTGTAGACATATTCCCCGAAATTCACGCTACCCAGAGAGAGTACATCAGAGGATGTGAGCTAATTTGACTATAAGGAGGAAACGTTTTTCTGAAATGCTTATTAGTTACCCCGTGCCATGGACCATTTTACCCCGGGGTCGGGGTAAAATGGTCCACTTTGTCACTTGCTATTAAAAAAATTATAATAAAAAAAGTAATTATAATAATTAGTTTTGACTGAGTGTAATATAAAGCCTAATATATAGGCAATGTGCATATATATTTTCAGATTAAAAAAAATCATTAGTTTGAGAGCAAATACTCAAAATTCACAAAAGTGGACCATTTTACCCCGGTTTCCCCTACATTTAAAAAAAACTACAATTGAATTACAAATGAAAATCCCGTTATACTGTGTTCAATTCAAACGAAAACAGAAATCGTTACCAAACTGCACCTTCGTTTTGAAACTGGCCACCTTAAGGCCGGGTGCAAGTCTGGATCGCAGCGTGAGGAGCAAGATACCAAAACTAAGGATATCTCAGAAAATTGAAGGTTCAATTCAATAGCTACGGGTGGTGTGTTAGGGACATATGTGCTCGGAGGATGCAGTATATAATTATTATTGCCTACGAAGCACAGAGTCTGATTCCAATAAAGAATTAAGGTTAGGAAAACAGGAACTAAATCGTTTAAAATATCGAATTCTCAAAAATACAATTAGTTTTGGTTGGTTGATTAGTGGAGCTAAATCCACTAGGGATAAACTGCGCCGAACAAAATATAAAAATGAAACAAAATGGAATTAAATTTGCATATAGAAATAATTTTGAGGACAAACAAAGAAAAAAAGTGAAATGAATAAAACGCATTAAAAAAGAAAATTGAGGAAGATAAAAACAATTAACAAGATAGATTAGAAAATCTTGATTGAAAAGCCATGAATTAAAACTATAAACAGAAAATTAAAAATTTGAACTAATTAAAAAAAATTGGGAATTAAAAAAAATGGAAAAATAAGTCAAAAGTCAAAAAACACAAATCAGAAATGACACCAGTTCAGCGAAGAAAGGGTTAGGCGTTAGGAATTTTAAGGCTCAAAATTAATAGAAACCAAGCCAAGCAAAATAAGTTAAGACAAAGATAAACATCTGAAGGATGATGAAAGAACAGAAATAATTTTTTTTTATGAATAAAAACTTCATATTATAACCTTAAAAGGACCAGAAGATTTTTGATTTCGTTTGGAGCGATACGGTCTACTTTTTAGCAATACGAGGGCCAATGATTCCGGGGCCTACTGCTTAAAGCTGATTTCGAACGGATACAAACATCCGTGCCACAATGGAATTCGAACCCACGAACTCCGGTACCAACGATCAGCACCTTAACCAACCATTCGGCCATCGTTCAGCAAAAGGCACACTAAACTGTATAAGAAATACAAAAATAGTAAAGGATATAATGATTAATTTCATGATATACAAACCATTGACAAGTAACAAAGGTTCCAATGAGAATCTAATTCCGAAAAGGGCTTTAAATTAGAAGAATTCGATTCAAATACACTTGTGCCTCAATTTACTCGGCACTTTTTTGCGAGTATTTATTTTAAACAGTGGATACGTACATACATATTTTTATAAGTCAGTATCGTGAGATCAATTGGCATGACTCAACTACTTCCTCAGATCCGCAAAAGGTGTTATTTTTGGCCGCTAGACCGGAAGAGAAAACTGTGCTAGCATCAGTCATTAAAATTTAATATTTTATTACGTATCTCGCAATGATAGCAAAAACAGACTATCAATAAAATTGAAAACACGATCCTAAAAAAGAGCGGAAATAGCTCTGCCAATGTATTCCGATGTTGTTTCCGTGAGCGATTGACGCTGAAATTTTCTTTTTGTTCTTCAATTAATCATATTTTTTAAATCTTACCTTAAAGAAACAGGGTGAGCGTTATAAATGAGTAAATAATTTTAAAATTTCACAACAGCGCTCAGTACTATCTTTAGTTATCTGGTAGAAGAAATGTTAAAACGAATTACGAAAGGCAGTACAAGTTTTTAAGCTCTTCTTCTGACTAACATAGTATTTAAACAGAGACTATTTTGCCGAACTGATGCTGTTACTAACAGAAATTTTTAATCAAAAAGATGATCATTTTATTATTTTTATTTTACTCTTTCCACACTTCTATGAAATTGACTTTTTCGTTACTATCTAGAGAAAAAAAAATCTAAATTATCTTTGCTATGTTCAGTTACAGATTATAGTTTTCAACCATAAATTGAGATGACTCATTTTTACAATTGCTATTAGTAAAGAAAAATCAAGAATTCGTTCTGTTTATTACTCTGCAATTTTTGTTAGGAGAGTTTTAATAAATCATATTTCAAGATTATTTTTGAATTGTTACTTTATCTCATTTTCCTCGAACGAGTATAAAATATATTTTTAAGGTAAGAAGAAACTTTTCGTGCTTGATTTGATGAAACTTTCAAGTAATACAAACCTCTAACAATGAAAATCGGTTCTAAAAAATATTTCAATTCAAAATTACATCTGTATCATAGAAAAAAAATCTAAGATGAAATTTAGCCTTTATTTTAACAATTAAAAACTGAAGCTAATTTTTCCTACAACCAAATTAAAAAATAATTACATAGATTAATGGTAATATTTGTAATTAACTGGCAATTTACTACTATATACAACAGATACTAAAATTATTTAACTAAACTAGTAGTCAGTAAAAATTTTAACATATAGAAAAATTTAAAATTTAAAATTCAAATTATTGTTTTAACTTAAAAATAATGATATGAAACATAGATAAAATTTAAAAAAACAAAATATAATAAAGAATAAAAATGGAAATAAGATTAAATTTGATATATTAATTACAATTCTTCTCGTTAATTTTTAATCAAACTGAATTTTAAAACGCTGAATGTAAACTTGGATATCCTATAATAAATCTAAAACAACCCCTGACTAACAACATGTAACTAAAAATAGTAATAAACGAAGCGAATTTCTGTTTCAGAAACATAATTTTATACGATATTTGAAATCGAAACAATTGGCATTTAGGTTAGTATTGAATATAATACAGGGGTGATAACATATAATAAGGTTTAATCAATTTAAAAATATTAGAAATATAATGCATGTTACTAATCATTTTTTAATTGTTGAGATAGCCTATTAAAATTCCATTCTTTAAAAACAAAACTAAGAGAACTATGAAAACTATTTTCAGAATACTAAATAAACAAAATATTTTTTAAATATTTAAAATTAACCCTACCTAATAAATATATACTGTGTAATAAATAATATCAAAAGCTGAAATTTTAAGATTTATTTTTAAAGAAACTTCACCTACGTTTCAAAACTTACCTCATTCCATTCACTGTCGTTCCAAAGTGAGCGTGTTCTAATCAAGATCGATACCGATTAAAAGCTTCTATCGTATAACTGAAAGGATATCTGTGAACATGATAGACTGATGTTACTGTAGCGTATCTTAGCAACGGAAGCACGAAATAAGAAATATCTCTAAAAGGCTTTCAAGTCATAAGTACACAATTAATTAACCCAATTACAATAAAATATTCGTGTTTTTTTAGGATAGTAACTAAATTTTAAAATATTTGTTTGATACTATTTACTATTAATTCTTTGTCTTATAAAAAAAGTCTTCTTTAATTTAAAATATACCAAAATATTTTTAATTAAAATATATTTTCAAATTATCCGTACTTTATAAATACTTAATAATTATTTTAAATCGTTTAAAGAATTTTTATCGATATAGAAAATTCCATTTCCGGCTTTATTGGTTGAATTACTGTTAGCTTATCATTATGAAAGCAAAATAGTGAAAGAGCAGATGTTTTTGGCAATCCTAAACTAAACACTCTTACTTTGTGGTTGACAACATTTATAAAAACAAAGAACTTTTGAAATTATATACTTCCGCGTAACGCTGAACGTCAGCATAAAATCATTTCTTCCATAAACTAGAACTATATGTTATAGAATTATTTAAGCTAATTACTTATTCGATTCCTGGTATTAAATAAAATAATCCAAATGCTGAATGAATTTTAACTATAATGCAGTGACAAAAGCATGTCCTTTGAATGAATGTAATTTCTTTGTTGAGAATTTTTTTTCGTGAAAAATAATGAGGTTTTAAAAATTATTTTTCGCATACTGCGCTGTAGAAAACGTCTAGATTCTCGTAGAATTGTTAATGATATCAATCAAATCGTTGCATACGATTTAAATTTACAAAGGAAAGAATGAATTATAAAATGTGTTTTTTTATTATTATTATTATTTTGAGAGAGTTTATGTTTATGTGTTTTTTAAAACTCATGAGATGGGATCTGCGCTTTAATATGGTACTAATAACAACAAAAAAAAATATTCAAATTTCTGCATTTGAATTCTTAAGATATGGAACAAATTGACACACCTCTCAAAATGCATACTTCATAGAGGTAATTTCCTTCTAACTTAAGGTAAATTTTCTAAAGCAATATTATAAGGGTCGCTTCACACGAGCTAAATGTTTGCATAACACGGACGTCGCATCAGCGCCTGCTCACTCAAAACGAAGTCGAGCAACGGTCGAATGGTAGAACACTCAGTTCGTCGGTTCAAATCTCATTGCTATCATGAATGTTCATAGACGTTCAGAACCAATATTAAGCAGTAGTTGCAGTCTTATTATCTCTAGTGTAGCAAAACAGTAGACCATAGTGTATGGGTTCATTATCGCAAGGGCACATGTGCTGTGCACGGAAATTTTAGGGTGCACAAGGATTTTATACAGTATGATTTTTAAAGATATATATACATTTTTTTTCACACTTTGAGATCTTTTTATTTCAATCAGCACTTAGGTGTAAGCTTGTGGTTTTGTTTAAAAAGCTAAATAAAGATGAAGTTTAACGTTTGAATTTGAAATCGTAATTTTTTCAGTGGCATTTGTATTCGATTTCTTTTCTTCACTAATTCACCAAATCGTTTTAAGGAAAGGTGGCAATAAAATATAATTGTGTCGATATTTTGCATTATTTTGCCGTCAAATCCGTGTTTAAATTCTAATTGATTCAGTAAAAAGTTTTATATTTGTAAATAATGAAGAAAATAGAAACAATATAATATTTACAATTTGTTTTCTTGTTTAAGGCTATACTTTTTATATGAATGCGATAAGTCTATTAGTTTATCGTTATAACTTAGGAAAGGGGGAGGCACAAAAAATTGAGAAATGCTGGGGTACAAAAGTATCTTAGTCAGGCCCTGCATAGCACTCCAAGCCAAACCAAACCACACAGAACGAAAACACGTTTTTAAACATACCTAAACATTTTTTTTTTCATCTTACAAATAATTTTCGGTGCTAGAACTTGACATTTTGAATTGGAGTAACTTGTCAAATACGATTAATATGCAAAAAGCTTATATAAAAATACGCATTTTATTCTAATATATGTATTACATAATATTAATACGTGTATGTAATAATATATAATAATATCATGCATGTATTTAATAAGAATATAATAACAATATATCAGTTTTAAGGTATCCGTCTACGTTCGGAGAACTTTTTTCTTTAAACGTAGAAACTAGTTCATGTTTTTACATTTTTAGATTTATTTTTTATATTATCATAGAGAATTGCACTTAAAAAATTCATTCCTGGAGAAGTTTTTATAAAATTTCTAATAAATGAAGAAAATTTAGTAAAAAATTGGATTTTTTCAAAAGGTCCAATTTTTTAATAAATTAAATTATTTCAAAAAAATTTTTATGCAACGCATTTCTTATACACTGGACTAGGGAATCACCTAAAATCTTTGCTTAATTTACATTTGGTAAAAAATTTTGGTCCTTCAAAATCATACACATTGAATTTATAACGAATTTGCATTACCTTTATATCGAACTATGAGTATAACACCACTAAAAATTATCCAAATTTAAAGCTTTTAGGTCATTCACTAGTAAATACCATCAAAAACATTCATAATAATTTTCAATAAAATATTTTAAGAACTTTTAGAGAAATCGCATTTCAAGTTTCAACATTTTATTAAAAATACCGTTCTGAGAAAAACGCATTTAAGTTTATGAAGGCAACTTTAATAATTAAAAAATTAAGATACATGTTTAAAATTCCCCACACTTTCTTGCTTCAAGATTTTCTAATTGCCAAGTTGTTAATTATTAAAAATACTAGAAAAAATGTTTAAACTAATCTTCATGAAAATTTAAAACGGTTTGTCCAAAAAATTCTCTTTAAAACGCTTTAAATTCACAACTTCCGGTTTCGAAGTCGCTACTTCCGTTTTGTTTTGACATCTCTCACTGATGTTTAAATACTGTAACTTTTCTTTAAAATGACGTAGAGACAAAACAAACACAGATTTAGAAGCCTAAAAGTTGAAATTTTACAATAGAGAAATTTTAAAAAATTATGATTTTTGGCAAAAAATGACGTTTTTAGCGTAGACGGATACCTTAATAATATGTAAAATCTAAAATTACGAATATGTGAAAGCTTTACCTTCAGAAACTGTTAGATGAATACATGGACACAGAAATTGTAACTTATACTACACAAAAGATGCATTTATTTAATATTTTGTGTAGGTAGTATTAAATAAGAAGAAACACCAATTTTAAATTACAAGATATAAAAATTTATAATTTATTGAATTTTTTTTTTCAGTAAATTATAAATTAACTATAAAACGGAAGTTGTGTATTACGTTTCTAAACTCTGTATAAGATAGAAGTCGATGCAAGTGAGGGATTACAAAAACTCTTTAATGCAAAATATCACATACAATTCGGTGAATAACAGAGAGATGACTGAATGAGCTAAGAACAACTTTTCGGTTCCAGAGTTCACAGGTTTGAATCCCGTTGGTCGCATGGATGTTCGTAGCCGTTCGAAATCGGATTAAAGCAGTAGATCCCGGTTTCATTAGCGTGTATCAAAACAGTAAAATATAGCTCTCCAAACCAAACCGCGGTAAACTTCTCTCAAACATACAACGCCAACAGCATACAAGCAGCAGATTTGTGCGCTGAAGGCGCCATCTGTTATCAATTCACTCAATTAAAACAATGTAACATTATAACCTTCTGGAACTGTCTGGATTAGGGGCCATTGCGAATTTCGTATGTCTAGCTTTGTGGTTCTCTACTGCATATATATAAAAATTCTGAAACAGCATTGTGAAATGGCTAGATGTTTTTGAAATTTTTGATGGTTTATCAGATAAATGATTGGAAGGTTTTAGGAAGTCAAATTGTTCTGAGGTCGATGTCGGGATGAAGTGCTTTACCTTTCCAGCAGACCTAGTGTAACGATCCATTACATGACCCGAGCGAAAGAAGAACGGAAGGTGACCTTTCGCAGCGGACCATTATGGTTAGAGGTAAGTAGACACGCTTGGTCTTGAAAAAGCCATTTGTGTACTAACGTGTCCGTCACAAAGCCGAAACAGTCACTTAAGCGGCGGTACATTAAGAACTGTCAGTACGCCGGAGCCAGTGTGTCTACGCCTTTATGATGTCTACTGCCGTCAAAAGACTCGGATAATAATTATTAATCGAGTGACGGTGTAGTGCACATATGGGCCCAGTTACCGGTGCCTCAAATGAATTTAAGTTGTTTTGGTCGGTTGACTTAAAGACGACCTTTCGGCCACATCTGGAAACGGATCAGCTGATTCAGGCGGGTTGGTTGACCGCAAGATTGCGTCACCCTGGTTCTGGAAGGTTCCGGAAGAATCACGCTAGGGGCAACCGGGACCCCTATAAAAGAAGATTGAGAGACAAAGAAAAAGCCAAGAGAGGTTTTTTCTTTGAGAGTTGGTTTGGAGGAGTTTGTTTTTGTGGAGCTCGAGAGGAGTCCACTTGTCTCTCCGATTGCCGATGCTTACTTTTCTTTAGAGACCGCCAGCGTCTCTGCTTTTGCTAAGAAGTCGACTTTCGACTTTGGGATCTCATTCCCGTTATCTTTAATATTTTTTTCTGCTTCGTGCTTAGAAGTAGGCCGCTGAGAGTGGCACTTACTCTCATTTCGGATCGTCCTGCATCCTTAGTTACCTCAACGAACTCCAGCGTGATACGCATTCTAAGCGTTTCGAGCCTCAGTGTGGAAGCCGACTGTACTGATCGTCAGCCCGGAGATTATAGTGTCAGCGTTACATGCCGGCACTAATTAGCGAACTGTTCCTGTGTTCGAGAAGGACAAGCTTCACTGTAGCCACGTGTTGTTATTGTGTTAACGTTTATCTCAGCACGAGATCTCAGAAGAATTGAATTTACTGAAACCTGTACAAAGTTGTACATAATTATTCACAGGAATAAAGTATTTAATCCAGAGTAAACAGATGTCTGAAGTACGGATAGGCGAGGCAGTCAATGATACACATTGACTGCCTCGCCTACCCTTACTTCAGTACGTCACATTAGTTATCCCACAGTAAGGAACCATAAACAGATATTTACTTTTAAAATGTTCTAAAATTACAACTTTTAAGCATCTTAATTCGTCTTATAGTGCTTAAAACGCTTTTTAAGATTATAAAAGTTTTTGGTGCTTTTTAATAAGTTTTAAATTAGTCATTTAATTATATTTATTTTTATTTCACGCATTTCTTTCTTTTAATTTTAATTTCCCCAGCTTTTACCCCAATCTATTTCGTTTACTAGATTAAGTTTGGTTTCGGGAGTAGCACTACAATCTATTGTTTTGATACACGAGGGCTAATGAGACCGGGACCTACTGCTTAAAGCTAATTCCGAACGTTTACAGACATGCGTATGGTTCGAACCCATGAACTCCGGTACCGAAAAGAAACGTACACCCTATTTATCCGTTCATTGCTTGACATTCGTTTCCTAGGAGCAAAGGTGCGATCTGGCGATATTTGGCAATAAAGCTTATCATATTTAAAATCTTTCAGAAATAAATTATAAAACTTTCTATGCGAAAATAAACTAAACATTTTTAAACATCAGCCCATCCCTTCCCATATTAAATTGGCTGAGCCTGCTCCACAATGTTCTTCATGTCACACTCATCTCACCGTTCATCACATTTTAACTTCATGTGCGGCTTTTACTCGATTTTATAATATATATTTTAAAACCTTTCATCCCAATTTGAGCGATCTATTGGGTGAGATCCCCCACCCAAAACTATTTGAATTTCTCATCCGCATAGGCGTTTTTAACCTCGTTTAATTTAAAGTTTTAATATCAACCTTTATGTCGCATTTTTACTTATGTTCTTTCTTTTATATATTTCACTCATAGTTACTTCTGCTTCTAAATTTTATATATATATGTGTTCATATTTTGTTTAAAACTTCATTCTTTGTTTGGCGCAGCATATCCTAGCCTGGATCTTGCGCCAAAAAACCTAATCAACCAACCAACCAACCTTTCCATATTAAAAAAATACTAAAAGATAATATTTTGTTTTGCTGAAGAATCATTTCCATCCCCTGCAATTTTTTTTTTTAATGCAGAAAGGTCAGAATTACACAGTTTCAGCATTTTCTACATTGGTTCATTTTGTTTTAAAGGGACATAAATGCCTTCCTAAGAGCAAAACAGGAGTAGCCAAATTTTCGTGTAGTGGGGGTGACTTTTTTGATAACAGTATACCTGAGGGAAATACGTTTTTAGAATATATCTCCTTACTAATTAGGGCTTTTAAGAATAACATTTTAGTTACGGATAAATATTGAAAAGTTTTTAGAAGATAAGTACAAAATGGAATAACCTTTACTTTTAAAGCACTTATAAATAAATGTTTCATAGAATTGGTTCTGAAATTTAAACAATTCAAGAAATAACATAATCAAACAAATTGTTTTAGAATTGCATTAGGACAAATCATATGCAAGATTTAAAAGAAAATTACAAGGTGAAAAATGTGAGTCGCTGTCGACTCACCCATCCACATATCTTGCTGGGTAAATTGCCTCCACATTGTGCGTATCGCAAGACACCGTATACAGTCGCGCACATTTTAGCAACTTGCGTTTGTTTTAGATCTATATATATAAATATTTTTATAAATCCCTCGCCGAATCTTACTTTAATCATCGGGGTAATACCACATCCAAACTTAAGGCCGGTCTCATAAAAATCGTTTAGGGCCGATCCTACCAAAGTCGTTTAACGCTAAGCGCGATTAATCTCGGTTTAAATGGAGAATTGCGTTCTCTCATTGGTTGGCGCCAGGATTAATCGTGGCTAATAGTAGTTAGCCGTTAAACGACTTTGGTGGGATCGGCCCTTAATGACAAACTGTGATTAATCTCTGTTTAAAGGAGAATTGTGTCCCATCATTGGATGGCTCCATGGGTTAATCGTGATTAGTCATTAAACGACTGTGGTGAGACCAATCTTTATTTTCCTTTCTTGGCCGTACTGGCTTTTATTTCGAAATCTGATTTGTGTTTGTTGTTCAACTTTTGTTATTCGATTTTTTAATATTCACTATTTAATCTTTCAATTTTTAATTGTTTTTCAATTCTTCATTTAATTTTTTTCAGTTCTTGTCTATTTGTATATGACTCAATTTTTTTTTTCGTAAATTTCGTTTATTGAGTTTTATTTCCTGATCTTGTTTGACGCAGTTTGTCTCTAGAGGATTTAATGCCACTAAACTCCAATCAACCAACAAACTAAACAAAGTGAAATGACTTTAAAAGCAATTTGGTTTGTAAAACCTTAAACATTTTCTTTTAAACAGGATTCTGAATAAAAATTTATTACTTGGCGAAAATTATTTATATTGTCTAATGTTTTATGTTTTTACAAAATAGTAAAAAATATTAAAGCAACTGTGAATTCATCGCTAGAGTTTGTGAATGTTCACGAAAACTTCGCTGGCGACCTCCAAAAGGGTCTTACTCTCAGTTTACCGATTGACGTGGATTGAAGTCTAGATCACCACTGCTGCAGAGCTATAATGAAGTTGCTTTCGATATCCAATTATATCTTGGTATTGTTAACGATAAGTGATCAATAGCACATGGAAAACACGTCCTTATGAGGCCCCGGACATCATATTAGTATCCTAAGTAGATTTTCCGCAATAAAAACACATCTGGTAACATTCTTTAAAGAGCTGTATTTTGTCATAGTTATGGTTTGACTGATTAAATTTTATTCCCTTTCCTCTTTTCTTATTTTTCTTAATTTCAGTAAGTTTAAATCATCATTGAAGTAAAAGAACAACAGAGAGAAAACTTACAACCGTATACGCATATCCACCAGCAGAAACAGATATCTATAAATAAAGTTCGTCACTGCCGATTCTTGAACAATTATTTTTGCATATCCTTATTACATATAAATACACGGAAGAAATATTATCTGTAGAGAAAGCCATAAAAGGGAAGTTATATGCAAGTTGAATAAATTCAAAGATAATCATGAATGGCTCAGAAATGTTTGAATAAAAGCACCAATTAACAAATTATTGAATGTTTATTCAGTTTTATCAATTTTTTTTAATTTATTGTGAGATTATGCTGGACTGATTTAGGATACTGCAATTAGTTTCAGTTTAAAAAAAATGAGATCATTTTAATATTTTCTTAAATCAGCTTAAAATGATTTCAAATGTGTTCTGTAACAAAATTTTTATAACCGTTAGAAAGATAAACGGTGAAAATTTTGACTTGAGCAATAATCAAGTTTCGGAATATATAATAGGATGAATCAGTGGTGTAATTTGTGCTTTTCAAAAGTCGAATCAAAACTACATAACATGTACAAAACCTCAAAAACTAGAGGAGAAAAACAGAAAAATGTCTGATCCTATAACATTTCTGGGGGGGGGATTTGAACTCTCTTGCCCCTCCAACATTACGCCCGTGGTATGAGTAAAAAATAGTAATTTAATCGATGCCGGATGATTATCGATAAAAAGTTCGAATACGTAACTCGTCAAACTCCCTTTAACCAATTACGGAGCAGTGAACATGACTTGTGTAACCACTGATTTTCCGTGTTTGTCATTTTTATCAACATCAAATAGATAGTGATAAACGTAACGTGAACTCGTAATCAAGGAAGGTACACTCCTCCCCACTTTTCGTGTTGTACTTGAAAGAAAAAAGTTAAAACATGATTGCATCCAAGGTTGGAATAAATAGTATTCTGTTAATTTTATTGAAAATTACTGCCCCTAAACTTTTTTCCCCTTTTTGATATACTTACATAAGATGTTTACGATCTCTTTCCCCTTTAGGTTCTCAGACCTGCTGCTACACTAAAAAATTCTATAAGACTGTTATCTTCTGTTGCTGAACCTTCCTTGTCATCCAAAGGAAATGGAGGATTTCATTTTGGTATTATTAATTTTTTAAATAAAACTTAATTGGAAGAAATCGGAATTTTAATTTACCACCTTAAAATATTTAACTAAATTTGTGGAAAGAAACAAAATTATTCGATGTATCGTTTTATCTTACTCATTTGTTAATTGATAAAATTTATCAATCATATTAATTACATCTATTTAATAGAAATGCAATGGTACATCAGATCTATTTAACAGAAATGCAATGGTACATCAGATCTATTTAGCACTAACTACTACAGCTTTTTATTATAATCTTTGGTGGCATTTTATTTTGAAATTTTAGCTCTTTTTCTGGAGATCCGTTTCATTTATAAGCCTACTAGTTTATGGGAAAAAGTACAGCGCTTAATATGGATACACGACTACCCAAATTGTAAAAATACCCAAATATCAGTTACATTAGCTTTTAAAATCATACATCCAAATATGGTACTTGATTTTATTTAAATTTTTATTCTTATCTTTTAGATTGTTAAAATTATATAATTCTGACAGCTTTCACAATTCCAATAATAGGTTGTAAGTCTACTGCATTTGAATATTATTAGCTGTAAATTTAGTAAAGCATTTTATTAAAAACAATTAAATTTTAAATTCTATGGTAAGTTATTTTGTAAAAAATATTAACATTACTGTCTCAATAACTTGTATTATTATTACCTTTTTAGTTCACTCAAATTACTAGAATATTTTATATTAAAATTATTAATAATTTAATTCTTCCTCTAGGTAGTTAGTTACTTGATAATGCTTAGTATAGAAGAGTTTGTGAAGATGTCTATTCTTTAATTAGATGCTATTTTTTTCACTCATTTGTACTCTTTAAAATTGTGTATAACTTTTTTATCTTTATAGATCCCTGTATTATGTGCTTTTGTGATAGTTCTGATCTAATTAATGAACTAAGGGATTGCCCTTCTAACCAGCATTAATTCAAAATATAAATTTAATTTATTTTTACAGAAATGTAAAACTTTAAGTTAAATTTAAACTATTCTTGTTGCCTTTTAAATTGTGTATACTGCTGTGTCCAGTTGTGACTCTTTAACCATTTTTCTACTTGCTTTATTAGTAAGCAGTTATTAGCATTATAGAAGTTATAAAATCTTAAAAAATGTCTGTTAAGGCCTTTAGATATAAGAACACATGAATAAAGCAAGAACTTAAGATATTGTTTTCTGAATTTTTCTTATTTAAATTTCCAGAAGTAAAATGTGAAATTGTGAACAAAAATATATTAATATTTTAGGTGAGAGGACAAAAGAATGTAACTTGTTAAAGAATGGCAACTTTTTTACATTTATATAAATATGTGCTTATGTTTATGATTATGTCTCATCTAACTTAACTACTGCATCTTTTTTATTTGCAATACTTAAATAATTATAAATAAATAAAGGTTTTGAAATTAAACCCCTTTAAAATTAAGAAAATTTTAAAAGCATTTCATGCATTTAAACTGTGTTTTAATTTATTATGCTTCAATATTTCCAAATATTTCCATTGTATCTTTTGCAGAAATATATAAATTTCTATGTAGTATGAGTTTTTTCCAAGTGTTCTGAGGAAAAGGTACTTTTCCTGTATATTTTATATTTTAAGTATGATAAAATCTAACTTAAATCAACAGTTTAAAATAATCTGACATTTATCTTAAAACTGAAAATTTTTTGTAATTTCCAGAGCTCAGTCAAGAACAAAAAGAAATTCAAGATATGGCTCGAAAATTTGCAAGGGAAGAAATTTTACCTAAAGCAGCTGAATATGATAAAAATGGTCAAGTATGTTTTTCCTTTTCAATGTTAATTTTTAATATATTACTGTATATGGATGGATGTTTAAAGATTTTAATTTTTTAAGTATAGATATAGTTTAGTACTGGTATGTATGTAAAATTTATATCTTGCATTTGAGGAATACTCAGTTTAGCTTATTTTAAATCAGTAAATTGAAATCCTCATATAAAAACTTGCTTAAAAAATGTATTTTAGATTTAGTTGTTTATCATATTGGTATCATTTTATTATATTTCTGATAAAAAAAAATCTACATTGTTACTTTAATTTTTATTTTGAAGGATCAATCCAGTAACATTTTTTAAGTTTTTAGGAGTATAAATATGTAAGCATATTTGTTTAACTTTTGTAGTATCCAACCGATTTAATCAAAAAGGCCTGGGAACTTGGATTGGTTAATGGAACAGTTCCTCAGAAATATGGTAAGGATATTTTAAGCATTTAATATTTAAAATTTTGGGTACAGATTAGATATAAACACTGGTAAATTTTGGCAATTTTTTGGTCATTTCACATGAGAGTATTCATTATGGCATAGAAAACATGTTTGCCCTGCTCTATTTTCTTCCTGTCCAGTTCCAGAATATTATAGACCTTTTGTGTAGATCAATGAAAGAAAATAAAAATGTGAAACAGATAAAAAAAATTTGTTAATAAAGATAAAATTTAAAAATTCAATGAAGAAATGCCAAAAGTTTCATGTAAAAATATAAAGATATTTTCATAAATAGCATAATACTGTTGTTCACTGGATTCTGTTCATTATAATTCTGTTTAGCTTTTAATCAAATTTGGATAACTATGTCACATGCTTTTCCAGTACATGATAAAAGTAGGAAAAAACTCATAGTTTAGATATCATTCAAAATCTTGCATGATTAAGCTCCTATTTAATTTGCTCATGCTTTCTGGGTAAAAAGAAATTTTTGTAGAATGGCCAGTCAGGACATAAAAAAACTAAGTCTAAAGAGTGGTAGAATTTCAAAATTAATCAATAACATTTATATATATATATATATATATATATATATATATATGAAATATATGGTCTGAACTCTTTCGAGCATACAAGACCTTGCAGTCCAATACATACAAGAAATTGCCAAATTAGATGGGAGAGTCGAAAATTAACCCGAAGAAATAACATCCTGTAGGGCAGGACAAAAAGAAAGGTGATTTCCATGCATTGGGGTTGAAGCACAAAGGATACAGTTCAGTGAATGAGCAACACCAACTTTGTACAGATGGGCCTGAAGAAAATCATGTCCAGTCTCAAGGCGGAAACAGCCCACACCAATAGCTCTAGGCAAGGTGCCACATATTTCCTATCCAAAACAGAAGACCATTTTTTTCCGGAAGCAATATCCCTATAATGGCATAGTCGAGCCTTACAAACACTTTCACGGATGGGCTGCTTAACATTTCTTAGAGGGGCACAAGTCATGGATTGCTGTAGAAAACAGCCCTCCTTAGCAAGCATGCCCGCATACTCATTCCCAGGCATATCACAGTGGCTAGAGATCCGTTACAGAATTACCTCCTTCCCTGATTCAATTAAGGAACTAATTTGCTTTTTACACTCGAATTCAATGAGATTAAGTACCTGAGTATAGTTAGTTATTGTATGAATGGCAGCCATAGAATCCACAAATAGAACAATTTTTTCTTTATCTGTATTTTCAATTGCTCTAATAGCCATACAAATTGCATACAATTGTACATCGAAGTTATCATGGTAATGTCCAATTGCCTCTTTCAGTTGAAATAATTCAATATCATAAACACATTGTACAACGACACATTGTGTGATCATTGTACTGTTATTCAATATCATAAACACATTGTACTGATCCTCTTTACAGACAAACAGCTAGCTCTACATAAAATGCTTGAAGAATATACAAGTTTGTGGTCGGTGTCATCCCCACAGCAAGTCACATGTTGTTCTCATGAGATTTAATCTAGATCAGCAATTTTGTAAAGAAAGGGTAAACCTTGAATGTTTAAAAGAGCTCAAAAATACACATACAGCACTTTCATTATTGCAGGAGCAATACCAGGTTTGAGAAATGGGTAAAAACAATTTAAGTTAGAGAACACTCCTTTATCTTACATTTTATGGCTGGAAAATTAGATGTTAAAAAATGAGCAGGAGAAAAGAGGAGGATATTGGATAGCTATTTTAGGGGTAATAATTTTTATAAATTTATATAACAGCAACAATTTTATATTTTTAATTAAGGAATATTAAATCAAGTTTTTTATTAAGTAAGAAAAAATTGTGTTTGATCTCAATAACAAATTTATTTGAAATTGTCTTGTCATTTTTGTGCTGTAAATTTTCATATGTAAAAAGAACTTTAAAAGGATATTAATAAATATAAAAATGCATAATTTTCTGCTTTTGGTGAAAAAATAAGGATTCATTATCTGAAAAACAAACAGTTGCCAAATGTGGTAACTTGTGGATGTTAGAACAACTTAGTGCACCCAAACAAGTTGCAGGAAATTTATATCTAACCCAAACTTTGTTTTCTGCATTATAAATTCATAACTTTATTTCTCTGCACTTTTACATATATTTCATCTTAATTTAGGTTTGTGAATGTTTCTGTTTGAAATTGACCTGATATTAATAATATGTATAAATCTTTTGGATTATTCTGTTATATATTGTTACCATTAAAATATAGAATTCTTGTCAGATTGCTGTATATTTCATAGTTTACTTCTTGTTAGTGTACAACATTTATGAAGCTTCAAAAACAATTTTGATAATTCAGTGCAGAGCTTTTTATCTTTCATAACATTATTCACGAAACACCTCAAGTAACTAATCAACTTTATTCAACTAATTTATTATTTCACACTTGTTGTTGTTATTACATAAACTTAAGCTACAAAAATAAATGATTATAAGATGTCATATAATTTGAGCTCGAAAGTTGATGGTTTTATATTTCATATGTTCTATATTTGACAGAACTAAAATTTCATTGAAAAGTGACTGCACATGAAATATATTCAATTAATTTTATTTATACTTGTTCTTTAAAACAATTCTAAGAAAATATAGAGAAAACTCAATTGAGAAATTAGTATTTCTAATTTATTATATTCTTTAGATTTAGAGGTTTAGATATAGGGCTGCCACCCAAGGCCTATTGTACTGTAACCCCCCCCCCCATTTACTGGAACAAAGAGTTCCAGCACAAGGTTAAGAAATATTAACCATTTGATCTCAGAGAGACCAATAGCTGAGGTAAATGTCATCAGCAATTTAACCGGGAAGTTGAACAGCTCCCATGGCTCGATGAAGTGATAACCAAGAAATTCAAATCTCTTGGCACAGCAGGAGTCACATTCACACAAAATATGTCATGAACTCTCCTCTGCCATATGGCATCCCCTACATACCGGGCTATCCGTAATGCCAATAATGTTGAGGTGCCTTTTAAGGCAACAATGGCCAGTCAACAGACCAATGGCCACCCTTAGCTCTTTTCTACTGAGCTTAAGTAGCTCATTAGCCCTCATCCAGGGATAACCCTGGTTAAGCTCCTTGGCCTGCCTTCGATTACCAGAATCAAGCCCGGCCTTATAAGTCTCCCCCATTAGAAGATCCCTTACGGTCCTTGTCACTACATTATGAGGAAGACCAAGTACTGGTTCCGGCTGAATGAAGGGCAACTCAGAGCTGTACTTAGCAAGATTATCGGCAACGTCATTGCCAAAAATACCGCAGTGCCCAGGAACCCAGACTAGGGTTACCTTATTGACCATAGCCAACTGGTTAATGGTCCTGTAGCAATCCCACACAATTTTGGATGAGAAGCAGTACCTGTGCAAGGCTATAAGTGCAGTCTGACTGTCCGAGAAGATCTTTAACCTTCTCTTGGCAATCCCTCTTGCTATGCAGTTATTTGCATAGGCAAGAATGGCAGCAACCTCAGCCTGGAAAACAGAAGCTAGTTTACCCAGGGAGAATATTAACAATTAGGTCTCAAAGAGACCAATAGCTAAGATAAATCCAAGCAGCAATTTAACCGGATTGTTGATCAGCTCCCATGGCTTGATGAAGTGATATCCAAGAAACTCGAATCTCTTAGTACAGTAGTAGTCGCATTCACACGAAATGTGTGAGGAACTCTCCTCCGCCATATGGCATCCCCTACATACCGGGCTGTCTGCGATGCCAATAATTTTAAGGTGCCTCTTGAGGCAACAGTGTCCAGTCAACAGACCAATGGCCACCCTTAGCTCATTGCTACTGAGCTTAAGTAGCTCATTAGCCCTCATCCAGGGATAACCCTGGTTAAGCTCCTTGGTTTGCCTTTGATCATCAGAATCAAGCCAAGCCCTATAAGTCTCTTAGAAGGTCCTTAACAGTCTTTCTCACTACATTATGAGGAAATTATATTCTTTACTAATGTTTTAATTTTTTATATGTTACGTTCATACTTGTGTTATTATATGGGGGAAATTTGCAGCTAATTGGGCTTTCTTCTCCATCAAAGAAATTGCATAAGTAAATTGGGCAAACCCAGTGCACTTTATATGCTTCCATTTTGTTTCTGGATAGTAGTTTGGTATTTTAAATGAGTTTCTGTCACCAAATTTTTATAAAGTACAGTTTTTATTAGTTACAGAGTAAACAAATGTGGAAAACTAATAACTTTTGCCTTTGATCATCAGAATCAAGCCAAGCCCTATAAGTCTCTTAGAAGGTCCTTAACAGTCTTTCTCACTACATTATGAGGAAATTATATTCTTTACTAATGTTTTAATTTTTTATATGTTACGTTCATACTTGTGTTATTATATGGGGGAAATTTGCAGCTAATTGGGCTTTCTTCTCCATCAAAGAAATTGCATAAGTAAATTGGGCAAACCCAGTGCACTTTATATGCTTCCATTTTGTTTCTGGATAGTAGTTTGGTATTTTAAATGAGTTTCTGTCACCAAATTTTTATAAAGTACAGTTTTTATTAGTTACAGAGTAAACAAATGTGGAAAACTAATAACTAACAAAAAGGTTCAAAACATTCAGGACAATAAACATAAATCATACAATAAACATTTAATTCATATAATATTAAATATTAACCATGACATAAAAAACTAAAAATGTTATTCTATTCCTGGATTATAGAGGTGTGAAAACATGAATTTCTCAAAATCAATATATAGATAGTTAGTGAAATTTTTTAATTAAAAAAAAATTGGTATTTATCAAAACATAATACGAGATTTTGCTTCATTTTGCATTGTTGCTAAATTGTGTAAACTTTTTTATTTAGGTGGTACTGGTCTCAGTTTGTTTGATGGCTGTTTAGTTGCAGAAGAATTAGCATATGCATGCACAGGAGTTGCTACAGCAATTGAAGCTAATGAATTAGCTGTGAGTAATTTTTACATAGAATTTTTACAAGACATTTAAAATAAAAAAAAACTGTAGTTTAATTCTGTTTTTATTGGAATATTCACCATATATCTTTTTATTTTATGTCTTTCATTCAACAATATTTTGTGTGCTCTCAAAAATTATTATTAACTGTAGGGTGATTTTGCAGAAAGTGTTGCTTGATGTTCTTAAAAAAATTGTATGGTATAACACAGTGGTCGGCAAAGTGCGACTCTGGCACAAATATCCACGGAAGGCACAATAATATTTTCATTTAAAAGAAAACTTGACAAGAAAAAAATTAATCTTATTTTGACAAATTAAAATTCTTTTATAAATCGAGAACATGTATAATTTTTTGTTTAAGTTAAAAGATAGGTAATTAAAATTTTATATTGTTGTAAAAACATGCAACGAACATTGAGTTTAATATTATTACTTTTTGTAAAACTAAAATTAAAAACAATATACAAACCTGACTTACTCACACTTTCCAAGGAGATGCAAGCACATTGTTCGTATTATTAAGTATGAAATTTAGTTTTATTTAGTGTAATAAAAGTTTACTAAACAAACAGATTTGGCTCCCAATTTTTTTTTAAATTGTTGTAATGTTGATATTTGGCTCTTTGGCTAATAAGTTTGCCGACCACTGGTATAACATAACAAATTTCATAAAATTGTATGGTATTATCAGACTTGCCAACTCTCCAGGTTTAACTCGGTAATACTGGATTATATACTTTTTCTCTGGGTTTCTAAGATAAATTTATGAATTGCTGAATTTTTGAAGGATAGAACATTAAACTTCCTATTTGCTTCGGTTTTTACAACAAGAAAATAAATTTTACTTTCCTTCTGCAAATAGGGGCTAATAATGACAATGCAATCAGACTGCAATCTGAAATTTGCAGTCTGAAACAAGAAGAAATCCAACCATAATTCTTGTAAAGTAACATGTTGATATCCAATGACATTTGATTAGGTAAAAATAAAACAATGAAGGATATTATAAATATAAGAAACTTTCAAATTTTGTTTTAATTTAAATGATTCCACATAGTAATGCAGAGTTTGAATGGATATTTAACTTTGTCACAAAAATAGCCAATGCAGTTTTGTTCATCCCTCACGGTAACATGGACCATATTTAAAAATATATACGAGGTGCATCCAGAAAGTAAGTTTCCCTACTTAAAAGAAAAAAAGAACTCACACTTTCAGGGACATATTTATTGGCAACAAGTACAGCAGTTTTACAGCTATTTTTCAACATAGTCACCAGCAGAATTGAGACACTTGTCATATAGTGGGATCAACTTTTGTAAACCTCTGTTGTAGAACTCTGCCACCTGTGAATGGAACCAGCCTTCCTGTCCCAGAATACCTTGCACATCTCTTTTCATACTAATAGCGTCTGTTTGAATTTGGTCCTGAACAAAGATCCACTATGACACCAATGCATTGACAGTTGCTTGGTTTCTGGGTAAAGTGCAAAATCCAAGTCTCATTGCCCGTAACGATCCTGTCTAGGAACTCGTCTCTGTCATTGTGATACTGTAGCAGAAATGTCAGTGCTGCTCTTAAGTGTTGAATTCTTTGTTCAAGTGTAAGTTTTGGCTCATAGACCTGGCAGAGCTGACGATGAATTCCAATTGTCACAATGCTGAAGGGCATTCAAGATCATTGACCGAACCTTACAGGTGGCAGGAGAAGGAATTAGTTTCCATTTCAGACCACTGTTACCACGCTACTGGCAGCAGTGGGGACCTGTCCAGCTGGCATATGATTGATATGTCATAGATCTGTTACGCATGCACAATTGACACGGCTAATCACATTTACTTTAAAGGGGAAAACATTGGGATACTTATTTTTTATATGTGCCTCGTATATGTATATATAATTTTCTAAAGGAAGAAAAATCTCTAAAGTTTCTAATGGGCAATTTATTATAATTTCAGTTTTTAAATTAAAGTGTTGCTAATGCTATGTTTTAGAAATTTATCCTTTAGTTTTTGGTAATCATTTGGGTTAAATATTGTTGCTTTTTATTGAATTGGTTAGTTTCAAAACTTTTTTTTAAATTTATAATTTTCATTAACTATTGAATTTTAGTTTATTGTTCTTTAAATAATTTAGAATGCAAATGTATTTGTGTGAACTCTAATAGAGCTAATGTGTATTTTAAAATTATGACCTGAAATTGTCCTAAAATTTGATTTGTAGTTAGAACTATGTATTGATCACCATATTAACATAACAGATGGTGAGTGAAGATATATATCCAGTTTCACTTTAATATCTTTAATGCTCTTAATAAAAGCAACAGTACTTAAGATATTTACTTAATGTAATTGATTCACATAAAAATTAAAAGAAAAATGTTAACATTATGCAAGCTACCCTTTCTCACATTCTTATCTTCAACCAGAATAAAGATGCAAAATTTTGAACTATATATATATATATATATATATATATATACACCAGGCTTGTAATTCTGTCACTTTTCTCACCTTTAGTCACTTTTTTTACAGTTGATCACTTTTAGTCACTTTTTTAAGGAAACAGTCACTTTTAGTCACTTTTTTCATGGTGTATCACAGCAAAAGTGTGTTGTTGAAAAAAGAAAATCTAAATTAATAACAAAATATTTTGATAACAGACCAAAAATTTGATGCTCTAATCTTATATTTTTATTAAAATGTAATTAGTCATATGGTTTCCAGAATTTAGTGATTTTAAAAAGTCGCAAAGTAGTTCCTGAAATCTACATTTGTACTGAAATGTCCATTTAATACATTAAAGTAATTTAAGTCAAAGCACATATTTCTCTTTTTCTCTTTGTTTAGACACACTAATCTAGCTATGTACATATTTCAAAACCTCATTAATATATGCAGAAAACTGTGATTATAAAATTAATGTATTGTATGTATTCAAATCTAATTTATATATTTTCTTGAATAAAAAGCAATGTTGAGTTGTGTTAAACAAAATTTTTAACCTTTTTGTAATCGATGCTAAAATCATGCCTTGCATGAATCATTTGATTTAGAGTTAAAATAAATAGAAAAATCTTAATAATAGCATCTCGAATCAAGAGGAGAAAGAAATAATTTTTTTTCGATGTTTAGTCACTTTTTAGTCACTTATTCTGTATTATTTGTCATTTTTCTCACCTTTTTGAAAGTACCTCAGCAGTTGCAAGCCTGATATACACACACACATACATATAAAATTGGTTCAAAATTATGTATATATATTCATATACACACACATACACACCATTATATACTATATATATAGATACACACACACACACACACTCACACCATTTTAGACAATTTTATAGCCAACTTAAAACTGAAATCCACTGGCATATAGTTGGCTAATTGATTCTGGAGTTTCTTTCAGGATATATGTAAACATGAACACACAAAACTAGTGGTTCTGAACTGAAAGTGTACAACACCTTATTCTATCTTTTGCATTTTAAAATTCATATTTAAGTTTGTAATTTTGTATTTATTTATTATATGTAGCAAGCTCCACTTCTCTTGGCTGGTAATGAAGAGCTAAAAACTGAATATTTGGGAAGAGTTACAAAAGAGCCTTTAATGTGTGTAAGTATAAAGCACTGCCTTAAAATATACCTTGGAAAGTCTAAGCTTGAAATTAAATTTATCAGTTTTGATTTTTTTTCTTATCCTCAAAAATCAGCTGTATAAACGAACTTAATGCGTATATATGTTAACTAGAAACACTTTTCAAAAATTATTTCTTTAACTGTAATTCAATCAATATTAATCTTATTATTAGTAGATTAGATTAGATTAGATTTAGGGTGGGGCGGCCCGCAAGGGCACCAGCACTGCGGCCCAAGGCCTATTGTACTGAAAAGCCCCCCATTCGCAGGAGCAAGAGGCTCCAGCACAAGGCTAAGAGACAATAACCATTAGATCTCAGAGAGACCAATAGCTGAGATAAATTTCAGCAGCAATTTAACCGGGAAGTTAATCAGCTCCCATGGCTCAATGAAATGATACCCAAGGAATTCAAATCTCTTGGCGCAGTAATATTCACATTCACATAAAATATGTGATGAACTTTCCTCCGCCATATGGCACCCCCTACATACTGGGCTATCTATAATGCCAATAATGTTGAGGTGCCTCTTAAGGCAACAATGGCCAGTCAACAGGCCAATGGCCACCCTTAGCTCTTTTCTACTGAGCCTAAGTAACTCCTTGGCCCTCAACCAGGGATAACCCTGGTTAAGCTCCTTGGACTGCCTTTGATTATTAGAGTCAAGCCAGTCCTTATAAGTCTCCCCCATTAGGAGGTCCCTAACGGTCCTTCTCACTGTGATATGAGGAAGACCAAGTACAGGTTCTGGCCCAATAAAGGGCAATTCAGAACCGTACTTAGCGAGATCATCGGCAACCTCATTGCCAAATATACCGCAATGACCAGGAACCCATATTAGGGTTACCTTATTGACCATAGCCAACTGGTTAATGGTCTTATAGCAATCCCACACAATTTTGGATGAGAAGCAGTACTTGTGCAAGGCCATAAGTGCAGCCTGACTATCAGAGAAGATTATTATTAGTAATAGACAATTATAGTGAAATTTCTCCGAGCGGTCACCCCTGTATAGCGGCCACCCTTCTAAACGGCCAATTTTTCATGGCACAGATTTTTCGACTCATAGACCTAATGGTAAAATAACCTGTATTAGCGGACACCCGACCCCCTTTAAATGGTCACCAAGTGGGATTGCATCTTTCATTTTTCGGGAAATTCTACTCATTTCATGTTTTAATTTTGAATGAAAAAACTCAAGGTCAGATTTACTGTCAGATATAAGACAAAGGAATAACTTGAAAAGTCCATTCCTGCAGTCCCCCCCCCCTTTCTAAGAAAGATTAAATCTGTTATCTCTTTTGTATTCTCCCCCACACCCTTCAGATAGGGAATCCCTGTTGCACCAACCATAGAAACTGAGGGAGGAACTGGACAATTAAGCATTGAAGGCGTCCTAGGGCTTTTATTTGGAATTCCAATCGGTAAAGTTAAGGAAGAATTGCACCCCTGTCAGCAAAAATGTCACACACCAGTTTCATGTCATTAGTTGGTCAGTGATCTGAGTTGCATTGATGTCAAAATGTGTTTTTCTAAATTTCGAGCAGAGCACTGAAGTTCTGTGTGAATATGAGAATGACAAATCAACAAGAAAGTTAGCTGAATTATTTGCGGAAGAACGGAAATAAAAAATTCATTAAAGAAAAGAATTTGATTTTGAAGGAGTACGAAGACTACAGAACAAACAGAAACAAATTGTAACCTTTTTAAAAAAAATGTAAAGAAGCATGAAATAAAGTACTATTTTCTCTTTAGATACGTTTTAAATTTCATTTACATAAGGAATATATGTCAGATTTGTTTATATTTTGCATTATAGTAATTATTTCATAATAGTAAATAAAACCCTTCAAGCAGTTAAATATTCTCAGTACTGAGGGATGGCCACTCAGAGAGGTTTCACTGTATTTAGAAAGAAATTCATGCATGTTAGAATAAAAAAATGTTTGGTCACTTTGCTTTAAATATATTGTTTGTTAAAATGCTTCATAAACCTTTTAGATTTAAAATTAATGCAAAAAGTTCATTATAAATATGAAATTTTACTATTTGAGGAGCAATTCTTATATTATTTTTTGTTTATATTTTAGTTCTTAATTTATTATATGAAAGCATTTATCATCATCATTCCAAAAATTTAATCTGGTAATCATAGATTTTAGGCTTTTACTGAGTTATGTTCTTATGTAATTTTATCTGTTAACATTTTATTATTTTGATTAAGTGTAATTTAAAAAATCTTTGAATCAATGATATTTTTTTATCATGAGTTATTTTCTATACATTTCATAGCTGCATAGTCGTTATTGCCTTGTTTTATTGAGTCATATTTCATTTAATTTGTTTGTAATGTTTAGTGAATTGAAATCGTAGGCATATTGTGTAACTGAGCCTGGCACTGGATCTGATGTTGCTGGCATTAAAACTAAAGCTGAGAAGAAAGGGGATAAATATATCATAAATGGACAGAAAATGTGGATCACTAATGGGGGAGTAGCAAACTGGTATGCTTAATTTCATATATATTGTGATTTGTATTTAAGTCCATATTAGTAAGAGCTAAAGCTCTCTTCGGTGTTTTTTATTAATTTATTAATTTCTCAATGTCCCTTTTTAGGGATAACTAAATAACAGTTTGTAAAAATTTTTGTTTTTCTCAGAATGTATTTCCCTTTTCAGTGAAAGTAGCTGACAATGCTGTAAACACACTTCCAAATTTTACAGTATCTGGTTTTATTTATAATTTTGTCATTTAAATTGACATTTTGTGATTTTTCTAATTAAACTATTAATTCTTAATGTCTTAGGGATAGCTAAATAACAGTTTGTAAAATTTTTATTTTTCTGTTTTCTGTATTGACATAACTATGGGACTTTTGAAAAATTTTGAGATAAGCAGAAATTTAAGATAAATGAAGTTTAAATATAGAGAGCTGACTGTTCATTATTTTGAATTTTTACTTATTTGTTGCGTAAAAGTGTTGCTTGAAAAGGAATTTATGTAGTTCGTGGCAAGATTATAAATTCTTTATTCTGTCTGCTCTATGTTACCACAGTTTGTAGGTTCGAATCCAACTGTTGGTGTGGATTTCATTGCCATTCAGAATCTGCTTTTAGGGGTAGGTCCTAGTTTCATTACCCTTTGTGTAGGAGGCGAGTAGACTCTATTGCTATAGGACCCAACTAAGCCTTTATTTTGTTGAATGATCATTATAAAGCAATTAAAACTCAGCTCTAACTATGGCTTCTCCATAGTTCGGCCGGGTGCTTAAAATCCTTAAAAAGTGCTTATTTTGTAGATCCATTTTTAAGGCCTCTAATAAGTCCTTAAAAAGTGCTTAATTTTCTTTTTGTAGCCTTAAAATTTATAATTTTTTCCGAGTGCTCAAAAAGTGCTTACTTTTCCCCAAATATCGGTTGCTGAATTTTTATTTCCCTTGGTAATTAATCGTCAATTTATTCAACAAAGCTAAATATAAGAAAGAAGAGTTAGACCAATTAAAAAAATGTATAGAAGAAAAGAAAAATGAACTTCAAAATTAGATTTATTCTCTTATTTTCCCCCCTTCCTATATTTTTTGGTTCTCATCATCTATTATGAATGGAAATAGTTCTTCAGTTACATTTTTAAAATAGCATTGATAATTTCTTGAATCTTGTTTTGAGTATGTCATAATTAATTAAAACTTTTATAGTATAGTATCTTCTTTTCTCTCTGTCTCCCTGTGTGTGTGTGAATATTATATTTACCTGTTTATAATACAGAAGTACTTTTTATTATTTTACATCTATGTTGCTCTAAAAATACTGTTGCTATGATGTGAAATTTGTTGATCTTCCACCACAGGTAGTACTTTAAAAATATTTCGGATTTTTTTAGGAGGGGGGGGGGGCATTTGATCAATAAGGACTATAGCTGTTCTAAAATTTATGTTGGTAAAGAAAGATATCTTAACATAAAGTATGAGATATTAACAATTGTGTTAAATAAAATTATTAAATTGATCTATATATATTATTCAATGTCATTTTACAAGTCTTAAAGCTCAAGAAAAGCTTCAATTTTTAAGCTTTAGCTATAGGTCGATCATAGTACAATGAAAATTAAGGTGCTTATAAAGTGCTTAATTTTTTTCCTGAGGAAAGAGTCTGAACCTTGTTCTCACCATTTTTAAATATGTCCTTGAATGTCAGTGTACCACCTCAGGAGTTGGGAGCTAAGTATATAGTTAAAACTCCCACAATTAAGATTCTATAAACTAGAATTATTGATTGGAGCTGCAGTAGCTCAGTTGGCAAAGGCAATGATCTCGTAACTGAGAGGTTGTGGGTTTGGAACCTGAGCCGACCTAAGATCCGTCGTATTCATTAAAGGTGACTGGGGCATGTACAATATGTTCGTGGTCACAATGTCCTCCATGTTCTCTCAATCAACACCTCTGGGGGTTGCAGGCCAAGTCTATGGGTCTTCTGCTTGGTCCCTACTCCAAAATTACGAGGAACCACTTGAGAAAAATTGTTTTTTCACCTTAACGGTGTTCATTAACCCTTAATTTCACAAGATGTTTTTTCAAATATTTTTTAATTTCTGTTATTTTCCCATGTCTATATAGACATTAGGATCTCTGTAAAATAAACAAAAAAAGTATATCATTTTCCATTTTTGAGATAATTAATGTCTGCTGTGGCGAACACTGACAATTATGTTATATACATGGTTTCCACGCACCTGGAAAGTCATGGAAAATCATGGATTTAGACAATGGATTAATTTTGTCATGGAAAGTCTTGATTTTTCAAGCAAAATGAGTAAAAGTCATGGAAAGTCATGGATCTGCTAAACTACCGATTAAATAAAAATGCATTGAATTGTTTAATTCTATTTTTACTTGTCATTTGGCTGAAGTTACTGAGTTTGGTATTTATGTATTATCCTATTGACCCTATTGCCAAGTAAAATTGGTTCACCAAGGAAACTCAAAGCAAGAAATCTTAATGGGTGGGTAAATGTATATTATTCTCTTTATTTCTTAAATTGTATATTAAAAGTTAGTTAAGATTTTTGCACAAAATATAAGTGTATCTCTAGGGATATTGTATATAAACATTATAGGGTTATATTTGGCTATTATTCATGGTCATCTGGATAATACCAAAGTACCCTGAATTCAAATTGGAAACATTTTGATTGAAAAATTGCTATATGATTAAACTTATATATGTAGATACAACAATTTATTTTTATGAGTTTATTAACACTTATAAAGTAAGTTTATAGTTTTTTTATGATAAAATTCCTGTAATTTCTCTAAAAGCATATATTTTATTTGTATGTACATCAGAAGTTTTATTCATATGTACTTTAACGAAAGTTTTTTAAAGTCATGGAAAAGGATCTGCTAAATCAGGGAAAGTCATGAAAAATCATGGATTTAAAAATTTTTATTTTGGCAGATACCCTGTATATAGTAGTTATAAATACACACGTCGTGTAGCGGCCAGACTTAGCCAAATTCAGGGTTAAAATGAAAGGCACCCTCCTTTGCCTTAAATTGAGTAGCTAGCCAGCTTAATTGGGCTTGGTTTGTCCAAGTGGCATGAGAAACAACAACAACAGAATCATTGGCTCAGGAATTTCACATCAATTTGTAATACAGATGTAAAATTACAAATCTATGGTTAAGTAAAAGTATTTGAAAATTCTCTTGTGTTATTTTTATGCCTAAAATAACCAGATATCTATCAAGAATAAAAAAGAAATTTTGAATTTGAGAATTGCTCACACAAATTTTTTTGTCATTACATTTATGTTATACAAATATATATGTTTGAAATTGTTATATTTTTGTTAGGTATTTTGTTTTGGCCCGTACCAACCCTGATCCAAAATGCCCTGCAAGTAAGGCTATGACTGGTTTCATTGTCGATGCTGATACAAAAGGTATAACTAAAGGTCGTAAGGAATGGAATATGGGACAGAGAGCATCAAATACATGTGGTGTGAGTTTTGAAGATGTTGAAGTACCTGCAAAAAATGTTCTTGCTGTTGAAGGTGCTGGATTCAAAATTGCCATGGGTGCTTTTGATAAAACTAGACCTCCAGTAAGTTTGCCATTTTTAATAAATTATAAATAAACTAGGGAATACTGATTTGCAATAGTTATACATTAATTATTCATATCCTAGTTCTAATGCTGTTGTAAAGAATATTTGTAATAAGTCTTAAATATTATGCATATTGCTATCAGGGAAGAAAAGTGTCACAAACAATAATAATTAAAAAATGAAATTTATATCAGCCAAGATTTCCAATAGTTAAGGTACTAGATGTCCTAATTACTTAAATTAATTGGGGTTCTACTTTAGTTTTGAAAAATTATGTAGTAATAAAGTAAAAATTTAATTGCAAATTATAAATACAGTATGGTAAAAGATTCTTGTGATTAGCAGAAAATCAGTATATTTTCTTTTAACAGTTGAAAATTAATAAATAAAATGCTTCAAAACTAGATCTTTTTGAGTTGTAAGGTGATGATATGCTGATTGTATTTAATATTTCTAAGAATAATTTGTAAGAGTGAATAGAAAGAATAATTTGTAGTGAATTTTGAAATACCCTCACTGTACTGTATAATGTTTTTTTTTACACAATAACCATTTATTATCCTTAAAATTACATAATTTTATAGCTAAACAATTGCAAAAACTGTTGCAAAACAATTGCAAATTGTTTTTGCAAAACAATGCAAAGAAACAAGTGTAATGCTATTTCTAGTCTTTAAAAAGCCTATTATCATTTTTGATGGTTCATAAAATTTTCAAAAATGTTAAATTTTCAAAATCTAGTTTTTAGTTGCGAGAAATCTGAAATTTGATCTTTGGATATCTGATACAATTTATTTATTTAGTTGGATTTGTGAAATTATGAAAAATCTCCTTATTTTGTAAAATTGAAAATTGCACTAAATCTGGTTGTTACATCAAAGGTCTTGTTTGTGAATTTGTGAAAATAAACAAATGTGGAATCTGAAATTACTACTGTGTTAAAGTTCCATTTTACAGAAACTCTTACTGAGTTAAGTTTTAAAATGAACAATAGATATCTAATCCATGATTTAGCTGCTTTTAAAATCCAAATGTTGATTATGCTCCCCTTAGAACTATTTCCATTTTCAGGTTCTTTCCCTTTGCAAAAGGTTAATTTTTAAGACAATACATGTTTGTGAAAAATCCTTTTTTGTACAGGAAGAGATTTTTGTAAGTGGTTCGTTTTTAAAATAAAAATATTGGGAAGGGCTCATTTTTAAGATAAGACTTTTTATGAAAGGTAAATTAACAGATCCAAATTTCTCCTAAACATACCCCTGACATAGTTCATATTTTAACTGAAATTCTTTGAATTGTTGAGGAATTCCTTTTTATTCTAGTGATCAGGTTGTCATACTGATCTTATAAAAAATATTAGCAGACACTTATAAATCAAGTTTTCATGCTGAGAATATTTTTATGTTAATTTTATATCTGTATGTGATAGTAACTGCTTATAGCGTTTTAATGATTTAGTCTATCAGAAATATGTTAATTACCTGTAATATCAATTATGTTTTAGGTAGCAGCATCTGCAACTGGCTTGGCACAAAGGGCTTTGGACGAAGCTACAAAGTATGCTTTTGAAAGAAAAACGTTTGGACAATTAATTGCAGAGGTACAATGCCTTTTATTAGTCTAAAGTAAATCTTGACATCCAAATTTGACCTGCTTTAAAAACCTTAAACAGAGTTTAACTCTGCAAAATTTCTTCAAGATTGATCCATATATTTCGAAATCTTAGCATCATTAATACACATTAAATATTATACATATATGTAATGGGTGTGTTTGACCCACTAGAAAGCTAGAATGGTATTCATTCAAGATATAGTGACAATGACAGTCCATGAAAGAAAGAGCAAAATTTGGAAAAAGTTATTCACAATATTCATCTTTGGTGCCCTCCTGCCAAAATGTTTTGCATTTGCTTATACAGTGTTGTGAGGGCACAAGGGAGCAAGCCAGGGTGTTAAATGTTTGTCACATGGGGGACATTAGAAGTGAAACTAAGTTACATAAAGGAGTTATATAAGAGGAGGTCAACTAAAGAGAAAATAAATTTGGTATTCTCAAAGCTGCCAAAAGTTACCACAGCTAGAGGAAAAACAAAGATAATTTGCCAAAGGTTGTAATTTTTAGGTATAGAATCATCAGAAATTTAATTTAGAATCAAATTATAAATAAGTTGGATAGTTTGTTTAAATTATCATTACATATATGTAGATTAAAAGCCTTATCACATGTCTACTGGTATGCATTGAAAAAGCAACCAATTCAGTTTACAATTCCTGTTTCTGATGAATAATGTGGGATTTGTATGATAGCTAAACATTTTCAACTAATTAAAAGCTTGTTATGCATCAACTTGAACTAATGTAAAACTGTGAATCTCGATACATATCCTTGACTTATTTTGGGTAGTTGAGCAAATTAGATTAAATAAATAAATAAATAAATAAAACACAGATGGAGAGGATTTTGAAAAACTTTAGAGACAATAATTTTTTATACGATACACACACATATATGCACACACCCATATATATATATATATAATATATATATATATATATATATATAAACACTGCAGCCTGCCAGAATAAAATGATTTTCTAAAGTGGCCTGCAAAGTCTTTTGGGTTAAACAGTCCCATTATAGAGTAACACTAAGTTTTTTTCCTCTTTCCTAATATAGCAAGTTTATTCATCATAAAGATAATACAGTAGAACCTCGGTATAACGACTCCCTGTGAGACCAACATCATATGATCGTTGTAACAAATTGAAAAAATAATAAAAAAATGAGCAAAGAAATGAAGCAACAGTATGTACATAGAGAACACTTCTATTTATTTGTGTTTCCATTACTGAATTTTTGAATAAAAGTCTTTGACGCCTGTTTCAAGTTCATTTGGAAATTTTTCATTATCACTGATTCCATATCCGTTAGATTTTGAAGGAAATCTTCAGAATTAAATAGTGCTTCAAAGTATTGACGAAAAGCTTGGACGATTTCTTCTCCGTCGTCGGAATTGCAGATGTCTTAATTTCCGGTAATACGGGCAATAAAATCGTTCTCATTCAAATTTTCTGCACAGCACTGTAAAGCTTAGTCTACCGCAACAAACTCATTAAAAGATAATTGAAGATTTAGTTCTCCCCATTTCGTCATGCCCCCTCCCCTCCTTTAAGCAAACACAAAGAGAGAAGTACAGGTTTCTTGAAGTTGCACCACAGTATAATAATTTAAAAATAGCCCACTTGCTCATGAGTTCTGCAGTTTAAAATTGGCGGTCGCTATAATGAAAAATAATATGCTTGGGGTCATTGTAATGATTCAAAATTAACATTATTCCTATGTTAAAATAATTGGGACTTTTTAAGATGGTCGTTTTAACAAAGGGGTCGTTGTATCGTGGGGTCGTAAAAAAGAGGTTCTACTGTATTAGTAAATATACTTAGAGCAGGAGTAAAAATATAATTGATTGTGTATGCTTTGGTGATGCTTTTTAATACTTAACTTATTTGAAACTTTATGTATTGAAGTAATATATGTGATGTTATTCAATTTGATATTTTTGTAATTGTAGCATCAAGCTGTACAGTTTATGTTAGCAGAAATGGCAATAGGAGTTGAACTTTCTAGAATGGCCTGGATGCGAGCTGCATGGCAGACTGATAATGGACAACGCAATACTTACTTTGCATCAATTGCCAAAGCTTTTGCTGGAGATGTTGCCAACAAAGCTGCTGCTGATGCAGTACAAGTAAATACATTTCTTGTCAATGATTTTAGTAATCTTTAAGGTGTACTTAATTATATTTAGGTTTTGAATATTGCCCCAAGGTGGTTGAAAACAATTTTTGAGTTCACATACTGTATATTTCTGTGTTTAATTCAAGATTTTTTGGTACTTTTTATAGAGATAAAGGGGGGGGATCAAGTTATATATGAATCCAGGGAACAGATGTAGTAGAAAGGCCAGCTTTACACTGTTTTTGTTTTTGGCAGCAAAAAAGATTGTTAAATAGGCAAAAATAAACAAAACATTAAAGGAAAAATTACATAAAGGAAATACAAAATGTTGCAATAATAAATGTACTTAAGGAGAAAATTTGACCTGAAAAATACACAAAAATGAAAAAATAAATATGTAATAAATATTACCTGTGATATAATCAAGTATTATAAGAATATAGTTAAAGTTTTTTCCATATTTTAGCTATAATCAAGCTAAAATAAGAAAAAAAAAAGACAAATTTTGAAAATTCACCAAAAAAACTTATATAAATGTAGTAAACTTATATAAATGTGTTGGATTAATGTCATAGAGAACATACTTCTACAAAAGCAAGCAATAAATTGCTAGAAATTGCAATTTTTTTAATTTTTAAAACTTTATACACAGTTTCTGCACACCTGGAAAGTCATGAAAAATCATGGATTTAGATGATAGATTAATTTTGTCATGGAAAGTCTTGATTTTTCAAGTAAAATGGGTAAAAGTCATGGATCTGCTAAACTACTGATTAAAAAAATGCATTGAATTGTTTAATTCTAATTTTACTTGTCATTTGGCTGAAGTTACTGAGTTTGGTACTTATGTATTATCCTATTGACCCTATTGCCAAGTAAAATTTGTTCACCAAGGAAACTCAAAGCAAGAAAGCTTAATGGGTGGGTAAATGTGTATTATTCTGGTTTTTTCTTAAATTATAGATTAAAATTTTATTAATATAACTAATTTTTATTAAAAAATAATTAAGATTTTTGTACAAAATATAAGTTTATCTCTAGGGATATTGTACATAAACACTATAGGGTTATCATGTTTGACTATTATTCATGGTCACCTGGATAATACCTGAGTACCCTGAATTCAAATTGGAAACATTTTGATTGAAAAATTGCTATATGATTAAACTTAGGTATGTAGGTTGGTTGATTGAAGTTTAATGGCGCTAACTTAGGTATGTAGATACAACAATTTATTTTTATTTATGTGAGTTTATTAACACTTAAAAGTAGGTTTATAGTTTTTTATGATAAAATTCCTGTAATTTCTCTAAAAGCATATATTTTATTTGTATGTACACCAGAAGTTTTATTTATATATGCTTTAATGAAAGCTATTTAAAGTCATGGAAAATGATCTGCTAAAATCAGGGAAAGTTGTGGATTTGAAAATTTTTATTTTGGCAGATACCCTGTTTATACTGCTTAAATTTATATATATATATATATATATATATAAAATGGTAGCTTCAGATTGGGTGATTAGAGTTTTAACTACCATTGCTGGTGTAAAATTTTTATTGCTTCATTGTATAGCAATGTGATTTTCAAACTGGGTTTTGTGGCTTTAATCAAGAAAAGTTAGCTTAAAATTGTGAAGTTAAAGTGTGAAGATTCTTAAGGTTTTATAAGCTGTCTTCCGTCACCAATTTTGAAATATGCTTAGAAATGACCTTGTGCTTGTTTGGAGGTGCAGCTGATCCAGTACCTCTTTGGTTCTCAAACTGGATACCAGCACCATAGTTAGAAATTATATTCAAAGGGGGACCAAGGTGAAAGACATTGTTTTTTTTGTGAATGATACTTCAGTAAAACTACAGGTTTTCTTATGCATGTATATCCCTAATGAGTATCACACAATGGAGTTTTAAAATTACAAAATGATTTAAAAATGATATATATTGAGCAAGTTTAAAGTCTAGAATAAGTAATGAAGTAACTACACAATCAATTTAATAGTAAAATTAACATTGAAAATTATACATGGTATTCGATTCTAATTTTTAAAACAGAAGTATAACCAAAAAATAGAGCAAACCAACAAAAAGAATAATTTTGAAAGAAAATGAACATTTTTATCTGTATATTATAAAATATGTTCGCTTTGAAAGTTTGCAAAAAAAATTTCCGAGTGTCTTTTGATCAACAGCAATATTGTGATGTGTTGTTAAAAGTGATATTAATCTGCTCTTACAGATTGAATTTAATTTGCACCTTCTGTTTAATCCAATGTCACTAAACACACTGATGTCTATGCACAGTTAGGCAGATGACAGAACCACAAACATGGTCCATTTTCTTTCTACAAAATGGTCTTTTTAGAATATCGGAGGGGGACTGGTCCCCCCTTGCCTACGGCCTTGCTGGATACTATGGAGAAAAAAAGTTTGAGAAATCTTGATTTTGTGTTTCCCTTCACAGCAATTTGATTGGAAAATATTTCACTCGTTTTACTTGCTTGGTGACATTTTCGGTTTCTAGGCATCTTATTTGAACATTAGACTTCCCCCCCCCCCCATTTTGACTTATATATGTGTTTTAAACTTTAAGTAATTTTTAGAAAAAATAGACACTATTGGCTCATATATTGATCAACTTATGTTTGGAAATGTTCAGTATGATTTATCAATAAATACTTCTCACATATTTATAAATAGTACTTGATAGTTCTTTATTGATTTTTATTAATTTGCATAAAATCTTAATTACAGTTAAAGTTCTTTAAAGTTTTAATATTTTATAGCTTTTATATAATATCATAACCTTGTATATTTCTAAAAATTATTCAGTTTTAGTTTTAGTGATATTTATAAAATTATTCTAATATTTGTGGACTTTCAATATAAAAAGAAATTTTCCATTCTCTGTCTTTATAATACTTTACCTCCCTTGCGTATTCCTGTACTCTTTATATGTACATCTAATGTTTAAGTAATTTTCTATTAAAATCATTATCTAAGTTTCTGATTTACTATTTAGCAATTTAATTGTTTTACTTTAGTCTATTAAGAATATCTTGAAAGATGCATGTATGATGTAGTAAGCTAGCTGAGACAAGCTTCTTGATTTTTCTGGGTTTCATTCCTACACTCACATTTATGTACATTTTACTTCAGTTATTTATATACAAGGAGCATTATAAGCATTTAAAAAAAAATCCATTCAGCTAGGAGCGAACATACTTCGGGAAAATCAACAACGTTCTCTCTGAACGCCAGGTCACGAACATTTTTCCCCGTCCGAGAATAATGTCCTCGGACAAAGCCTGTCTAGCTAATCCCAGGCCTCCTAGCCTCTCTCCAGTTAGGTGTTTAACTTTGCCTCCACTCCAGGGGGGGGGGGGTTAAGGATTTCCCCGCATTTCAGAGAGGTGAAGTATAACGTTGCAAAAAGCTTACCCAACATTCCCTGAGAGGGGGCTAGCTTTTGGCCGGAAAATATAGAATATTTTACACATGTTTATTTTATAAAATATATTTTCTTATGGCAAAAGTATATAGTACTTTATAGCATCTTTAGTATATTATATCAGATATATATTTTAATTTTTATTTATTATATTTAATTATCTAATTTACAGTAAATTATTGTATTATATAATTTTTAGTGTGAGGAAAGGAAATCATTTACTTTAGCGCAGTGGAATTCTGTATTAGTTCACTTCATTTCTCTCTCTTCTGTTTTAGATTTTTGGTGGCAATGGTTTCAACAGCGAGTATCCTGTAGAAAAGTTGATGAGAGATGCCAAAATATTTCAGGTTTGTGTTCATTATTTGTTGTGTGATCTGTTTTGAAACTTTAAAGTATTATTGTGAAACTTGTAGTATTGTGTGAAACTATATAGTACAAAACTGCACAATACTAACAGTACCAACTTGCTACACAGTCAGTGCTGTTTACTATTCTGAAACTTTAAAGCACAACTTTCTTGAGGGTATTTTGATAGTATATCATTACATAGTTGTATTGCTTACTTCTGGAATGAAGTATGCACTAATCATAGTCCAACAAAATTTTTGCAGTCAGCACTGACATGCTGGACTTTTATAAGATTACTACTTGAAAATTCCACTAAAGGATATTAATTTCCAACTAACTTGTAAAATTAAAGTTCATTTATTGCTTTTTCAGTAAATAACACAAGTGTTATATATATGTAACGATATTATAACCATTACTATCCTATTTAATTATAATTGTGGTGTAAAATAAATTTCTGGTGATTCTATCCCTAAAACTATAATCTTTGGCAAAATTCCTTTGTTTTTCCTGTAATTGTGGTAACCTTTGGCTACTTCACAAGCACCAAAATTAACTTCTGACTAGTTAAACTATTTTTATTTAACTCTTTTACATGACTTAGTTCACTTCTTACACATCATCACATTATTAATATTAACATTCTCAATAGCTGGCTTAATGGTGCTCCAACACTATTATATAACCTAAGGTGAGGCATTTTGGCAACAGTGCACAAAAGCAAGAGTCTTACAAATCAAATTTTTTATTATATTCTCTTGTAAAATTTAAAATTTCTTACATAATGCTTTTTATTTCTGATGTATAGAATTTTATGATTTTTTAAGGCAAATATTGTATTAGCACATAAAACATTTTGTACCACTTTTCCTTTTTTAGTTAAAGTTACTTCTATTTTTCTAGAATCTTTCATTTTTCATATTTATAAAATGCTTATTATATTGAAAAGAATATTTGAAATATATTTTTCTTATTTCAGATTTATGAAGGTACTGCTCAAATTCAAAGGGTTATTATTGCTCGAGAACATTTCAACATTTTCAAACAACAGATGTAATAAAATACCTTTGCTAATAATATGTACTTTCTCAAAATACGTATATTACATGTTCAAATTGTCTTGATTATTTAATTAATGATTTTATGGATGTGCCTTAATAAATGTTTTTCTTATTATGTCTTTTTCTCATTAATTTACTATAATCTCATGGCGATAAGTCTTGGCCACTCATGTGGGTAATGCAGACATGCCAACTACTCTGGATTCTTTGGAGCAGCTCCGGAGAAATGAGAAAATTTGTTATATATTTCAAATTGACAGCAACCTATTACTTGAGCTTAGAAGTGTCCCAAACCACGTTGCGATCGAACATTTCGCAACACGGTAATCGACTCCTCATTAATTAGGCATACAAACTGTTTTTAATGTGCACGCGCAAGTCAGAGCGCTAGTATAAGTACGTATCGGAGCACTCATTGAGCCAGCACAGAGCATGCCTTTCGCCTTCTCCCCGGCAGTTCATTCTTTCATACGCAGCCGTGCGGTGTACGTTCTTGGCAGATTGCCAGAACTTTCAACCTTTGAGTAGCCTTAACTTGTAGGGTTATTTTCCTCCTGTTTGTTTTACATAGTTTATTATTTTTCGCTTTTAAGTAGGAATGCTGAAGGTAGTAATTTTTCTTTTTGTCTTGCTCTAGTATGTACTTTAAACTTGCTCCAGCCGTCTCCTTATATTTAAACTTATTGTTGTTATACTGATTTGTTTTTCTTGTGTTTCTGTTTACCAATAAATGTTAATTGTTTGTACTTAAGCTTTGTCTTATTTCCTCTTATCAGTGTTATTCAGAGTAGCTTCTCTGCTTCACAGAAGTCTGCTATCGTAATCTATCAAAGGTATGCACTAGAATTTCAATTTGTTTCTCCCAGCTAGTGTATGCGTTTGTCACAGCCTTTCTGTGACAAAATTTGATAACTGCAGAAACTTCTCGATTTCTCCGGAGTCACTTTTGAACAGCTAAAAGATTACAATTCAGCAATTTAATACAAAGTTTTGCAAAAAAATAATGCTGAATATTACTTGTAAGAGTCGCGTCCGTCTCTGTCGGTGATCAAGCGAACTTTTGTTCATTTTAACAATTGAAAAGGATAGCATTGTGCCTGTAATGATTTTCTTGATGTACGAAGGTCTTAAGCGTTTCGTTTGTCTATGCATCAACAAAAGGAATCTTCTTTGATCCTGTCGACCAGGCACCAAAGGGTGTTTCAGCCACCCCAAGGACAAAGGTCAAAGAGGGGAGGGTGTCAACCTCCCCTAAAACTGAGGTTTCCTGTTTGGAAAAGAAAGCAGGGAGGACTCCTGGTTGAACTTCTATGTGAGCAAGTTGAACTAGAGCAGGGCTGTCCAACTGGCGGCCCGTGGGCTGCATCCGGCCCACCAACACAAATTGTGCGGCCCGCCAACTTCTTATTCAGCATATTTCTTTTTTCAGAATTTTATGGTATCAAGAAGCATCCGAGACTACCATTCTTGGTCAAGCCAAGGTCCCCGAAGTTTCCTCTTGATCTCAAATTGTTTTATAATCCTTCTGTTCCATTGTTTTATAATTAATAATTCAACTATTAATTGTTATTGTATAAGAGGTAAGAGGTTATTGTTCAACTTTTCCAAACTGCGGCCCGCCAGGTGATCAGTGACCAGAATTCTGGCCCATGGGCTCTTTGCAGTTGGACAGCCCTGATCTAGAGTAATCTCCTCTCTGGATGATAGGTTGCATCTGCTTGAGTTTGTTTCCTTTTTGTTAAATAAATGAACAGTTTTAAGTTTTAATCATCTACAGCTGGTTATTTCGTCTCCATACCTGCTCCTTATATGAGACCCATGCAAAGTCATAGCCAAAACAACTAGGGTGTGATGGAATACCAGACGTAGAGACAGCGTGACCGCTCAGCGTTTACATTACTCTTTTCACACAGCATGTTAAAAGTTTTCAGTACTGTGTAGAAAAACCAAACTGAATTTAGTTGAAATTTGAGTAGACAAACTCTAGAATCCCTGATGACAGAAAAATGGAAATATTTGAATCAGGGTCCATGTTGCTATAAGAAACACTGTTCTGAAAAATAAGTTGTTAAAGCTAAAAAACTACTCAAATTTTTAAATGCATAAATTTTAATTTACCTTTTACAATTAACTATTGTGTAAATATTTTAAATTTAATTTTAATTTAAAGGGAATGCCAAGAATTGTCGGCTTCCTTACCCCTTATTTTATGGAATGGGGCTTGTCCATGTCACCTTGAATTTTCCCATGCTGACCATCCGTGGGTTGCCGTTTTTCTCTCCCCGTCTTTCATCCTTTGTCCAGCTTGAGTATTGCTAGGTGCCATAAAATTCCTAGGCTTTTCTTCCTACTCACGCTACGTTTTGGTGATTGTTGTGGGTTCTTGCTGGCAGGATTTATCTACTGACCTTGCCATGCTCGGTGTTGAATGTGCTTCATTTTGGCCAAAATTGGGAGACAGGTCACCCGCATCATTTTCAAAATAAAAGTATATTTTTTGCTTTTGGGATCATGTCGAGGGAAGTGTATTTTTTGACAAAGTCAGCAGGTTACAGAAAATAATAAAAGTTCCTTTGAGCTAATCAATGGGACTCTTTTCTATTATTCAATTTTCATTTACCACTGTTCTAAAAGTGAAGTAAAACCTACCATATCGATACACTGAATTGTTTCTGCCGCCATATAGTTCCACTAAAGAACTGGTGAAAGGTTATTGCGGCTTATGGAGAAATGCCATTATTGTCTTTCATCCTCCATAAGTAACAAGATTAGTATATTCAACAACATTAATAATTCTACAATATGTACTTATGTTTTAACTGTAATTAGTATGTTAAAATTTCAAATCACACTTTTCCTCCGGACACAAGTGCTTGATGTTGGCATGTCTGATATTGACTCTAAGAAAATTAAAGCTCATCAGATCATTGGCTCTGGTGCATTTGTGTAGGAATAGAACTTGCTGATATCGTACAGCAAGTTTCGGTAAATTAGGTGGAATTCTTGCTTCACTGTGTTACTGAAGAAAATATATATGTTAAAACTATAAAATAATTAGAATTAGGGTGGGGCGGCCCAAAGCCTATTGTATTGAACCCCCCCCCCCATTCACTGGAGCAAGGAGTTCCAGCACAAGGTTCAGAAATATTAACTATTAGATCTCAGAGAGACCAATAGCTGAGATAAATTTCAGCAGCAATTTAACCGGGAAGTTAATCAACTCCCATGGCTCGATGAAGTGATACCCAAGGAATTCAAATCTCTTGGCACAGTAGTAGTCACATTCACACAAAACATGTGAAGAACTGTCCTCTGCCATATGGCATCCCCTACATACCGGGCTATCCATAATGCCAATAATGTTGAGGTGCCTCTTAAGGCAACAATGGCCAGTCAACAGGCCAATGGCCACCCTTAGCTCTTTTCTACGGAGCTTAAGTAGCTCATTAGCCCTCATCCAGGGATATCTCTGGTTAAGCTCCTTGGCTTGCCTTTGATTGCCAGAATCAAGCCAGGCCCTTATAAAATAATTAATAATCAATGAGTGGTTATTGATTAACAGTTATTAGATTTGTTTATAAAAACGTTGCAACATACCTCTAATCCTATACTTAAATTAGAAATTTAAATAAATGCTGGTAATTGACTTGCTAATTCAAATTATTTGTTGTGTGATAGATGTGTATGCTGAATGTATATAAATAGTTATAAACAATTGAGTACAACTGATTTAATTAACCAAAACACTTTATTCAACATCATTTTTTAAGTACAGGTGATGCCATTCAGAAAATAATGTTCATCAAAGTTATAAAAGTTTAAAAATAGAAAATGTTTTTGAAGGGAAAGGAGTCATAAACGTTGCATGTTGGCACATTGCACAAACGAAATATATAACTGAACTTGGAATGTTAATGCCCTTATTTTACTTGCTTAGGATTTTTTTTCTAAATCTTAGTTTTGCAAGTATTACTTGGTAATGTGTGCAGTCATATAAGGGAAAAAAAATAACATGACATCTGTTTTATAAACTTATTGGAATTAATCAAAATAAATTCCCTTCCAAAATCTTTTAATAGACAATTCATCATTTTGATTATTTCTGTAAATGAATGTTTTCCCCGGTAGTCATAGAAAATGGCCATTACCGAATGTAAATGTTGGTGATATGTACAATAAGATAAGGGTTATATTTGATATCATTTGTCACTCACTCGCTTTGTGTGTCACACTTAGTGTATCATTCGAGCATTCTCTAGAAAGTCTGTGATGGAAAACAGAGGTATAAACCACTGACGAAGTGGTAAAATAGCTTTAGGATAATGAAACTGTCGCAGAGTCTTGGGAAGACGTTGATGCTTTAGTTTATATTTTCCTCCTCGTCCTTTGGTGTGACTCTGCGATTTTGTTGCCTGCGTGCTGGACTCTGGAGAGATTCTTCGTTTTCCTCTGGTGGTGGAGCTGGTTCACTGTAAAGACATGAAAAGATCATTCAAATGAGACACAGAGAAGTAGAATTATATATTAAAGTTTAGTATGTATCAGTGATGGCTCTTCTACTTGTGCAGATATGCACATGATCTTCTAAAGAAAAGAGATGTTACTGGCAGTATGAAACGTCAGCATTCTATAAAATACCTAGGCATTGTATAGAATGCTGGGCCTTTTTAGGCTAAAGTATGAAATGTAAGAATTGTTACATCCTTTCCTTAGGCATTGTATGTAATACCTAGGCATTCTATGGAATAACAAATGCTAAATGAAAGAATTGTTACGTACTTTCCTTAGACATTGTATGTAATACCTAGGCATTTCATGGAATGACAAATGCTCAGTGATGACTCTTCTATTTGTGCAGATAAGCACATGATCCCCTGAAGAAAAGAGATGTTTCTGGCAACGTATGAAACGTCAGCATTCTATAGAATGCCTAGGCATTGTATAAAATGCTGGACATCTTTAGGCTAAAGTATGAAATGTAAGAATTGTTACATCCTTTCCTTAGGCATTGTATGTAATACCTAGGCATTCTATGGAATAACAAATGCTAAATGAAAGAATTGTTACGTACTTTCCTTAGGCATTGTATGTAATACCTACGCATTTTATAGAATGACAAATGTTCAGTGACGGCTCTTCTATTTGTGCAGATAAGCACGTGATCCAACAAAGAAAGATGTTTCCAGCAACGTATGAAACGTCAGCATTCTATAGAATACCAAGGCATTGTATAGAATGCCAGATGTTTTTAGGCTAAAGTATGAAATGTAAGAATTGTTACATCCTTTCCTTAGGCATTGTATGTAATACCTAGGCATTCTGTGGAATGACAAATGCTCAAATAGAAGAGCAACCATCTTCTATTATAATTATTATATTATTATATAATAATAATAATAGAAGAATAACCATCCATCGTGAAGTATCTTATACACACACAATACATATATATATATATATATATAATATATATATTTATATATATATATATATATATTATATATGTATATATAATGTTTTGTATATTAGATATTCAAGAAAAAATTGACCTAGTTAACAGAAACCGATTAATCAAAATTCGGATACTACCCTTCCGAAATCATCAATAACAGTTAGGCAGTGTTCATAAGTGGAGAAACTTTTGCATACTACTGCTATTAGACAGACAGGTAAATATTCCTTACCATCCAGCCACGTTAGTTGCCCAGTCGCATCTCAGGGAATCACCGTTGAAAGCCAATCCAGCCGGGCACCTCTGCAGTCTTGGATAGCCACCAACACACAGCCAGTATCTCACACATGAACCTTGGATGGGTTTCACGCCATTTGGAATATCTTTGCACAGAGCTAGAATGGAAGATTTTTTTTTTAATTAGTGGAATTATTATTTATTTATTTATGATAATCTAGTCATATATAAATGAATATAAACAAGACTTTGACGCAAAGCTAAAATATTGCGTTAATGGATATATGTAGATGATTACTTATATTTCATCTGATAGATGGCAGCAGGAGACACTTCGCGTCTTCGCGATAACCTATCTCAGTGGTCCGCAAACTTATTAAACAAAGAGCCAAATATAAACATTACAACAATTTAAAAAAACATTGGGAGCCAAATCTGCTTGTTTAGTAAACTGTCGTTACACTAAATATGTATTACGCTAAATAATAAATATTTATACTTAATATATTATTATGATATTGATTAATGGTATATATAAGACAAAACTGTATAATAATGGTCTGTGATGTCAATTTGTACCCCCCCCCTCCATCACTTTAGAAAAAGTATGCACGTGCATGCTTGTGGTACCTTTATATCACACCGGAGTACGCCGAGAACTTACGAACAATTTCAGCCGGTACGTGGTTTGTGTTTACGTTTAAGAAAACTAATAAAATTAAACTCGATGTTCGTTACGTATTTTTACAACAATATAAAATTTTAATTACCTATCTATGTTTTAACTTAAACAAAAAATTATACATGTTCTCGATTTATAGAAGAATTTTTAATTTATCCAAATAAGATGTAATTTTTTTCTTACCAAGTTTTTTTTTTAAAAAATGAAGATATTATTGCGCCTTCCGTGGATATTTGTGCCAGAGCAGCACTTAAGGAGCCAAAGGGCCACATGCGGCTCTGGAGCCGCACTTTGCCGACCACTGGCCTATTTCAAGAATGTTGAAACTTTTTCGATAAGGGTGTGGTAGGATTATTTTTAATTGTATCAAACACTTTTAATTGTATCAATTTTGATATGTTTATAAATTGCCATAGTTGCAGCACCACATCTATTTCCAGTCAGGAGTCGCCCCTGGTTTTATAGATTTGATGTAAATATGATTTGAATTCCTTGATTTATGTTCGTTGAATAGAGTTAGTTCAGTTTCCCCTGAAAAATAATAACGAATTAAACTTTATGCGTCGTCCTTTTAACTATAAATAACTAGCTCCTGTTTAACCAAACAGTAGAACGTAGTGCCCCAAACCAAAGCTCCATCCAGGGATAGATCAAATTTCGTACTCTGATATTTTTTCAAAGGCATTTATGTATTGATGAGTTCTTAAAAAAATTATCTTACATATATACAGTCAGTGCCGGCTGTATGATCACCCGCTTATAAGGTCACTCCGCTTATATGGTCAGTTTTCTAAAGTCCCGTCTAACTTAATAGGGAACATACCTCGAATTGCAGATTATTTGGGGGACCTTAGCAGATAGCTGTATTTCCCTTCTTGAGACTTATTAGATTTTTCAGGGTGTGCATCCGGAATTGTCAGTTCAATTATGGGATAACATACATAAAGTTAAAATTACATGAAAGGTAAAAAATACAATTTGTCCCTAGACAGCAAATAAGAAATAAATAAAGATACAGAAATAAAAAAATAGAAAGTAGTAAAGTATAAAAAATAGGGAAAAGGTGATGCAATAATTATATAGATTTTTTATTATTTTAAATTTTTTATTTTAATATTTATTATAAATAACAAAAATAATATAAAATAAAAAATGAAAATAATGAAGAACGAAATGGAGAGGTGATAGAGTGCTAACTTGAGGAGCAAGTGTCATAGTGGCGCCATCTAAAATCGGCGTGAGAAATTAAGTAGTTTAGAATTTGGAATAAACAAGAAATTGGAATAGAATATGATTTTGGGGAAGCATGGCAGCTCTGGGTCTCTTACGATTCCTGGTTTCCCTAAAAATAGGGAACATATGTTAAAGCACACCGCTTATATAGCTATTTTCTTTTTCTTGTTACTGGTTATATGGTCAGTTTCAACGAATTTCCGTTTTTTTTTTTTTTTTTTTTTTTTTTATTTTTTTTTTTTTTTAATAAAGAAGTCAGTGTTAAATCGGAGAGGACTCGAATTTAAGCCTTTATTTCCCTCTCTTTCCCCCTTTCTTGTTTGTGTAGACATCACCTCTCTCACTTCTCTTGCCCCCTGATAAGAGCTGGACATCTGTCTGTTTATTGGTTGAAGTGATCTCTCCCTGCTCAAGTTGAAATTGAGACGAAACAAGTAAAGGAAAATTTTGTTGCATTTGGATCATACGTCACGAATAAGAACGTTCATTTTTTAATTATGGCTTCGAAAAGAAAGAATTTATCATTTGCTGCCAAAAATGAATTGATTGAAAAATTTTAAAAAATCTAATCTTTCAAAGGCTACTTTCGCCAAAGCAAATTCGATTACCCGGACGACATTAAACAACATTTTAGCTGCCAAACTTTGGTCCTCAAGTGTTGAAATCGGTGATCAAGAAAGAAAACGTCAGCTCTTGTCACCTTATGGGAATGTGGATAAGGCTCTTCTGTTATGGATTAAAAATGCACGGTATATGCACAATAGGGTTGTATTGTTCCGCATATGGCCACCCCGCTTATAGGGTTTGGTTTTTCTGGACCTCTGAGCTGACCATATAACCGATACAGACTGTATATATAATTTCTTATTGCACATTTGTGAACTAAACTGTAAAAAGTCTTATTTAGAAAAAATGATTGATTTAATGCGTTGATATCGTTTTGTCTTTGAAAGCTAAGTTTTCTTGATATAACAAATAATCGATGTCATTGGGTAAAAAATTATTTAGCAGAACATATAGTTTTCTTTTGATATCTACAAGTTAATTAAAAAAATTATAAAATTAAAATAAATAGTTGAAATAGTTGCTGAAATCATTGCTGTTTAAGAAATACAAAATTCTTTATGTCAGCTTTTAGTTCATTCAAAACAAAGAAGTTTAAATGATGAATGCAACTATGGTAATGATATATTTAATTAACATGTTATGACTCTCATCATTTGTCCTTACTCTTTTCTTTTCTGTCTTAATAACATGTTGTCATTTTTTCCCCTTCCTGCTATGGAATTTTTGCTTTTGTCTTGTACCCCATGTCGGTTCTGTGGTTAAAAACAACAGTCACCAACACGCAACCTTTTGGAGGAACTTGTAATTAATTACGTCTGAAATTTTCAAGGTTCTTTTTGTAAGCTTTTCACTAAGAGGGTTAAGGTGGAACTGATAAGGCACACTATAGTCTGTTTTTTTTTATAGATTCGCGTAACTGATTACTGCTTTAAACATCTCTAAGGTCAAAGAGGCAGTTACTGGAGTGGAGTGTGACTAAAGAAAAATGTGTAAATTTAAGCTAATGAATTATGTTTTCTTTTTCTTTTTAGTTGATTTCTCTGTCAATGCTATTTCGTAACCTTGTAGAAACAGGTGCAAATTATTCTACTGACGTCAGACATTTTCATAAATGGTACACTATTTATGAGGTTTCTTTAGGTAGATTCACAAGTAAACTTTTAAACCTGATTATCTTTTTTCTTTCGAAAGACAATTGCACATAAAACGAGACAAACAATTAATTAAGAAAAAACGTTAATAAACGCATATTATGTCGTGAATTTCGAATACATTATACACAAGAAGATATAAATGAGAGAGTCTTGACGTTGACGACAATTTTAACACTTAAATATCATTATAAATTTATTTCAAATAGTTTGTCAATTTGACCAACACAAGTAATGTTAGTTCTTGATTATATACTAGAAGGCTAGCTTCTTGGGGTCAAGTAATGGAGCGTACAGTAATTGGTTAAAAATGGTTCAATCTTGCTGCTTCTACTTAAGCTGATTCTTTTCTACGTCATTCCTTTGCCATGATCTCTGTTCATTTTGCTGAGAAGACAAACAGCCCTGCTCACTCGCTAAGGGTGATAGAGGTTACAAACCCGACCTGTCCAGCCAGAGTTGGAGTAAGATAAGACGCTGAAAACACTGCCAGTCCTCTTTCCGTAAGTAGCCAACTAATAACAGCTAGGGTGTTTATTAATATAACTCTTTGTTAAAACACAAAGTAGTAAAACAAGTCAACAGCAAAGTCTTATAAATCTATGTTCTTGTGTTTAGCTTTCTAGTATCTTCATCATAGATGTTCCGAGTCCAGCGACTCAAATGGGTGACATCTATTTCATCATTAAGGTTGCATAATTGGTCCGGATATAGGTTCAGCAATAATGCTTGGAGATGCAGTCATGGCCAGTACTGAAAGATAAGTACAGACCTTTCCTTTAGCCATGAAGGGATAATTAAAGATTTTCCTATCAACTTTTTACCTCCGTTTGTCCCCCAGATATCTTTCCAAAAGGCTTCTATGAAATATCTTCTAATCAATCTTTAGATGGTGTAAGGAAGAATCGGATTATCAGATAATTATGTAATTTATCCAACTCCAAATAAAGTATAATTCTACAAAACATGTTGTCGGTAATTACACGAAATATAAGAACAAAACTTACGGTGTTGTTGGCATCCAGGAACTTTGTCTGGCCAGTCACAAGCGTGTTCCACCTCGTTGTACAAGAGAGAGAAGGGGCACATCTGAACTGTACCGGTTCCGTTCCAGCAGTGCCAGTATCTGGTACAGCTCTTGGAGTGGGGGAAGATACCGAAAAGGTAAGGACAGTTGCCACTGCCTTGTGGTGGTTCTACAAAATAAATATAAGGCATATGATATTATAGATACAATTAAGCACAGCACGGCCGTAGCTAAAAAATGTTTTTTTTTTTTTGGTAAAACAAACGAAGATTATGCTGTAATTTGTAAAAAAATTGTTACATCAAACTACAGGTACTGATATTTAGGTGCATAAATGAGGACTGTAAGAAAATACATTTTATTGTATTAAATGGTTAAACTAAGATATAATAAATGGATATTAATTTATTCGGGTAATCTTTTAATGAAAGTCAATCATATATATATATATATATATATATATATATATATATATATATATATATATATCTTTGGTGCTGTCTTTGAAAATAACAACTGGGGAAAAAGATATAATTTTGAATTATATAAGATCTTTAACAGTGATGATGTTATCAAATCTATAAAGCTGAATAGAATGAGATGGGCAGGACATGTAATGAGAATGAGCCCAGAACGAACAACTTTGAGGGTTTTTAATGCACTCCCTTCCAATAAAAGACCAAAAGGAAGGCCTAAGAAACGGTGGAAAGACTGTGTGGATGAAGATTTTGCCATCTTAAAGGTAAAGAACTGGAGATCAATTGCTGGGAGAACGGCAGATTGGGAAAAGCTTCTAAGGAAGGCCCAGGCCCACAAAGGGCTGTCGTGCCAATGCTGATGATATATATATATATATATATATATATATATATATATATATATATATATATATATATATATATATATATGGAAGGAGACTTTTGCGTCACCTCGAAGGGGAGTACTCTGAGCTGCCGTTCCATGACATCTCAAATATGTTCTATCGGATTGAGATCCGGTGAGTTAAGCTGCCAGGACATTACTTGGAATTCAGTCTCATGTTCCTGAACCACTTCAACACAATTTTAACCTTGTGACATGGGGCATTGTCCTGTTGGAACATTCCATTTCCAGCTGGAAAAACAAAGACCATGTAAGGGTGCAACTGGTCCGCAATGATGTTTAGATACCCTGTAGCATTCATGGTCTGCTCTACCACAAACACGGGTCCCAGAGATGCCCAAGAGAACGTCCCCCAAAACATAATACTACCACCACCGGCCTGTGTATAAGGGAGCAACTGTTCGCCTGGAAGACGTAGTATCGGGACACTGCCATCAGCGTGGGGATTGACAAACCGTGATTCATAGTTAGAAATCATTAACGACAACGTAATAGGAGAAAGACACACCTTCGAGTGGAACTATAGAGAGTAAAGAAGCTGACATGGAAGTAGACAATAGGAATTTGTTTAGGTAGCAACTCCAAAAAAGGGAGTCCTGAGCAGGAACTCGGGCTGATAACATCCTCCACGCTTTTCGTGGTAAAATGTGAGAATAAAGGATATCTAAATGGCATAGCCATGGACAGAAGGATTACAATAAAGAAGTTTTTATATAATGAAATGTGTCTTCCATGCCTTAACCACTCGGACTCAGTAGCGTATGCAGAAGTTTTTCAAGGGGGTGGGTTTATAATTCTAAAAAATAATAGTCCGCATAATTTCTACTAAAATTTTTATTTTTGCCCTTTTGTTGGAGTACAAGGGGGTGTTTAAACCCTAATCCCCCCTTGCTTACGCCCCTACTAGGACCGTGTGATATATATATTTGGATTTAGTATATATAAGTATACCATTTCCATCTGTATACATGGTATCACGATCTCAAGTCACCTTATGGGAATGTGGATAAGGCTCTTCTGTTATGGATTAAAAATGCACGGTATGTGCACAATAGGGTTGTATTGTTCCGCATATGGCCACCCCGCTTATAGGGTCTGGTTTTTCTGGACCTCTGAGCTGACCATATAACCGATACAGACTGTATATATAATTTCTTATTGCACATTTGTGAACTAAACTGTAAAAAATCTTATGTAGAAAATTGATTGATTTGATATGTTGATATCGTTTTGTCTTTCGAAGCTAAGTTTTCTTGATATAACAAATAATCGATGTCATTGGGTAAAAATTATTTAGTAGAACATATAGTTTTCTTTTGATATCTACAAGTTAATTAAAAAAATTAGAAAATTAGAATAAATAGTTGAAATGGTGACTGAAATCATTGCTGTTTAAGAAATACAAAGTTCTTTATGTCAGCTTTTAGTTCATTTAAAACAAAGAAGTTTAAATGATGAATGCAACTATGGTAATGACATATTTAATTAACATGTTATGACTCTCATCGTTTGTCCTTACGCTTTTCTTTTCTGTTTTAATAACTGTTATCATTTTTTCTCCTTCCTGCTATGGAATTTTTGCTTACGTCTTGTACCACATGTCGGTTCTTTGGTTAAAAACAACAGTCACCAACACGCAACGTTCTGGAGGAACTTGTAATTAATTACGTCTGAAATTTTCAAGGTTTTCTTTGTAAGCTTTTCACTAAGAGGGTTAAGGTGGAACTGATAAGGCACACTATAGTCTGTTTTTTTATAGATTCGCTTAACTGATTACTGCTTTAAACATCTCTAAGGTCAAAGAGGCAGTTACTGGAGTGGAGTGTGACTAAAGAAAAATGTGTAAATTTAAGCTAATGAATTATGTTTTCTTTTTCTTTTTAGTTGATTTCTCTGTCAATGCTATTTCGTAACCTTGTAGAAACAGGTGCAAGCTATTCTATTGACGTCAGACATTTTCATAAATGGTACACTATTTCTCAGGTTTCTTTAGGTAGACTCACAAATAGACTTTTAAACCTGATTATCTTTTTTCTTTCGAAAGACAATTGCACATAAAACGAGACAAACAATTAATTAAGAAAAAACGTTAATAAACGCATATTATGTCGTGAATTTCGAATACATTATACACAAGAAGATATAAATGAGAGAGTCTTGACGTTGACGACAATTTTAATACTTAAATATCACTATAAATTTATTTGTAATGTTTTGTCAATTTGACCAATACAAGTAATGTTAGTTCTTGATTATATACTAGAAGGCTAGCTTATTGGTTAAAAAGGTGCAATCTTGCTGCCTCTACTTAAGCTGATTCTTTTCTATGTCATTCCTTTGCCATGATCTCCTGCTCATTTTGCTGAGAAGACAAACAGTCCGGCTCACTCGCTAAGGGTGATAGAGGTTACAAACCCGACCTGTCCAGCCAGAGTTGGAGTAAGATAAGACGCTGAAAACACTGCCAGTCCTCTTTCCGTAAGTAGCCAACTAATAACAGCTAGGGTGTTTATTAATATAACTCTTTGTTAAAACACAAAGTAGTAAAACAAGTCAACAGCAAAGTCTTATAAATCTATGTTCTTGTGTTTAGCTTTCTAGTATCTTCATCATAGATGTTCCGAGTCCAGCGACTCAAATGGGTGACATCTATTTCATCATTAAGGTTGCATAATTGGTCCGGATATAGGTTCAGCAATAATGCTTGGAGATGCAGTCATGGCCAGTACTGAAAGATAAGTACAGACCTTTCCTTTAGCCATGAAGGGATAATTAAAACTTTTCCTATCTACTTTTTATCTCCATTTGTCCCTCAGATATCTTTCCAAAGGCTTCTATGAAAGATCTTCTAATCAATCTTTGAGCGGTGTAAGAAGGAATCGGATTATCAGATAATTATGTAATTTATCCAACACTAAATAAAGTATAATTCGACAACACATGCCGTCGGTAATTACACGAAATATAAGAACAAAACTTACGGTGTTGTTGGCATCCAGGAACTTTGTCTGGCCAGTCACAAGCGTGTTCCACCTCGTTGTACAAGAGAGAGAAGGGGCACATCTGAACTGTACCGGTTCCGTTCCAGCAGTGCCAGTATCTGGTACAGCTCTTGGAGTGGGGGAAGATACCGAAAAGGTAAGGACAGTTGCCACTGCCTTGTGGTGGTTCTACAAAATAAATATAAGGCATATGATGTTATAGATACAATTATGCACAGCACGGCCGTAGCTAAAAAATGTTTTTTTTTTGGGTAAAACAAACGAAGATTATGCTGTAATTTGTAAGAAAATTGTTACATCAAACTACAGGTACTGATATTTGGGTACATAAATGATGACTGTAAAAAAATACATTTTATTGTATTAAATGGTTAAACTAAAATATAATAATTGGATATTAATTTATTCGGGTAATCTTTTAATGAAAGTCAATCATATATATATATATATATATATATATATATATATATACATATATATGGAAGAAGACTTTTGCGTCACCTCGAAGGGAAGTACTCTGAGCTGCCGTCCCGTGACATCCCAAATATGTTATGTCTATCCGGTGAGTTAAGCTGCCAGGACATTACTTGGAATTCAGTCTCATGTTCCTGAACCACTTCAACACAATTTTAACCTTGTGACATGGGGCATTGTCCTGTTGGAACATTCCATTTCCAGCTGGAAAAAGAGAGGCCATGTAAGGGTGCAACTGGTCGGCAATGATGTTCAGATACCCTGTAGCATTCATGGTTTGCTCTACCACAACCACGGGTCCCAGAGACGCCCAAGAGAACGTCCCCCAAAGCATAATACCACTACCACCGGCCTGTGTATGACCTACTGTGCATTAAGGGAGCAACTGTTCGCCTGGAAGACGTAGTATCGGGACACTGCCATCAGCGTGGTGATTGACAAACCGTGATTCATAGTTAGAAATATTTAGAACTCATTAACGACAACGTAATAGGAGAAAGTCACACCTTCGAGCGGAACTATAGAGAGTAAAGAAGCTGACGCGGAAGTAGATAATAGGAATTTGTTTAGGTAGCAACTCCATAAAAGGGAGTTCTGAGGGGCGACTCGGGCTGATAACATTCTCCCCACTTGTCGTGGTCAAATGTGAGAATAAAGGATATCTAAATTGCAAAGCCATGGACAGAAGGATTACAATAAAGAAGTTTTTATATATGAAATGAAATGTGTCTTCCATGCCTTAACCACTCGGACCATGTTATATATATTTTGATTTAGTACATATAAGTATGCTATTTCGTGGAAGATCATTACAACCTTACTGGTAGTATTTTACTGGTAGTACCTTACTGGTACGACCTTACTGACTTATAATATAATTAAACTTCACGATCATGGGTCATTCCTGTCAAATCAAATAGCCTTACAACTTCACCATTGCTATAAAATCACCAAATTTTACGGTAATTTCATCACTTCATATTTGGTTTTTGAGCTACACGGGGGACTGCTGTTTTTAGTGAACACATGGGAAATACGAAGGACTCCACTGCGCCTTCATAGAAAAGAAAAAAGGTTAGAAATGTGATGAGGCGATTTAGATCAGTAATATAATTGATTAATTCATACGAGAAGTAAAATGCTTGGGATCTAAACCTGACCTCATCACATCTTTTGTAAAGGACAGAAGACAATAAAAATTATTTCAACGAATTTTTTCGTCATGTGCGGTATTTTCGGGGGGGGGGGTTCTGATCCCAGTCCCAGATTAGAATCCCTTCTCCGTACATGACACTAAATAAGAATGTACCTTTGTGGAGTTGTTTTGAGTCCCTAAGGGACAGTGCCCAATTTGAAGGGGCAAGGTTTTTCCTCTTTGGCGGTTTCAAGGCGGGGTCAAGGATATCAATTAGATTTTTACAACTATCCCGATTGGACGAAAAGAAAGAAGAGGGAACAAAGATAAAATTAAAATAAAATAAGAAAAGTCCAGAAAAAAGAGAGAGGTTCAAGAGTGGAGTCAAATCGAAGGGAGCAGAGCAGTCGAGTCGAGGAGACAAGTCCGACTGTCAGTGTTCGAGGAATCGAGTCGAGTTGAAGTCAGAGTTCGGAGGTCGAGAGTTCGACAGCACGTGTTCAGGATTCGAGGACAGAGTACGGGGATCAAAGGAGTTGGGCCCAAAGAACACCTCGACATCTCTCAACGACCAGAATTTTCCAGCTCATCCGCTTTTCAGTATCACCCCGAGTTATATTAGAAGGCCACATACCAGAGGGGATACGGAGTCCACATTATCATCACATCAATCGAAAGGTATCTACAAGAGCTCGCAACAGTACAGTCTTGGCACACCCAAAAGATCCACAAAGGTAAGCATTATTATACATATTTGAAATTGAGATTGGGTCTTCTCTCCTATATACATAAAGTTAGCTAATTGATAGGAAATTATTATTATCATATCTTAATTGGTGTGGCACCTATTTTGATTATATTAAAAAGTAAATCGTATGAAACTTAATATAAATCTTCTATATTAATAATGTATATATTGTAACGTCACAGCTCTAAAATAGGTAACTTGGTAGCGTTATGGTCGAGCATGGGTTCTTCAAAGACCTCATGAAGATGACACATCGGACACAAGCGAGATGGAGAAGAAAGAAGGATTTATTCTGGTATATACAAGTATTTACATCATTTACATTCTCGGCAAGGCTCATTCATTCTCGCCCGTTGGACAACAACTCCTAGCGTCTTCTCCCACACCAAACGACGCTTGGCCCTCGTGACGTCACTCAAAATCCCCCACACCCCATATCTCTGTCTTTTCTCGAGGAGAGAATGGAGGCATAGGGATCCCCCAGATACAAAGAACACGTTCGACTGACGTCAGAGCGAGCCGTAATACACAAACAAATACATATTAAAAGTTTTCCAGTAGCGTGATGCTACAATATAATTGTAATAAATTGACTTATTTTTACTTTAAAGCTGTTTTCAGTCGTTCTTAATTCATTTTATTAGTTTATTCTTATTTTAAATCTGTAGTCTCTCAGAACCTGTGGTTGAATTTAAACTTAAAATATCTACACAACGTAATTCAAATAATATTTAGTCTTTGTGACTAACAAAAATAAACAACCACTATAAATTTGATCATAGATGAATACCTAATTTTAAACGAGAGCTACACGACAAGAAGATCATTCCCAATTATTTGGGGGAATAATAATATTCAATTTTTATCATTTTGCACCCATTTTCCTTCAAAGGAAGAAGTGGGAAGGATTTCTAAGAAAGGGGGCGGAGCAGATGCCCCATTATTAATCGGGTTCTAAGAAATAGAAACAATAACATTTACTCACGTCCCATAATCCTTCCTGTGGCTTCATCGGGGCATCCTACCCTGTGGGCGTAGTCGCAGTGCTCGATGAGTCCCCTTCCGCCCCCTGCGAAGGCGAGTCCGTTGGGGCAGAGCTGCAGGTAGGGCGTTCCATCCACGCATTCGTAGTAGTAGTCACAGTAGTCCTCGTGTGGGAAGTAGCCGTTTTCACGCTTGCAGACGTCTTTCCTCTGTGCCAGGGCTGCAAAGGAAGAGAAGAAAATGTCAAAAGTCATTGTGGACAACAAGGTAGTGACATATTTGTACAGACCTACAAATCGCATCCAGCTGCACAGAAAACTTTCTCATAGAGGTTTTAGCATACTTTTCTGTTAGGTTCCTAGTCACGTGGGTATTTCTTGTAGCGAGAAAGTGGACACCTTATCGAGACAGGCAACTAGATCTTACACTGCTAGTCACGTGGGTATTTCTGGTAGCGAGAAAGTGGAATATCTTAGCGAGACAAGCAACTATATCTTACACTGCTAGTCACGTGGGTATTTCTGGTAGCGAGAAAGGGACATCTTAGACAGGCAACTAGATCTTACACTGCTAGTCACGTGGGTATTTCTGGTAGCGAGACAGGCAACTACATCTTACACCAGTGCTCTCTCTGCCTTACAGTGATATCAAAAAAGCCATTTCCTTCATCACAAATGACCACTGGAATGTCTAATAAAACTTGGAAACTCGAAACAAGCTTTACTTTCTTAGACTGTCTATCTCTCTTTGGCCATGTTTCCCAAATCGCAAATTGGATGTCATTTTAACACGTCTTTGCATCGGTCACACTAGAGTCACCCATAAACATTTAATTTTGGCTGAGCCTGCTCCACAATGTTCTTCCTGTCACACTCACCTCACCGTTCATCACATTTTAACTTCATGTACGGCTTTTACACGATTTAGTATATATAAGTATACCATTTCCATGTGTATACAGGGTATCACGATCTCAAGAAACATCATTACAACTTTACAGGTAGATGATACAATACAATTAAACTTCACGATCATGGGTCATTCCCTGTCTTCACTTCACCATTGCTATAAAATCACCAAATTTTACGGTAATTTCATGATTTCATATTTGGTTTTTGAGCTACACGGGGGACTGCTGTTTTTAGAGAGCACATGGGAGACACGAAGGGCTCCACTGCCCTTTCATAGAAAAGAAAAAGGTTAGAAGTGTGATGAGGCGATTTAGATCAGTAATATAATTGATTAATTCATACGAGAAGTAAAATGCTTGGGATCTAAACCTGACCTCATCACATCTTTTGTAAAGGACAGAGGACAATAAAAATTATTTCAACGTATTTTTTCGTCGTGGGCGTTATTTTCGGGAGGGGTTCTGATCCCAGTCCCAGATTAGACAGATTCTGATTAGTCCAGATTAGACAGATCTGTCCCAGATTCCCAGATTTTACAATATATGTTTTAAAACTTTTCATCTCAGTTTGAGCGAACTTTTGGGCGAATCCTCCCCACCCAAAATTATTTGAATTTCTCATCGAAGCTTCAGCAGCATCGAAGAAGTGCCAAATAGATATAACAAAATTTTAGAATTATTCTTAAACTCATTAAAAAATAAATTAAAAATATTCGCACACCCAATCCACCAATATGAGAATATTGTTTTCCTGTGTTATTTTCTCTGACTTTGATACGCGAAGCACGAGAGAAAGTATAGATGTATATAATAATATTTGGAACGTGCTTATGTTAGTATTTGACAAATTTAATAATTTTGACTGTTGAAAAAACTATTAGAAGGAAAGAGGAAAATAGCTGTCAATTTTTTTTAATTATAGAATACCGTTTTTTTTCCCTTTTTTTAAAAGTCGGATTGCCCATGTTCTGTATTCCACGTGTTGCAATTTGACCATCCACATGAGCGATCAATATTAATGTCACATGTCAAAGAATGTACGTGTTAGTTTATAATACCCTATACATGTGAAAAATGTGCAAATTTCTTGTTGGTTGGTTGGTTAGAATTTAGTGGCGCTAATTCCTGAAAGGACAAACTGCGCCAAACAAGACGAAAAAATAAAAAACAATGTAATAGATAAAACAGGAAATAAACATAAGAGAAAGGAATTTTGAGGATGAAACAGACGGAACTATAAGTTAAAACGATAAAAGCACATAAAAATCAAACAAACGGAGATAATAAATTGCAAATATATACAAGATAGATTAATACATTATAAGAAAATTAAAAAACAAAATTAAAATTGAGAAATTGAAAATCAAAAAATTGTTAAATTGAAAATTAAAAATTGAAATAAAGATTAACGGACAAAAAAATCACAGAATTCAGATTTCATAATAAAAACCCGTACAACGAAGAAAGGGAAACAAGCCTGGATGTGGCGTTTCACCGATGATTGTGTCAAGATTCGGCGATAAATTTTTAAAGAATTTTATATACATTGATTTGAGACAACAACACGATGACAAAATGTGTGCGACTGTGTAAGGTGTTTTACAATAAGCACACTGTGGAGGTGCCTCACCCAGTAAGAGATGGGAATGGGTGAGTCTGCAATGACCCACTCGTAGACGAGTGAGTATTACGTCATGTCTCCTAGAAGGGAGTTGGGGCCACTTGGTAATTTTTAATTTTACTTCTCGCAATTTATTTGACTACACGTTATTCCAACAGTTCTGCCATTTAGCATGTATTAATTCTTTGATGTAATTTTTTAAGTCGGAATATGGAATACCAGTATTAATGTAATTAGTAGCAGATTTTGCAGCTTTATCTACAAGTTCGTTGCCTTTGATGCCGACGTGAGCGGGAATCCAGCTAAAACAAATTTCTTGTATTACAGCAAAAAATTTCCAAACAATTTATTTCGGTTCAGGTTTGACTTATCATAAGTTCTTGAATCGGTTGAAGATCCCTTTTTCTCAATACATTTCATTTTATAATTTGGGGGACATGGATGTGACAAGTTAATTCCACCAGGTACCACAGGACCCTGCTACGATAGTGCCTCCCCCTTCCAAGAATCAAATAATCATGCAGTCTTCATTAATGAGACTCTGTCAGCTACACTCAACAGTAAAAATATGGGGCATCCTTCACGCCCCTCTGCTTCAAAGAGCTCTTAAAAAGCCATATAAACTAGTTTTCCGCGGAAGCTCCCCTGGTGTTTATTGCCTTCACCTTGAAATTCTCCCCTGCTAACCCAACAAGCAGTGCGTGAGAGAATCCTCCTTTCTTTACAGCACGATGTTAACCACTTCCCTGTCTAGTCGTTCCGGATTAAGAGTCGCACCCTAATTACCGCAGCAAATAGCGGGGCTCTAGCCCAATCCCAAGGACAACGATGGCTTTCGCTGGGGCACAAGGTGACGACAAAATCGAAAGTGCCCTGCAACAGCAAACGGGTTAGGATCGACGTTTGTGCTCAGCCAGAGGTGACTCTTTTTCGACCTTGGAACAGGATTGAGATGTTAAGGCGAATTACCTGGCGGGACATCTCGTTTCGCAACAAAAACAATGTGTTTTTTGGGGAAGGGATGTGAGTAACGGAAGTCTGCCTAATGAGAAAGAGAACTTTACCAGAGCGAAAGTCACAAATTGCTCTTCGGTATGTATAACAAAGAGTTGGGACATGTCCGAAAAGGAAATGTTTATGGGAATTAACCCCTTCCGGTAAAATGACGAGTCTAGCTCGTCATTAGTTTTTCATCCCATACCGCACAATGACGAGCTACACTCGTCATGCGATTAAAGTTACTGTTAAATATGATAATTAATTTAGTTTAAAATTTCTAGTGTACTGAATTTGGCAACACTTTTATCACTTGTGAAAATCACAAGTCACTATTGCATATTGTTTACTTGGTACAAGTCATCGCCAAATTAATGAGTCAGAATAAAAGAAAACCTACTAAGAAATGCGTGTGTGTTACAAGAATCCAATTAAAAGTGAGACTACGTGTCAGTGTAAACAATTAAGAATTCCTTTGCACTTTGTTTTGAAAAGTACCGCTAGCTTGAAGACTATTATCTGTATACCTTATTAATGTTTTGCTTTGATATTTTCTTAATTTTACTGTTTCTGATATTATTTAACACTATGTAAAAAGTGGATTTTAATTAAGAATATGTAAGAATTGTAAAATGAAACAAGTTTTTTAAATAAAAATTAAATGGTTATTTCATGCACAGTTTTTCATTATTAAATCATACCAGAAGGGGTTAAAAACCTTTGCGAACAATATGGGTGAAGGAACTTAGAAATAGCCATTTGAAAGCATGGAAAGTTATTAGACATACTAATATTTTAACTTTTACTATTATCTAAAACTCGACCTGATCAAATTAACCCATTAAAACTTAGCGTTGTTACTAGACAGTTAAAAATGTGTAGAATTTATGTTTTCTTTGAATGATGTGACAAATTGATAAATTTAATCGCCTGATTTTAACCGGGGAAAATAGGGCTTGAAATAATGGCATTAAACGCTAGAAAAGGGGGAAAGGGGTGGACTTCAAACGTTGCTAACCCTTACTCATCAAAAATCCAATATGGATGCCTCTATCCATTCCATTTAAACCGCTTCATAAATTCGTGACAGATGGGTAGACAACTTAGGCTATTATTATATAGGGGAGGTATAGATGTTTTATAAACAATTTACATTTCCCCCTATTGTTATTTTTAAATTCTTATTACATTATACTTTTTAGTTATAATCATAACTGTATATGATACCACACATTGTATTTTAGGGTTAAATTTAAAAAAGAATGTTAGGATATTGAAAATAGAATATAGCAGGATCATTTTGAAAATTTTATCGAGAAGTATAAATGCTTTTAATAAACAACTTATGCTTTCACCCCGTCTTCTCTTTGAAATCCATTTTTGATTATACTGGAAAATTCATTTTGAAACTCATCACATTGTTTTTTGACATAAATTTAAAGAAAAACATTGAAAAGGGATTTTGAAGGTCTCCCGTTCTCTCATAACAATAAAGTCAACTGAAATAAAATTGTTTTCAACATTCTGTTTTTTTTTCCCGGATATAAACTCCTAAAGGTATCGAGTTCTCAATCTGGTAAAAGGTTCCAAATGTGGAAAAACTGGAAACTCATGGATTTCCGCCAAGGCAGTCAACAAACACTAAAAATCAATCGTCTACCTGATAGTGAAATAAAAGGAACAGCGAGAGGTGAATGGGGGATATGTGATACCAAAGAATCCTGACAGAATCCTTCGAGAAAGAGGATTTTGTACCCAGGGACGGATTATCGCATAGACAATTCATATAAATGTCCAAACCCAGTTATTTGAAGGACTCGGTCAATCTGTTATTTTGAAAAGATTTGTAAAAAGATAGTTTGCTTTTTTTGCTGGGCAACTGGCAGTGCCGGATATACCATTCGGTGGCGTAGGCAATTGCCTATGGGTCCCACGCTTTTAAAAAACCCTTTCCGGCACAGTGTGTTCGGTGCGAACACACCAAACACATCACTTCTTTAGACACTGAAAATAATCGATAAATATTTCAAATACCAGTCTAAAGGCTAGTTTTGACCTTTTTTTTATATAATAGATGGCAGCACTTTACCAGCCTATCAATAATTTTGGGATATATATTGTTTTTTAAAACACTGATTTTTCAAAGAAAAGTTTGAGATTTTTTTTTTTTTTAAATAAGAAATAGAGTATAGAAAAAGAAATCTCTGTTATTTTGTCTATCATATGTTGATCTATCTATTCTGTATTACTTTTATTTTTTTACATGAAAATTGTGTCTGTTGTAAACAAGTGGTGTGTTCAGAGCGGACACACTGTGCCGGAAAGGTCCTGGCTGACGAGTGAGTCACAGAATTCCGATCTCATATTTCCCTCGCAGCGGAGGCTGCGTGCCTATCAGTGTTTACATTTTCTGCTTTTTTTCTGTTTCTTTCTTTAGTGGGTGTAATCATATAAGGGACTAGAAGCTTATTTGAAGGTTATTTGAGGTACTATTCACTTAATTTTTGATTTTCAGCAAGTGCAGACCCTTTTTTTGCTTTCTTTTATCCTGTGGATTTTGTTTAGTTTCGACTTCTACAAATTTTTTATTTGTATATATTTAACAATTATTTTTTCCTGTTAATTGTAAATTTTATAGTATTTTAATTAGTTTTCTTTAAACTTTATATTAGTTTAAATTGTTCCTAAAGGTCTGAGTATTATGGAATCACCGTAAATTCTTTAAGAATTACCTTCAGATATTGAGTCTGAATGTAGTAAGAGCAATAAGTCCTGGCCTAATTTGCCTCAAGTGGAAGGACAATCGATGTATGTCCCTTCATGTCCTGCAGTTGATCGCATTGAAGTTGAGAGGAAAGAAAATGGTGAAATAAGTTGTCCCAAAGCTATCTCAGCTTGACAGAGAAATAAATACAGTGAAACAATTCCGTTTATCTTTGGACAATGGGAAAAATTAAAAGCCCATCTTTAAAAAGGCTAATCTCTGAAGCTTACTAGATGCTCCCCAATATAAAATCCATATTTTCGATTTTCTAACTTTGAACTCATGCCAGCGAAGGGAAATTGAAGCAGATCAGCTTACTGTAGCACTAAACAGAAACCCCACGTATTGCAATATATGTGAAAAACCTGCAATGTAAATTAAGTTTTATAAAAGGTGGTAACGCATATTTAAAAAAATACAAGGAAAGATAATGAATGTATAAATATTGATGTAAATAGTGTAAGTATAGCTAATACCTTAATTTTATTTACATGCATTCATTTAAATCATTTAATCAAGAATTTATTATTTTTTTTAAATTTAATTTTTTTAAGGGGGGTGTAGAATAACATTCCTCCCCTTGGTGCATCCTGGGTAATACTAAATCTGCTACGAAGTTCTGATTATACTGTTATTAAATCTTGGGCAAAATATTTTACTGTAATGCGCGATTCACAGCAATGCTCACCTATCGAAGCTCTAAACCAGGGGTGGGCAAATACTTTTAAGCGCAGGCCAAAATGAAATTTTCAAAATGTCTCCCGGGCCGGAGGACTATACCGCGTACGCTGTGCACACGCGAATGTGTTGGGTGGAGTTTTTTTTTTCCCTGCCCAAGAAATTTTTTTGACAAAAACACTATAAGTATCATTTTAAAGTATTGGACAGAGAAATTTGACAGTTAATAAAAGATAGTAGTAATAATAAATTGTATTACTTAGGTGTGTATGCGAGCAATTTATGCCCAGTAAAATATGTCCGGTAATTTTTTAAAGAAATAGGATCCATTATATTAAATTAATGATCATTAAATAAATCAGTTAATGAAAGATTTTATTTTGATATTTATTTATATCTTAACGACACAAATTATTTTATTTTGATCATAGTTTTTACATTTTGTAAATATAATAGTAAATAGAATTATTAAAAAGAAAAGAAAAACATCAAACTTTAAAATAGAATAGTTTTAGTGAATGCGAGACGTCAAATCTGGAGTGTTCATTTGATATTATTACTTCAAAATTTGGATCCAAATCACTTGTAGCGATCCTTAATACCGAGTGTAGATTTTCATCAGTAATTTGTAATAGATTTGTAATAGATTTTTCCTTAACGAAAAAGTTCTTTCACAAATATATGTTGAACCAAATAAAACTAGGTATTTTTGAACATAGTTAAAAAAAAGTTTGAAATGTTCTGTATTCAAAGCACCGTAGAAAACACTCAACTCGTTTGAGTGAAAATTTTCTTTTAGTAAATTATTTAATCAAATACTGTTGATTTCAACAAAATCGCATATAAGAGATTAAAAAAATTGTATGCAGGATTTTTCAAAGGGCCGGATAAAAGTAAGCAAAAGGGCCGGCTTTTGCCCACCTCTGCTTTAGACGCACAGTGTGTCCACTCCGGACACACCCACAAAATTGGAACGGCTTATGCAATTTTCACAAAATTATATATTTGGACTCTCCTAGGCCTAAATAGAGTGCTTACATTTTTTTTGGCCAAATTCCTACTTTAAAGTGTAGTGTGCCTTTTTAACCCTATGCACTCGAGAGGTGAGTCTCGCTCACAACGTGATTTAATGCGGTAACTCGAGAGGTGGCTCTCGCTCACCACTTTGTTTGGTACAGAAATTAGATGCACTGTGTAAGCTATTTATGTTTCTATAGTTGGTGATTGATATTGTAAAATATCATGAGCCTGCAGCCGTCTTTCCCGATAACCGCCCGCCTCGTTTCTGTACCTGCTCGCCTATTGTTACTGGTTGTGGTTCGCTGAAAGCCTGTGCGATGAAGCAGCTACGGTCTAATGGCCAGGAAGGTTCTAGTGTGTGTTTGGTAGGACTGGAAGGGCTAATGAATTGCTGTCGTATGGACCTAAATTCAGATCTCTAAACAACCGACATTCCGAAGCTAGCGATTGACCAGAAAAGGCCAGAATTGACCAACAAAAGCGGTATTGTGTTCCATCAGGACAACGCCAGGCCCCACACGTCTGTAGTGACTAGCCAGAAACTCAGAGAGCATTGTTGGAAAGTTTTAAGGCATCCACCGTATAGTCCGGACCTGGCACCAAGATATTACCACCTTTCTCCTTTCTCTATTTATTCCTTTTCTTCTACTACAAACTTCCTGAGTGATAAGAAATTGAAATCAATAGAAGATTGTGAAAATCGATTACTACAGTTTTTCTCCAATAAGAACCAAGAATTCTATGAGAGAGGTATTATGAAGCTACCTTTAAAATGTCAACCAATTATAGCTGTTTTTGACCCAAATCAATCCGAAACAAAATGCTAATTTAAATAATGGATTTCATTTTGATGAAATAATTGATAATTTTCCCGAATTAAAGACTAGAAAGTAGAAATTTTAAATAAAGTTAATTCATATTAATATGCTTTCTTTTGTTAGACATTTAATAAGATGGATTTAATTTTTTGTCTAAATTTATAAGCAAGCTATTCAAACCTTTATAGATAAACTACAATTTATTGTGGATCATTAAATATTTTTAATAATAGAAGTTTAAAATTTGTTTTTGGGTTTCATTTATTATTTTATATTTTTTGTGTGACCTATTTCTTGAAGGTGAGGGAAGGAGGCCAGTTTAAGAGAAAATGTCTAGGACCCAAAAAAGTGTTAATCCTACCCTGTCTTTACCTCATGAAATTAGTTTAGTGAAGGCTATTTTGATAATTTTCAAACATAAACTTCATAAATTATCAACGTAATCAAACATATTGGATGTACTCACTTAAAAATTTATTATGTCTGAAATTCACTTAAACCTCTAGTGTGTAACTCTTATGGTCAAAAGAGTATCACTTGAACTAACTGTCTACCTAAGAGTTCAGAATCTCCCAAAGGTTATTATTATTCCAGAATTGGCATGTAAGTTATTTCTGTTTGAGTCCCAATATGTCCCTAGTGGATTCAGTGCTCACAAAATTCATGCAACCAACCAACCAACCAACCGTTTGAATCAATTCAACTCAGCTTTCTAAATAAATTTCCTTGTTGTCTAAGCAAGAGAAGATATTCGCATCCTTGACATGAGGACCTCCTCTGAGGAACCCAGAAGAAGCGATTTATTTCTTTTTTTCTCAATGTAGCAAAGAAAGAAATTATACAGAAAACACAAAAACTGATTATATGGATCTCTAAAATATATCACTTTAAGTAACTCTGATCAACCACATCATATGAACAACCAAGAAAATTTTAAAGCGAATGGTCTTTCACCAACCGTACTACCCTACTGAATAATCGATAACCACTTTGATTGTGACTTTCGCAAATACCTTGGACAAGCACGTTTGAACCTGTTCTCAAATGAGGCAAGAGAACTTAAAATCTGACATTCCCTTTACTTCTAGTATGCAAAGGTTGCCTTTCGTGCAACTCTCCAGGTCAAAAGATCACTTATACTAAAATGTATACCTAGCCTTTTTGTATTGTCCAAGGGTTTTCACCAAATTAAAACTGCAGTATCAATTATTTCCGGACGAACCTAAAGCTCATCTATCTAAAACAAGGTCCTCCTTGTCGAAGCAAGAGGTGCATTTTTATAGTGAATAGTCATTCACTAACCCTGCCACCTTACTGACTAACCACCTTGCTTGTGGCTTTCTCAAATACCTTGGGCAAGTAGTTAATAAATGAGGTAAGAGAACTGAAATCTGACATTTCCTCTAACTTCTAGTGGGCAACGCTTGCATTTCGTGCAACTATTGAGGTCAAAAGATCACTTAAAATAAACTGTGTACCTAACCTTTCTGAATTGCCCATGGGTTTTCACCAATCAAAACTGCTGTATCAATTATTTCCGGACGAACCTAAAACTCATCTATCTAAAACAAGGTCCACCTTGTCGAAGCAAGAGAAGACACTCTCATCCTTGACACGAGGACCTCTTCTCCAGATAAAGAGACTGCTATTTCTTTTTTTCCCAATGTGGCAAGTAACATAAAAAACATAAAATGATTATTTGTATATCCGAAATGAACTATCCTTTTGAGGAATTGTGATAGACCACATAAAATGAATAATCAAGGGCATTTTTATAGTGAATAGTCATTCACTAACCCTGCCACCTTACTGACTAACCACCTTGCTTGTGGCTTTCTCAAATACCTTGGGCAAGTACTTAACACCGGTTCTCAAATGAGGTAAGAGAACTGAAATCTGACATTCCTTCTAAGTTCTAGTGGCCAACGCTTGCATTTCGTGCAACTATTGAGGTCAAAATATCCCTTAAACTAAACTGGGTACCTAACCTTTCTGAATTGCCCAAGGGTTTTCACCAATCAAAAATGCTGTATCAATTATTTCCGGACGAACCTAAAACTCATCTATCTGAAACAAGGTCCTCCTTGTCCAAGCAAGAAAAGATATTCTCATCCTTGACACGAGGATCTCTTCTCCAGAAAAAGAGACTGCCATTTCTTTTTTCCCAATGTGGCAAGTAACATAAAAAACATAAAATGATTATTTGTATCTCCGAAATGAACTATCCTTTTGATGAATTGTGATCGACCACATCAAATAAATATTCAAGGGCATTTCTATAGTGAATGGTCATTCACCAACCCTGCCACCCTACTGACTAATCGTTAACCACCTTGCTTGTGGCATTCTCAAATACCTTGGGCAAGTACTTAACACCGGTTCTCAAATGAGGTAAGAGAACTGAAATCTGACATTCCTTCTAACTTCTAGTGGGCAACGCTTGCTTTTCGTGCAACTATTGAGGTCAAAAGATCACTTAAACTAAACTGTGTACCTAACCTTTCTGAATTGCCCAAGGGTTTTCGCCAATCAAAACTGCTGTATCAGTTATTTCCGGACGAACCTAAAACTATCTATCATCTATCTAAAACAAGGCCCACCTTGTCGAAGCAAGAGAAGACACTCTCATCCTTGACACGAGGACCTCTTCTGGAGAACCCAGAAGAAGAGGCTGTTATTTCTTATTTTTTTTCCGAATGTAACAAAGGAAAAATAACACAGGAAACAAACTCTGGATAGTTCGATCCACAGAAAGAAACGAGGTCACACGCAAGTAAAACGATCTTCCAGCACGCGCCGTAAAACGACGACAACACGTCACGATTGTGGTCCAACAATACCCGTCTTTCAGTGACATTCAGATGTGGAGGGTAACCTTGTGAAGGTATAAAAAATAATTTCTACCTGCCGAGGTTTAGATCTCGATTATGTAAACGTCGAAAGGAAGAGAAGTAATTGAGGAAATCCTTCCGTGGGATGAATAGGTAAGAGGAGAGAAAATTAAGTCAGAATGCGTGCACGTCACAGTTAAACTTAACAGATATGCAGGAGAATTGTTTTTGAAAACATGTTCTACGTCTTGTGATAACTGTGAATAACAGTTTAGTAGCTTGAGGCTCTATTTTTGGTAGAAGAAATCCTTTTGCTTCGTAAAGGATTCAATTACCAATTTATTGGATTGGGTGTCTCCATTGGGGGTTTTCTGGTTTCCCTCATGCGTATGAGAGGCAGGCTCACTGACCTAAGCAGGTTAGTGAGCCCCGCCTCTATACAGGTTGCTGTGAGCGTAATTTGAAACGGATACAGTAATTAAAAAAAATTGTAAAATTAAAGAAGGAATGAAGTTAAAGTTAAAATTTATGTAGTCTTTTTTCGTCACTGTGTGACGTTAGAAACGTGCAAAAATTATCATTATTTATTTCGAAGTGCGACTAATCCTTTACCTCAGTGATCCTTAAAATACCTGCCATACCAGGTGTGCCTCGTCGAATAAAGTTTGAGAACACTGAACTCTTGGCGATTGGTTAGGGTGCTGATAGTCGGTACCACATTTCGTGGGTTCGAATCCCACTATGGCATGGTTGTTCGTAGCCGTTTGGAATCGGCTTTAAGCAGTAGGTCCCGGTCTCATTAGCCCTCGTGGGCAAAACAGTAGACCGTAGAGCTCCAAATCAAACCAAACCAAACCAAAGTTTGAGAACCGCTGTATTAGGGATTCCAGGGTTGTAACCAGTTTCTCGAAATGGGTGTAACCTTCCTATAGTTTATTTAGAACAAGCCACGGTTGAAAAGAGATTCGCAACCCTAAATGTAACACGAATAAAGAAAAAATTCCAATCCTTCCACTGCTGGAACTTTTAAAAGAAATTGAGATAAATACAGTGAGTTTCATATTGAATGGGACAAAAAGGAAACATGATTGTGAACGTTGTAATTAATATATTTAGAAAATTCAAATTTACCTCAAAACTACATTTATTCAAGTTTCTACAGGTGTTTAATATGTGACCCTCCTGTGACACGAGAAATGTCCACACCGTAATCAAGCTCCTACCACACTCGTGATAGCATATCCCCTGAGATGAAGTTCAACACTTCAGTTATCCGCTGCTTCAGTTCCTCTAAGTCCTGAGGAAGTGGACGCCTTGTCTTTAACGAAACCCCAGAGAAAGAAATCACAGGGCGTTAGATCTGGTGATCTCGACGGCCAATGAAGACATGTCAAATCCTGTGGCCAGCTAAGGCCAATCCAGCGATGGGGTAGACGTCCGTTCAGGAATCCGTTTTCCTGTATATACCGTTATTTTTGTACCCACAAACAAATACTAATCCGTAGTAGTATTTAACCCGCGCTCAAGTTTCAACCGTCGGAAAACATACTAGAATGTGTCCCGCGCTCAAGTGTCAATCGTCAGAAAGCGTACTAGTACGTGTCCCACACTCAAGTGTCAATCGTCAGAAAACGTACTAGTACGTGTCCCGCGCTCAAGTATCAATCGTCAGAAAACATACTAGTACGTGTCCCGCGCTCAAGTATCAATCGTCAGAAAACATACTAGTACGTGTCCCGCGCTCAAGTATCAATCGTCAGAAAACATACTAGTACGTGTCCCGCGCTCAAGTATCAATCGTCAGAAAACATACTAGTACGGGTCCCGCATACAATGTGTTAATTTATCTTTAGACGAATCTCAAAATGTATATATTAGAGAAAAATCAGAAAAAATATCAAACAATGTGTTAATGGCAACCGTTTCTAGTGTTATTTTAATGTATCCGTAATAATTTTTAGGTTTCAGAGTAATGGCATCATTCCTTCCCCAAGGTATCACTTAAGCGGTATCTTTTATCAGGGGTAATGAGAAGCACTACACATGTAAAATTAAGTTCTGATGTTGCAATATCATGCAAGAATTCTGCGGTTATCCTATCAGATAATATCATAAAAGTGAAATATATCCCGGAGACAAAAACACTGACCTTCTTTTAGAACAGAGTAATATTTGCGCCGGTTGTTTTCGTTTTCCTTGTAGAATAAAGTTGCGCATCATTAATAAGGGTTGGAATTTTTCCGAGAGAAAACAGATGGTCGGGCAGAAGAAAATATGAATAATTGTCAAGGTTTTTTCTTTTCTGCGCATCTTGGTCAATTTTCCGGAAAAGTATGAGATTATAGAATCTTTGGCATCAGATTCTTTGGATTTGAATCCTATAAGGCGATTTCACGCAGTAGGGCAAATTCTCAAATTATGACAATTCTGGCTTTAGTTTCAAACGGAAGGACAGTTTATTGTTTATTTATTGGCTGTTGTAAACATGAAAATGAATGGGAAGGGCATTATGGTAGGTCGTGACGTTGAGACAAATTGCCTTATAGTTTGTATATAATTTTAATATCCTCTTTAACCCGATTTAACCGTGGTTGTTTTTGATTCGTCGTAGCTATCGCGTTGTTTATAGAGCTCTAACATATTAACACGTTTATTTCATTACTAGCATATAGCCCGTCATATGACGGCATCAGTAAAATTTATTTTCCAAAATTGTAAAGTACCTTATGAGGCAGGTAAAAAAATGATTTGTTTTTTGGCTGAGAATTATCTTGCAACAAAAAATAATCTGTGATTCAATTTAAAATTATTACATATCTACCTAATCTATTATATAAAAGCCAAATATAAAAGAAAATTATTTACGTAATATCTAAGATCAATGATAAAACGTATGAAAATACGGCATAATTTAAAATAAGCAATGATTAAATGAGATGGTTAAAGGAATGACGTCATAATGCTAGAAAAATGTTATTTTTACCTATTTATTATGGGATAAATTGATAAATTGAATCGCCTGCTCTTAACCGGGGAATATAGGAGTTGAAATAATGGCATTAAAAGCTCGAAAAGAGGGGAAGGGGTGGATTTCGAACGTTTTAAAGAAGGCAGTATTTTTTGCTGTGAAGTATATTTATACCAATTTATTTTAGAATCAGATCTATAGTTTAGGAGAAGATAAACATTACTCTCTTTGAATTTTGCGAACTATGGATGCCTCTATCCATTCCAGGTCCAACCGCTTCATAAAATCGTGGACAGACGTACCAATAACTTAGGCTATTATTATATAGAGGATGATACTTTTCTTAACACATTGGCCATGATTTAACCCATGTTATGATTGGTTTGGTTTGGTTCGGAGTGCCACGGTCTACCTTTTGCAACACGAAGGCTAATGAGAACGGGACCTACAGCTTAAAGTGGATTCTGAACGGCTACGAACATCCATGTCACTGCGGGGTTCGAACCCACGAACTCCGGTACCGAAGGGCAGCATATTTATACCAATTTATTTTAGAATCGGATAGATAGGAGGTGATAAAATTTACTCGATTTGAATTTGTTAACCCTAACTCATTAAGAATCCAATATGGATGCCTCTACCCATTCCGGGTCCAACCGCTTCATAAATTCGAGGACAGGTGGACAAGCTATTATTATATAGGGTATTAGCCCGGTTTTACAAAGATCATTGTTGTTTTTATTTGTAACCGTAGATTCTGAGAAGTTTTTCTTCTGCGCATTCTTTGCGTGCCGTGTAAATAACACTTAATGGAAGATCCACGCGTCTAAAACATCGAACGTCATCTAAATTTAGAACCCACTCATTTTAAAACCATTAGAGGTTACTTCTACATCGCCTACTATTTATCCTTTGGAAAAACTACGCCCCGAAGTAACACCCCAACATCAAAACACCGGTTACGGAACCATGCCGAGTTATCCCCCGTGATTTGTGGTATATTGTTGTTCGCGAAATTTCTTTTGTTTGCCTGAATCGAACGCTTATGATTAGGGAGGCCCAGCGTTTGTTTGCCCATCACTTATCCGTAAGTGAAAACAAAAATAAACGAAGACACGCGAACTGACGTAATATGACTCACTCGGGAGGTGAAAGTTGAAAGCTCTTTCATTTCTAACGAGGCGTCGCCTTAACTGTCAACCGCGTAATCGTTTTCGTTTTTATTTTAGAATAACAGAGAATGTCTCCTAAACCCACATTTTTCACTTGACCTATATCGGGGAAAATAGGCATGTCCACGTTTGATGAATAACATTTCCGTTTTCGTGAAGTAGGCGCTATACTTAGAGAACGATGAAGAGTTACGGCAGTTGATGAACCGTGCTTAATTGAAGATGCCTGGTTAACCAGACATTCCGTAGTTATGTTGATGATGCATGCCATCAAAAAAGAACATAAAAACTAGTTTTTAATCGTTCAGCCCACGCAACCAGAAATACGATGCTTGCGTAACATAGAGCAGGGGTTTCCAATTTGTAAAGGTAACAGGGCCATTATTGAAAACTTTATGAATTATCGTGGACGCTCTCTTATAATTTGTTAATTTTAGTACAATTCTTTGAGGAGGATAGATGTATCAGTACGAAGAAAAAAAAAATTCAAAAATAAAAAACTAAATAATTAAGAAAATAACAGTTACGGCAGTTGATGAACCGTGCTTAATTGAAGATGCCTGGTTAACCAGACATTCCGTAGTTATGTTGATGATGCATGCCATCAAAAAAGAACATAAAAACTAGTTTTTAATCGTTCAGCCCATGCAACCAGAAATACGATGCTTGCGTAACATAGAGCAGGGGTTTCCAATTTGTAAAGGTAACAGGGCCATTATTGAAAACTTTATGAATTATCGTGGACGCTCTCTTATAATTTGTTAATTTTAGTACAATTCTTTGAGGAGGATAGATGTATCAGTACGAAGAAAAAAAAATTCAAAAATAAAAAACTAAATAATTAAGAAAATAACAAAAAATAATTCTATTTATAAGAAAAATTATTATTAATATTATAAAAAATATTAAAAATTATTAATATTATAAAAATATCAAAAATTATTATTATTATAAAAATATTAAAGCTATTAATATAAAAATATTAAAAATTATTAATATCATAAAAGTATTAGAAATTATTAATATTATAAAAATATTAAAGCTATTAATATGATAAAAATATTAAAGCTATTAATATGATAAAAATATTAAACATTATTAATATTATAAAAATATTAAAAATTATTAATATTGTAAAAATTTTACTAATTATTAATATTATAAAATAATATTAATATTAATATTAATAAAATATTAAATTATTTAAATAATACAGTAAAATATTATATATTAAATCTATTAATATAAAAAATTTATAAAATTATTAATATCTAAATTAAATTTTTAATTATAAAAAATATAATAAATTATTATATCAAAAATTATTAAAATTATTAATATTAAATATTAAAGCTTATTAATTAAAAATTAAAATTATACATAAAATATTATTAATATTAAAAAAATTAAATTATTTATTGCTTAAAAATTATTATTAAATTTTTAAAAATTATTAATATATGATTATTAAATTATTTATTTAAAATATTAAAATTAAATTATTTCATTTAAAATTATTTAAATATTGTATTATAATAAATTTTATTAATATATAAAATATTTTTAAATTTAAATATTTAACAATATTTATAAAAAAATATTATTCTAATTTTTTTAAATTATATAAAATTTTAAATTTTAAAATATTTTCTTTTTATATAATATTTGTTAACGAAAAAAATTAAAAAAAACTAATTCTAATTATTAATATTAATAATAAAAAATTTATTAAAAAAATATTATAATTTAGAATTGAAAAATTTTTTTAACTATCGATATAATTTTATACTTTGAATCGCAAAATGGATGTTATTTTAATGTCTTATAGGTCATTCTAGATCACTCATAACTTTTATTTTGGCTGAGTCTACAATGTTTTTCTGTCACATCATCTGGTCAAATAATTCATGTGCGGCTTTTAAAATTTTACAATAATATAAATATAAATAAGTGTGTATGTGTGTGTATATTTTGTTTTGTTAGTGTGTGGTGGTAAAATTCATCCCAGTTTGGCGAACCTTCTGGGTGAGACAAGTAAAATATCTTTTTAACCTCATCCGTATTGGCGTATTTTTTTAACCTCGAAACAAAAGAATATCAACTTTAGTCGTTTTTTACTTGTGTTCTTTAATTTAAAACCATTTGAATAGTTACTTTGCCTTTGGAAGAGTTCGTTTATATATAATATGGATATTTTGGTTAGATATATCCAATCTGTTTAGCAGCATGTCCTAGCTCTTGTTGCAAAAAGTAGACCCCCAACCAAACCAAATTTAACACTAAATGTTTTAGAATTCCATAAAGAGTGAAATTGTACCCGAAGCAATTGAAGACGATACCTCAACAGTGTCAGGTTATTGAAATTCATATTGCCAAATTGCAAGATGGAAAAATATAACTAAAGATTAACCAATATTTAAAAAAGATAATTTAGGGGGAGTACTGCTGTTGGTCACCTGCATCAACCAATAAACGGATGTCCACCACCAATATCTGTCCATCAATGCTAATCCCAGCAGATAAAGCAAAAACAAATTTAGAAGTCTGTACTGATTTTTAATGAATTTCATCGAAAAAAAACTACGGAGATATGACACCTTTAAAAAAAAATGCTGTATCTGGCCACATGTGGTTCACAGGCCGCCAGTTGGAAACGCCTGATCAGCGTGTCAGTATTCGGGAGAGAGATGAGAGCCCCAGGGTTATCTAGGGGAGGACAACCGTTCTATAAATGTAAGATACTAGTTGGAAGTTTTTAGTTTCCAATGTATTAAGTAAACATTCTCTAGCTACGATGGATTTAGGTATGTAAATATTCTATAAATTAAAGATCCCTGAGGAACCCAGGGCTATCTAGGGGAGGACAACCGTTCTATAAACGTAAGATACTAGATGGAAGTTTTTATTTGCCAGTGTATTAAGTAAACATCCTCTAGCTACGATGGATTTAGATATGTCATTATTCTATTCATTAAAGATCCCTGAGGGACCCAGAGTTATCTAGGGGAGGACAACCGTTCTATAAACGTAAGATACTAGAAGGAAGTTTTTAGTTGCCAATGTATTAAGTAAACATCCTCTAGCTATGGTGGATTTAGATATGTCATTATTCTACATACTTAAGTTCCCTGAGGGAAGTGTCTTGTCACCAATTTACCAGATTATTAAATATCTTCCTGCTGTAACGGAACTAGGATCTTATATTTAGAGAATAGGTCTATATCTTATACGTATCCCAGGGAAGGATTTATGTATCGAGTAATAAAGATTAAATATCCTCCAGATGCAATAGAACTGGATAGGCAACCATTTTGTATAGAATCTTAGGGTAACTGTTTAGTAGCCATTGTATCGAGTACGAAAGATTAAACAAACTCCATATACCTTGGAAGTCGATAGGTTATTATTTTATATATGTATTATCCTAAGGTAACTGTATCGTCACCAATATATCGGGTAAAAAAGATTGACCATCCACCAGAGGTGGAAGGAACTGGATAAGTCACTATACATGTATGAGCCAAAGGTAAATGTTAAATCGCCAATGTATTGAGTAATAAAAAGTGCACATTCTTTATCTGCTACGGCACTGGATACGTCATTATTCTATACAAGTAGGATCCTATAGGGAACTGTTTAGCCAATGTACCATTTAACGAAGATTAAACATCCTCCAGAGGTGGAAGGAATTGGATAAGTCACTATTTTATACATGTATGAGCCAAAGGTAAATGTTAAATCGCCAATGTATTGAGTAATAAAGATTGCACATTCTTTATCTGCTACGGCACTGGATACGTCATTATTCTATACAAGTAGGATCCTATAGGGAACTGTTTAGCCAATGTACCATTTAACGAAGATTAAACATCCTCCAGAGGTGGAAGGAATTGGATAAGTCACTATTTTATACATGTAGGAGCCTAAGGTAAATGTTAAATCGCCAATGTATCGAATAACAAAGATTAAACATCCTTTATCTGCTACGTACTGGATACGTTATAATTTTATGCAAGTAGGATCCTATAGGGAACTGTTTAGCCAATTTATCATTTAACGAAGATTAAACATCCTCCAGAGGTGGAAGTAATTGGATAAGTCACTATTTTATACATGTAGGTGCCTAGGGTTAAATCGCCAATGTATTGAGTAATAAAGATTAAACATCCTTTATCTTCTACGGTACTGGATACGTCATTATTCTGTACAAGTAGGATCTTATAGGGAACTATTTAACCAATGTACCATTTAACGAAAATTAAACATCCTCCAGCGGCGACGGAACTGAATGGGTCACGAAGATGTCAAACCATTGCGTTGACTCTTCCAGAACTGCTTTTACTTGTCAGCATAATGTGTTAACTTCCTTATTTTCCCTTTCCGTCCTTCTCAAATATGAAGCGAATAAAAATAAAACCGTTTTAGGTCAGTTCTGCATAAAAAGTCTCGCAACTTGACACTTTCCTCACTGAAACCTGGATGGCGAGTCAAAGGTCAAAGCCACCGTTTCGGATTGTGTTTGCAGTTTTAGCTTTCTGCTGAGGATGGGTCGGTGTCATTAGGTCATATGCTAGAAATTCATGGCTTAAGTGTCGTTTACATCGCTTGTTTTGTCGTCCCCAATACAACAACGGGTTCCGCCTGCTTTTGGGATGGTTTGGTCTCGGAAAGTATGCGGCTGTTGTAAAGTATGCAGAGCTGGCAGTTCAACGCACTGCCTGGATCATGATGCTGTTAGGGTCGTAGAAGTCATTGTAATGTGGGTCTTAGAGGCGCAAACTGCATCATAATTTGTAACATGTTGCAGATTATAAATTATACAACTTGTGGTAGTTTTGTTTGCGGCTTCTATTCACTACTTATTTTTCTTCTAGATTCAACCGCTCTAAAAATAAATGCAACTGACATTCAAAAATGCTATAGAAACGTTTGTTTCTTTTGATGGATTATGTATCACAGAATAATACAGTAAGACAATTTAAGATTCTCTGAGGATTTAAAAGCTTAAAAAAAATAAAGAAAATAAAGAAAAAAATAATGAGAAATTTATAATGAATCATCTTTTTACGATTGATTTTTAGCCTTTTAAAATTAATTACAATAAACCACTAGTTATGTCAAATGATATATTAACACAATTTATGAGTGTCAGGATTTAAACGCTCTAAAAATAGAAAAAAATTATTAAGAATTATTTTTCTGCAGTTATTTTTTCACATGAAAAATTAATTATAACAAATTGCTGATTATTTAAAATAAAACAACAACACATCGTAAGGTTCTACACAGCTTAAGAATTTTTTAATAGTAAAACAAAAAAAAATTATACATTTACACAATTTATGGGTGTTAGGATTTAAGCTCTCTAAAAATAGAAAAAATTATTAAGAATTATTTTTTTTCAATTAATTTTTCACATAAAAAATTAATCATAACAAATTGCTGGTTATTTCAAGCAATACAACACAGCTTAAGGAATTTTTAATAATAAGACAAAACAAAACAAATTATACATTAGCACAATTTATGGGTGTTAGGATTTAAGCACTGTAAAAATAGAAAAAATTTATTAAGAATTATTTTTCTGCAATTAATTTTTTGTATAAAAAATTAATTATAACAAATTGCTGGTTATTTCAAATAATACAACAACGCAGCTTAAGGTTCTACACAGCTTACGGATTTTTTATTAGTAAAACAAAACAAAAAAAAAATTATACATTAACACAATTAATGGGTGTTAGGATTTAATCTCTCTCAAATAGAAAGAAAATTATTAAGAATTATTTTTCTGCAATTAATTTCTCACATAAAAAAATTATTCATAACAAATTGCTGGTTATTTCAAATAATACAACAACACAGCTTATGGTTCTACACAGCTTAAGAATTTTCTAATAGTAAAACAAAACAAAACAAAAAATTATACGTTAACACAATTTATGGATGTCAGGGATTTAAACGCTCTAAAAATAGAAAAAAAATATTAAGAATTATTCTTCTTCAATTAATTTTTCACATAAAAAAATTAATCATAACAAATTGCTGGTTTTTTAAAATAATACAACACAGCTTAAGGTTCTACACAGCTTAAGGATTTTTTAATACTAAAAGAAAACAAAGAAAATTATAACGAGTATTTTTCTGGAATTAATTTTTAACGTATTTAAAACTTAATTACAATAAATTACTGGTTATTTGAAAGGATGATCTGAAATCTAACACAGTTTAAGGTTTCAAAGTTCTAAAGGTCCAAAAAATTAAAAAAAAAAATTTATAAAGAATTTTTTTCCTGCATGTAATTTTTAACATATTGTAAAATTAATTACTATAAAATATTGATTATTTCAGATAATACATTAACACAATTTCAGGTCTCAGTTGATTTAAACGCTCATATACTCCTGATAAAGTTCATAGCGAATTATTTTTCTGCAATTAACTTTTATCATATTTAAAAATTAATAATTACAATAAACTACTGGTTATTTATAATAATGAATTGAAATGTAACTCAGTTTAAAGGTCTCAAAAAACGTAAACGTCCAAAATAATATAAAAAATTTACAAATATATTTTTCTGCAATTAATTTGTGACATATTGCAAAAGGAATTACTATAAACTACTGGATATTTCAATTGGTACAGTAACACAACTTAAGGGTCCCAAGTAACTAAAACTCTCATTTGGAAAAAAGTTTATAGTGAACTAGCAAGTTTGCCCGTGCTTCGCTACGGTGAACTTAATATATTACTTTTAAACAAAGATTCATTTTTCGTGAATAACTCTCTAAATTCGTCACAGTTCAGTTCGAGTCATTGGCATGTTTATATATTTCTATCATTAGCGTATTATAACATTATTCAATTTTTATAATCGAATTTGTCTTATATTAAATTTGCTCAAACTTTTTTTATTGTAAAATATAAGCTTAACCCTAAATTGCATTACTGTATTACTACCGTACGTTGATTAGCAAAGTTAACAGATCTTGCCATATTACGTGATAGAATAGGAAGCACAGGTTTTGACAGCAACAGTGCTAATTTTGTTGGTAGTAATAAATGTTTTCCAAAATTAAGGAAATTTATGACAAACCACATAGTTTTGTATGAAACAGAAACACACATTCATATCGACAACCATATGAATATGAAGATAACTACATAAAATGATAGGTTTTATTTGGCCATGAGAGTCACTGAAATTTGTACTTTTTGTACTTAGAATATTGTTGATATGCATTTCATTGTAACATAAAATTGAACCAAGAATTAAATTTAAAATTAGTTCTCATATAAAAATGCTATAATTTGCGTCACATAGAAATGAAAGTGAATCACTTTCTATCTCAAATTTCAGTTCAAATCGAATAGATACTAAGCAGACGATTTTAAATAATATAAAATAAGAAATGAATAAATGAAATATTTAAATGAATGACGTCATAATGATAGAAAAATATCATTTGCGCCTATTTATTATGTGATGAATTGAACATTTTAATTTCCTGCTTTTAACCGTGGAAAACTGCGTTTAAAACAATTACTTGGGATGACGTCACATTGCTAGAAATATTGCTTTTTTCCCTTAGATATGATGCGATAAATTAAAAACTTAATCGTTTGCGTTTAACCGGGGAAAATAATGCTTGGAATAATGACATGAAATGCTCGAAAAAGGGGGAAGGAATGAATTTCGAACGTTGAAAATTTACAAAAACCTTCCCAGGGATATACCTAAGCATTTCCCAAATTTTCACGGCGATTGGATGCATAGTTTTTGAGTCTATTGAGTACATACATACAGACAGACAGACAGACAGACAGACACACACAAATTCATTTTTATATATATAGATTATTTTTCTACAATTAATTGTGGATGTGTTTTAAATAGTAATTGCAATAAACTACTGGTTATTTCAAATGATACAGTAACACAATTTAACGGTCTTAAAGGATTAAAACACTCAATTTGAAAAAAAATTATAGTGAATTATTTTTCTGCAATTAATTTTGGAGTATTATAAATAGTAATTGCAATAAACTACTGGTAATTTCAAATGAAACAGCAACACAATTAACAAAATTGGAAAAAAATTATAGTGAATTATTTTTCTGCAATTAAGTTTGGATATATTATAAATAAGAGTTGCAATAAACTTCTGGTTATTTAAAATGATACTGTAACACAATTTAAGGCTCTCAAATGATTTAAATGCTCAAAAAATTGGAAAAAAATTTATAATGAATTATTTTTTTTCAATTAATTGGGGATGTATTATATATAGTAATTGCAATAAATTACTGGTTATTTCAAATGGTACAGTAACACAATTAAAGGGTCTCAAAGGATTTAAATACTCAAAAAGTTGGAAAAAAAGTATTATGAACTATTATTCTGCAGTTAATTTTAGACGTATTATAAATAGTAATTGCAATAACCTACTGGTTATTTCAAATGGTACAGTAACAAAATTAACAAAATTGGAAAAAAATTATAGTGAATTATTTTTCTGCAATTAATTTTAGACGTATTATAAATAGTAATTGCAATAATCTACTGGTAATTTCAAATGGTACAGTAACACAATTAAAGGGTCTCAAAGGATTTAAATGCTCAAAAAATTGGAAAAAAATGTATTATGAATTATTTTTCTGCAATTAATAGGGGATGTATTATAAATAGTAATTGCAATAAACTACTGGTAATTTCAAATGGTACAGTAACACAATTAAAGGGTCTCAAAGGATTTAAATGCTCAAAAAATTGGAAAAAATTTATTATGAATTATTTTTCTGCAATTAATTTTGGATATATTATAAATAGTAATTGCAATAAACTACTGATTATTTCAAATGGCACAATAACACATTTAAAAGATCTCAAAGGATTTAAATGCTCAAAAAATTGGAAAAAATTATAATGAATTATTATTCTACAGTTTATTTTAGACGTATTATAAATAGTAATTGCAATAATCTACTGGTTATTTCAAATGGTACAGTAACACAGTTAACAAAATTGGAAAAAAAATTATAGCGAATTATTTTTCTGCAATTAATTTTGGATGTATTATAAATAGTAATTGCAATAAACTACTGGTAATTTCAAATGATACAGTAACACAATTTAAGTGTTTCAAAGGATTTAAACACTCAAAAAATTAGAAAAAAATTATAATGAATTATTTTTCTGCAATTAATTTTTGATATATTATCAATTTTCATATTTGAATATACACTTGTTATCTTTATAATGAATATAATACGGATATTCTAATCCCTTAGTTTTTTAAATTAAAATTAAATTAAAATTTATTTATTTATGTTTGCATATTTTTTAGATTTATTTTTGTAGTTTGATTTATTTTGTATTTTATGTTCAACTATTTAAAAAAACATTAGATATTTTTTTTAAAATTATTATTGATGCCACATTTATTATATATTTGATTCATTACAGAGATAACACGAACATATTCAAATATGTAAAGTTTCAAATAATTTATTAATTAGTTTTCATTAGTTACATTTAGTTCATTAGATACGAAAAATGATAAGATTTATATTTGAGAAAAATGCATGTTAATAAAATCAGACCGTAAGTGAATTCATTAATTCACTTTTTAACTTACTTTCTAGAAAAATATTTTTACAGTGAGTAATTTGATATGTTCAGAATTATTTGTAAAAAATATATCGCAATATTGTTTTTCGATATTTGATCTTTTGAAACTTTTAAACCTCTTAATATAGTTCTCTCTTAAACCTCTTAATATAACGCTAGTTTTATAGCGTTAAAACCCCTGTAATGCTTGCTTTATGTTCATAAAATAATATGTAAGGTGAAGCCATCGTGTTTAGGAATAATATTGGGAATGTTTTTTCAAGATTGAATGATAAAGAACTATATATAAAGTATATGTGGTATAATAAACTGTTGATTAAATCAAAATAAATTATAGATTGTTCCAGAGATTTTTCTAAATTTTTTTTATTTTCGTTAATTTTCACTGTATTTTGTTTTATTTAATATTGTGATTTAAAACCGATTAAAGATGATTTGAACTAAAGCCCCATAAATAAAATATTGAGGATTAAATCAAAATAACTTATAGATTACTCCAGATATTTTCTAAAGATTTTATTTATTTTTTTATTTTTTCTGAATTTTCATTTTACTTTGTTTAATTTAATATTATAATTTAAGACCGATTAAAGACGATTTCAACGATAAAGAACCATAAATAAAACATATGTCATTAAATAAACTGATGATTAAATCAAAATAATGTATAGATAGTGCCAGAGATTTTTCTAAAATTTTTTATTTTTTTTTCGTGAATTCTTATTTTTCTTTGTTTTATTTAATATTGTGATTAAAAACCGATTAAAAACAATTTGAATTATAAAGCACCGTAAATAAAACATATGTGATTTAGTAAACTGGTGATTAAATCAAAATAATTTATAGTTTGTTCCAGAGATTATTATAAATTTTTTTATTTATTTATTTTATTTTTCGTAAATTCTCACTTTATTTTGTTATTATTGATATTCATTTTAATTTAAAGTAGTACACATTATTTTAATTTCAAAAATATTTAAGGGGTAAAAGGATCTTCGAAATAATAAATTTTGACAAAAAATATGAAAAATCAAGCTAGGAGTACGTTTATTTATTAAAAGAAATTTTTCGAATAACATGACTATTTTACTGCACCGAAACCTGTTTTTTTATTGTCATACAAACTTATTTTAAACTTTAAAAAAGTATTATATTCTAGTTTGACGAATTTCGTATTGAATAAGTAATTTCGAAATGCTCTTCTCCAATATATTGAATAAGAATTATGTAAAAGTGCATCACTTTTACATAATTCTTATTCAATTAATTAGAGATTCTATATTAAAATATTTGTCATTAAACTGGGTATGCTTTTGAAAATCACAAAGTATATTTTTGAGTTACATGGGATATTCAACGATATTATTTAATAAGAATATGTAATGTAGTTACTAGATATATATAAGATACAAAAGTACGTTAAAAATAATTTTTAATTAAAATAATAGACTATTTAATAAAAATTTAGTCGTTTAACGACATTTCTTAAAAATTTAACACTGTAAAATGGTGAGAACAATTGCTAAAAAATTTTATAATTTTAAATAATTGTGTAATATAAATAGTATTCAACGTAAGTGAAAATCGAGAACTAGTTTTTTCTGCATAAATTCTAAAGATGTAATGAGAAAATAAAAGCAATTGGTTAATATGCTGTGCACTATGAATATATTTAAGGAATCTCGTTAAACGACTAAATTTTTATTAAATAGTCTATCATTTTAACTAAAAATAATTTTTAATGTTCTTTTGTATCTTATATATATCTAGTAACTACATTACATATTCTTATTAAGGTATCCGTCTAAGTTAAAAACATCATTTTTTGCCAAAAATCATAATTTTTTTTATTTCTCTATTGTAAAATTTCAACTTCTAAATCTGTTTTTGTTTTGTCTCTACGGCATTTTAAAGAAAAAGTTACAGCTGTCAAAACAAAATAGAAGTAGCGACTTCGGAACCGAAAGTTGTGAATTTAAAGCCTTTTAAAGAGCATTTTTTGGACAAAATTTTTAAATTTTCAAGAAGATTAGTTTAAACATTTTTCTAGTATTTTTAATAATTAGAATCTTGGCAATTAGAAAGTTTTGAAGCAAGAAAGTGTGGGGAATTTTAAACATGTATTTTAATTTTTTATTAGTTAAAGTTGCTTTCATAAACTTCAAATGCGTTTATCTCAGAACGGTATTTTTAATAAAATGTTGAAACTTAAAATGGGATTTCTCAAAAAGTCCTTAAAATATTTTGTTGAAAATTATTAAGAATGTTTTTGATAGTATTTACTAGTGAATGACCTAAAAGCTTTAAATTTGGATAATTTTGAATGATGTTACACTCACAGTTAGATAAAAAGGTAATGAAAATTCGTTAAAAATTCAATGTGTATGATTTTGAAGCACTAAAAATTTTTACCAAATGTAAATTAAGCAAAGATTTTAGGGGATTCTCTAGTCCAGTGTATAAGAAATGTGTTGCGTCAAAAAATATTGAAATAATTTAATTTATTAAAAAATTAGACCTTCTGAAAAAATCCGATTTTTTACTAAATGTTCTTCATTTATTAGAGATTTTATAAAAACTTCTCCAGAAATAAGTTTTTTAATAGCAATTCTCAATGATAATATAAAAAATAAATCTAAAAATGTAAAAACATGTACTAGTTTCTACGTTTAAAGAAAAAAGTTCTCCGAACGTAGACGGATACATTAAATAATATCGTTAAAAATTGATAATTTAAAAAAATGAAAGTACCCTTAAGTTAGGTGCTTCGTACAAATTTAAGGTGAGCGAGAGGGTTAAAGTCGCATATTTCATACATAAAAATTCATTGGTATACAGTAAAGGCACTCACCTGTCTGCAACAGCAGGACCAGTATCGCAACAGCAGCTATCGACTTCATGTTCTCGGGAGATATCTTCACTTCGAAAAAGATGCGAAGAGAATGAAGGTGAATCTCCAACGTTCCTTCCTTATGAGAAAACGTTCACGGCAATCGGAATTGCCGGTATCCCGTTTGACCACTCTGTCATCCTCGATGTGTTTGGGCGGAGGTTGCCAGGTTGGCGAGAACCTCTATTGGCGCTGGCGAAAGTGAAAGTGGTTTGGGGGTTGGCTGCAAAAATCACTCGAATGGAAAGGAATTATTTGGGGGACAATTAGACGGGAGAGGCTTTGGCGATGTAAGTTGTTCGTGGTGTAGGTAGTGAGGCAATTGAGGCAGCGGTTTTTAGAGAAATAACTAGATTGAAGGATCTCTGTGTGTGACTCTATTAGTTTAGTCACTATACTGAAGATCAGAGCTTCATGTAGAGGAAGAGCTGTATGTAGGTTTTCAATTTTGGAGAGTTGTGATTGGTCTCCAGGAGGTGATTCAGGACTATCCTTCGAGTCCCGGTTCTTCTGTACAGAGCCGGAAAGGACGAATGTCCACAGGACAATGGAACAACGAACGCATCAGCACAGGATAATGGAAAAAGTCTAGGGTTGTTGGAGTAGTTCAAAAGGAAGGAAATAAGGGACTTTGCCAATTTTTTTTCTTTCAGGTGTAGCACGTGGAGTTTCTTTTAGTTTTTAATTTTTTATATATTTTTTTAGCATCTTTCTTGTCTTTTGTTCTATATGAATATTGTAATATAGATCAGTGGCATTTTACTATATAAAGACGATATAAAGCAAAATTGGGTTATGAGTGGCTTTGAAATATAACAGCAATGTACTACACCACAGCATGGAGTTCCAGCCTTTTTTTTTTATTTATTCTACTTACGTAATTTCTCATTAATATAGTATAAATAACATAGTTCACTTCTGCCCTGATCTTCTAGTGGGTAACGAAGATTTATTTTGTTGCGTTATTTAAAAGTATTATAGAGATTAATTGGCTGCGCCAGGAAAACCGCAGTAAAACCCAAACAACGAGAGAGTGCTTAGGCTGGCCAAAGATCGAGGTGGCTCCAACGGAAACATTTTTCTTATAAAAATGCGTCATCAAGGTTCTTAAAATTTCATCTCTCTGTCTTTCAAAATTAAAAAAAAAAAAAAAAAAAAAAAAACTTGTAGACACTCCGAAAGCGCCGAAACACAGGCAGCAAGAGGGTTGCAAGGTGCCAAGAAAACCCCGCGTTCTCAATGAGACGTAGGGTTCCCTCGGCTCTGACCAATGAAAATCTGAGACAAGGAGCGCGGAGGACGAAAAGTCGAGTCGTAGGAAGGCGCATCCAAGGCAGTAAAAATTCGCCAAGGACGATGCGGAGTTTAGTTTGGCAACATACCACAACGCGGCATTTTTCAAAAGAGCGGCTGTTAACCCAAACCGAAACTTTATGGCTTCGCCAACTATCAGAATATGAGCCGATGTGCGCAAATTAAGGTCGAAAGTTTTAAGGGGTGTGGATGCAGGTGGTCATAATTGGACTCTCGGTCCGAAACTTAATCCCGGATCGCGGGCGGCTCTGTTTGAAGAGATAGGCTGCTATCGTGCGAAAACAGCTAGAGCTGCACCTAGAAGGGGTAATATGCGAAAAAAAAGATGCAAAATGTAGATTCAAATATACAACCCACAAGGGAAATATGTAATGAAGGGACATGAAAAAAATCTTCATTGCAATCACCCTGGACAAAAAAATTAATAAAACCCACTATAATTATTTCCAATGCGAGGGTACTTGCTTTTATAGCATTTTCCACTACCAAGCCACAGAAGTTCGTTGGCCATTTTATTATAGAAGCACCATATAGGCTGCCAACATTACTCTCTGGGACAACACAAACAAGCATAGTGGGTTCTCATGAACTAGAAGTTGGGACTGGGATGACTTCAAAGTTCTCGAGTGAAGATGTAGCGTGAAGAAGGATCACAGTCACGATAAAACTGGAAATCACTTTTATTTCTTGAGTAAATACGGCTATCTACAAGGGGATTCTAATCTCCCAAAACAAGTCGAAATGGAAAGGATTGTCGCCTGCATAACATCGCCACGACGATCACAGTCGAAAGAAAAGAGATTAAATAATCTCACACAAGTGGAGAGTCTTTTTCAGGGTCCAATGCAACCCAATTTATCCCCTCTTCTTTATCAGAGACTCTGACACTCCTATATGAGCGGAATTTACGATTCTCCCGAACCCAATCACTAGAAAGCTGGCTACGGTCAAAAGAGGTGAAAACCTCCCCGAGGTCAAATCACTGTGATGAGGAGATTTAAATCAGTAATACAATTGATTCATTCATACAAGAAGTAAAATGCTCGGATCTAAATATGACCTCATCACATCTTTGTAAAAGACAGAGAACCATAAAATTATATTCAATGGAAATTGTTGTCTTGTACAGTAGTCTCGGACGGGGTTCTGATCCCATTACCAGATTAGAATACCGTCTCCGTACTTGACACTAAATAAGAATATACCTTTGTAGAGAGTTATTTATGAGTCCATAAGGGACAGGGCCCAATTAGAGGGAATAAGGTTTTCCACGTTGGTTGTCTCAAGGCGGGGTTAAGCAGACCAATTAGATTTTTACAACTATCCCGATTGGTTGATAAGAAGGAAGAGGGAAAAAAGATGAAATTAATAAAATTTAAAAAAAAATCTAAAAAAGATATAACATGTTCGGGAGTCCAGTTCAGGAGACAAGTCCGACGGAAGGTGTTCGAGAGTAGAGTCGAATCAAGGAGAGCAGAGAGGTCAGAAGGCGAGGAGATGACTGTACATGAGACTTGGGAAGTCCAAGGAGAATAGCCTTGAGTTCGATAGAGACTCCGGAAACGTTCAGAACATCTAGAGACTATCAGCAGTGTTCCTGTATCAAATATTACGGCCTCACCCCAAACACTCGGAAGCCCCTGACCAGACCGACGGAAGATCCACACATACGCAATCCTGATCAGCCCTCAACCAGCAGTGTTCCGGTCACACCATATTAACTCACAAACGTACCCCCATTTACATATATTTGTATTTTGATTAGGTCCCCTCTCTTATATTTACATATTTGCTTAAGTGATGAAAAATTATTGTCAGAACTAATTTAGAGTGGCACCTAATTTGAAGGTGTTGTTAAAGTAAATTTTATGAAGGTAGAATCAGATTGTGTTTACTTATATATATATATATATATATATATATATATATATATATATATATATATATATATATATATATATATATATATATATATATATATATATATATATATATAATAAATTTACTTTTTGTATTTTAAGCTGGTTTCGGATGCTTTTAATTTAGTTTTAGTTTATTTTTTATATTTTATGTCTGTAGTTTCTCAGACCCTGTGGTTGAATTTAGTACTGAAATATTTTTACACAACGCAATAAAAATAAATACCACTATATCACAGGTTAATACCCAAATTTAAACGAGGACTACACGACAAGCACCTCCGTAAGAAAAATGTCGAAAAGCTTTGAGTCGAAAAAAATCTAGACTTTTTATACCTCGAAGTCAGTTACGGTTCCAGTTACCTGGGAACTCCAGCTAAGGTTACAGCTAGTTTTTTCTTAGCTGGATTCTCAGGAGGCTTCAAATCAGCTAATTCCGGTCGTTAGTTCTGGACAAAGAAGGGTCTTCACAGGACCCAGGTGAAGATCCTTCTCAGGCTTATCCTGCCACCTCCAGAGGTATAGTTTGGAAACTTGGAGGACATACAACTACGGATATATTTTTTGTGTCCAGTAGTCATTAATGGACACGGTGGGTATAAAAAACTACTTTTAAAAGAGATAAACTGTCGATATAAGCTTATAAAACTTAAACCGTTCTTGAAACAACGAAAGAGTGCAACAGAAAACAATAACAACATTTATTTAGTAAAAACCATAAAAGAAACATAATAAATAGAATGAAATAAAATAAATAAATAAAATAACACCAAAACAAATTTTAAACTTGCAAACCTTCTGACTAGATTTTTTAAAACGACTTCATCTAATTCATATTCTACAGCAAATGTGGTTAAACCATTTAACCTATCTTGTAATAGTGCAGTGCAGGAATTTTTTTTGTTAATTTGAAACCATTTAACCTATCATGTAAGAGTAGTAGAGTGAAAGATTTTTTTTTTAATTTTAAAACCTTTAACCTAACTTGTAAGAGTAGTGGAATGCCGTAATTTGTTTTATTAATTTGAAACCATTTACCCTATCTTGTAAGAGTAGTGGAGTTCAGCAATATTTTTAATCAATTTGAAACCATTTAACCTAACTTGTAAGAGTAGTGGAGTGCAGGAATTTTTTTATTAATTTGAAACCATTTAACCTAACTTGTGAGTAGTGGAGTTCAGCAATATTTTTAATCAATTTGAAACCATTGAACCTATCTTGTAAGAGTAGTGGAGTGCAGGAATTTTTTTATTGATTTGAAACCATTTAACATATCTTGTAAGAGTAGAGGAGTGCAAAATTTTTTTTTATTAATTTGAAACCATTTAACCTATATTGTAAGAGTAGTGGAGTGCAGGAATATTTTTAATCAATTTGAAATCGTTGAAACTGTCTTGTAAGAGTAGTGGAGTACAAGAATTTGTTTTTATTAATTTGAAACCATTGAACTTATCTTGTAATAGTAGTGGAGTGCAGGAAATTTTTTTTAAGTGGAGTACAGGTTTTTTTTATTAATTTGAAACCATTTAATCTATTTTGTAAGAGTAGTGGAGTGCAGGATTTTTTTTATTAATTTGAAACCACTGAACCAATCTTGTAAGAGTAGGGGAGAGCAGGAATTTTTTCTATTAATTTGAAACCATTTAACCTAACTTATAAGAGTAGTAGAGTGCAGTAATTTCTTTTATTTATTTGAAACCATTTAACCTATCTTGTAAGAGTAGATGAGTGCAGAATTTTTTTTATTAATTTGGCATTATTTAACCTAATTTTAAGAGTAGTGGAGTTCAGGATTTTTTTTTATTAATTTGAAACTATTTTACCTAGCTTGTAGAGTCACAGAACACACTTTTTAACACAGATTTGCCACAATTATTTGCATAAAAATAAAATAATTCATAAAAACTCACTTAAATTATTAAAAAAATTCGCATTTATACTAAAATACTAAACATTTTATGTTATTTTATTTACATATCTGTCAATTATGATCTTACAAAAATGAGACATAGTGAAATGCATTCATTCATATATCTGTCTCCACCCAAACTCCCACCTATTTTCGAAGAGTCTAAAATTACTTTAGAAAAACCCTGGAACAAACTAGAAATTATTTTAAAGTAATAAGAAGTTCAGTAAATTATATATGTTTCATTTATAGTACTTTCTCATTTAATCTAAAAATATGTGTTGCATAATGTTATTCTCTCCCTAACGCATTAGTTAACGGCTTCACCTTTCAGAGTATATTATGAAGATAAAGCAAACATTACAGGGGTTTAGTACTTCAGAAAAAAAAGAGACGTTTAATGAAGGTAAAGCAAGCATTACAGGGGTTTATCACTTCAGAAAATAAAGAGGCGTTTAATGAAGATAAAGCAAGCATTACAGAGGTTTAGCACTTCAGAAAGTAAAGGGACGTTTAATGAAGATAAAGCAAGCATTACAGGGGTTTATCACTTCAGAAAGTAAAGGAACCTTTGATGAAGATGCAGCAACCGTTACAGGGGTTTAGCACTTCAGAAAGTAGAGGGACGTTTAATGAAGATAAAGCAAGCATTACAGGGGTTTATCACTTCAGAAAGTAAAGGAACGTTTGATGAAGATACAGCAACCGTTACAGGGGTTTAGCACTTCAGAAAGTAGAGGGACGTTTAATGAAGATAAAGCAACCATTACAGGAGTTTAGCACTTCAGAAAATAAAGGGATGTTTATTGAAGATAAAACAAGCATTACAGGGGTTTAGCACTTCAGAAAGTAAATGGACGTTTAGTGAAGATAAAGCAACCATTACAGGAGTTTTTCACTTCTGAAAATAAGGGACGTTTAATGAAGATAAAGCAACCATTACAGGGGTTTATCACTTCTGAAAATAAAGAGACGTTTAATGAAGATAAAGCAAGCATTACAGGATTTAGCACTTCAGGATGAACAAGAATCAAAGGTAGCACAGGATTGTCAATATTTTTAAATTTCTCTAAGAAATGGCCTAATTGAGATCTTTATTATGTATCAACGCCATTCTAAAAATGCCAGTTACTAAAAATGGAGCTCGAAGGCACATAATATATGTTCGAACGCAGAGTGAAGTCATCACAAATGACACAGGAACCAGAAAAAAGTTAATTTAGAAGCCAAAAACGGAAAACTTAAAACAAAACAAAAAGAAATGAAAAAGAAAGAACGAAAAGCACAAAGCTACCTGCTTCTCATGGAGGCACCAGGTTTGCTAAAAAGTTCTCTAAGCCTTGTAGCAGAAGAGGGAATTCCAGGATCGTAAACATGAATCGAATGTAGCCAAGGATTATCAATTTCGGGGAACTTCTGTAAAACTTCCAGGCAGGATTTTTAATTTCTATAAGAAACAGCCTAATTTTGGGTTCTTTACGGAGATTTTCCCTGCTCACGTATCAGTCAGTATCTACGCAAATACTTAACGTATTCTCAAGAACTTAAATTTTCCTAATATAAGTACATGTTGCTGTACTCCACTCGCCGAACGATGGCCGAATGGTTAGGGTGCTGGCCTTCGGAACCGGAGTTCGTGGGTTCAAATCCCACTGTGGCATGGGTGTTCGTCGCCGTTCGGAATCGGCTTTAAGCAGTAGGTCCCGGTCTCATTAGCCCTCGCGTTGCAAAAAGTAGACCGTAGCGCTACAAACCAAACCAAAAAGCTGTACTCCATTCAACGGAGTCGTGTATGTCAAAATCGGTTGAAAAAAAGCTTTATATAATACAGTGGCCTCTTGTAATGTGATCGAGGCTAATGTTATCAATTGCTTATTGTTATCGAAATCACTTGGTCACTATTTTCTCTGTTCACCTGTGTGTTAAAATTACAGCTTTATGGGATTGTTACATCGGTTAATTTTATCAGTTTTCAAACCTCATTTTAACTGGAAAAGGAATACTCACAATGTATTCGGAAGGAACCCATACGTTTCTTTCTCTTCGCTGTTGATTGAATTTCCGAAAATTCTCCTTCTTCCATCTAGGGAAAAGGGAATGAACAAAAGAATGGGATATTACACGTTTCTGGAATTTTTCAGAAATTTGCAAATCCATGGTGGTCAGTGGTTGTCAGATAAGCAGAAAGCAACACGTTCTTATCGAAACTGAGAAGGAGCGTATTCACAATTTATGCCTTACTTGCTTACATGCAGCTTGTCGATATGGAAACCAGAAAGCGAAATGATTTAACGTTAAAACAAAAGATCGAAATTTCAAATCGCTATGACAGATTATCAAATAGGAGTCAGCGCAATGCTGCAGCGCAGTTAAACGTTTCTCAGCTTCTGAATTGCATTGAAAGTGTCAAAACGTGGAGTACAACACCGCTCCGATGACTCCAAAAAATATTAGGATTACGAACGATTAATCAATGAGCTTCTTAGAAAGAATTGTAGACAATATGTTAAATAAATAATATATTTTATTGTATTTCTATAATTCTTCACAATATCTTAAGAATATTTCAATGTATCCAATTTCTATAATAGGAAGAATGATGTAATCATGACTCGACTTCGAATCGGACATACTCGTTTTACCCATGGGCACCTTCTCCTTGGTGAACCTGTCCCTATATGTAACATCTGCAATGACGCTATGTCCTTGCAGCATATCTTAGTTGAGTGTCCAAATTTTAAAGTTTACAGACGTCGCCATTTTCATACTAATGACATTAATCTAAAAGATTTACTCGGTATTACTCCTCATCCTAATGTTTTATCCTTTTTGAGAGATATCGGGTTTGACCATCATATCTCATTTTTTCTTCACTTTTGTCTTTTGTCATTTTCCATGTTTTTAACTCTCGTTCATCCTTTTTTAACCTTACTTTTTTATAGTGTTATAGTGTGTTTTAACTTTTACCATTGTATCCTGTATATTTTTTACTTTTCTACATTTTACATTTTTTTTTACATTGTCTTTCTGCGGTACTCTTCGGTTTGGCACAATATATTCCATTTGGGATTCAGTGCCAATAAATTCAAATCATCCATCCATCAAAATCACGGTGTCTCAAACTGATCACATTAAGCGAACTCCATTGTAATATCTTTGAATTTACAGACACAGTTTCTCTTAATACAAGTTAGCTTCCTTTTTATGTTATATTTCGAGGAAAAAAAGGTACATATAGATTATCAGTAAATCAGTTTTCAGAATTTCATCAATGAAAAAAATCTGTAAATTTGTAAACACATAGATTAATGTACCGGGTGGCCATAATTAAACTGACAGTGCTCACAGTGTTCTGCAGCGCGATCTATTTGCGAGAATGACGCCACATTTTACAGGAATATTAAACAAGACGGGGAACGAAAGATTCCGGGAAAAAACAAATTAGTTCCAAAACTCACCGCTAGGGGAATATTTGGCGCTGTGTTATAGAAAATAGAGTGTTAACAAATGCAAATCAATACGGTATAAAATTACCTTTTATTATGCACATTTTCTGATGTAATTCAAGTGCAATATGGCAATACTTTTAAAAAATAGTAAAATCTACATAAACACCGATAAAGTCTCGTGATCTACAATATCACGTACGCTGAGCAGAAGAAGATGTTCCTTATTCAAATTTCATGTTACATCCATTGGTACAGTGCCAATTGCTTGGGCTTTAATAGGCAATGTGTTACGCTTCGAATCAATCAGATTGAAAGTTTATGTGAAATGTCTCCTTCTTTAGTCGAGCGTGCGTTACTGGTCAAATTCTTTTACCTCAACCATTGCAGCCGCTCTTGGTGCTTTTAGAACTCACAAAAAAATGCGTAAATATAACGGTCCTGTGTCAGTTAATGGGCTAAAAGCAATGGTTGCGACGTTTGAGAAAACAGGTTCTATGAAAATTCAGTCAGGCAGAGGACGAAAACCTGTACCACAGGATACAATCGAAGCAGTTGCCACCAGTGTTGCCAACCATACGATAATTATTGTATATGTAAGATAACTTAGGACTCTGTACGATGAAAAATAATCTCAAAATTATGTGACATAATTCTGAAAAATAATTTCCTGATTTTTACGATAAAACAAAAGTAGACTAATGGAGAATTAAAAGAACATGTAATTTAACTGTAACTTTATAAAGAGCAACATAAAAAATTTGAGAATGTCTAATTAATTTTTTTATCACTTTTTACCATCAAATAATTATTGTTGTAGATTTTAGAACAGCTTAAGGAGCATGTTTTGAGGTACTTCTTCATTAAATAAAAGTAAATAATCCTGTAAGAGAAGTCGAGAGAGGCCATCTGTACTGTGTAATAATAAAAGGGAAAGTGTCAATTATAAAAAAAATGTATATTTGTGAAATTGAATATGACCTAGGTACTAATGTTTGATATTATTTGAAACTAATATAAAATAAAGAATTTTAAAAATGTTTATGACCAGTGTTTTTATCTGTTAGTTATTTAAAATTATTTAAATCAATCTTATCCTTAAATACACAAAACACAAAATTGTTAAATGTAAAATTACTGAATATTACAATAACTTAAGAATATTTCAATGTATCCAATTTCTAAATGATTACATAATTATGGATAATTAGAAGCAGTTTTGCATTTTACTTATTCTGTTGCAGTTTTCCCTGAAATATGGTATTTTTAGTAGTTAAACCGATTATTAAATAATAATCGGTTACAAAGTTACATAATGGTAAATAATTAAAATTCTGTCATTTGAATGCTTTTCCACAATTTTAAAATCTATTTGATATTAAGATTCAATTGATTAAAAAATATATCGTACAAGCGCTCTCTCTTAACACTATTTTGAACTAATTACAAAAATGTATGATAATTTATAAGCCAATGCCATAATTTTAGGACCTAGAATCCATAATTTTGCCTGTGAAGTTTGGCAACACTGGTTGCCACGGTGATTGTCGACAGAGGACCAGACAATATTTACAGACACAGTTTCTCTTAATACAAGTTAGCTTCTTTTTTATGTTATATTTCGAGGAAAAAAAGTGCATCTAAATTATCCGTAAATCAGTTTTCAGATTTTCATTAAATGAATTATTAGTTAATGAAAAAAATCGATAAATTTACAAGCCCTACACACGTCCCCAGCAACAAACTACCATAATAGAAACGATTTCACGCACGTCTCATTTCTGACACTTCTGTTGAAGTATAACGGTGAGTCAAACAAGTTTTTTTCCCTCTTTCAGTTGACTTTTCACCTTAAGTCGAGATAACATACGATGCTGATGGAAATAGTGATAGGGAAAAAGATACTTCTTTTTTCCTTCTGGGGCACCGTTAGGTGTTCTGCAGGTGGCTCTAAATAAGCTATTAATCATTCTTATCATGAAATAGCCAGACTAAATGCTTATCATCGTTTCATCTTGTCTTGAATATATATTTATATATTTTTTACATTTAAAAAGGCTTCCAAGTTAAAATGCATCGTACTTAGTTATTTTTAAGGGTATGATGGCTATTACATATTATTTAAATAAATTATTAACTCAAAGTTTGGAAGATTTGTAAACACATAGATTAATGTACTGGGTGACCATAACTAAACTGACAGTGCTCACAGTGTTCTGTAGAGCGATTTATTTGCTAGAATGACGCCACATTTTGTAGGAAGATGAAACAAGGTGGGGGACACAGAATACCGCTAAAAAACAAATTAGTTCCAAAAGT
>CM063507.1:60376616-60389116 GCA_032207245.1 Pardosa pseudoannulata | reverse complement strand
GTATTGCTTTTAGACTCGGTTCTCCCGTGTTACTCATCTGTGTCGACAGGACTTTCATTAACCCTTGGAAGGGTTTCCCAGAAGCGAAATGGATATCAATCAAGCAGAACATCAAAAGATCAATACGCTCGAAATAAAGTCTATAAAAGACGTTGTAGTTCCAAGAAAACGGAGAATGAAATATGATAACCGTGACCGACTGCTGCCAGTTTTTGGAATTATAGAAGTTATTATATGATAGCTAGAACTTGACTGAGTTACTCAGAATTCAGCTATAATAGCTTAACTGTGGTCGCCATCAGGCCAGCAGTGCAATGGATAATAATATTGTTTTTAATATTAAAATCTTTACTCCTGGAGCAGAGATGATTCTGATACGAAAATTTCCGAATTTTCCGAAAATTTGTGCGATTTTGTACCGAAAATTATAAAAAACAGATTTCTTTTCCTCCCTGAAAATTTGAAAATTTTCGAAAAAATCTGTTTCTGAAAATTGAAAAAAAAATTTTTTAAACCATCTTCATCTTCAAATAAAAAATATATATAAATAAATTTTGAAGATAATCAGAAAGTTTTGTGTATATTTTCTCACCCGTTTTTTCTTCTTTGACTCGTCCACAAATCTTTTTTTCTGTCGAAGAACAGTAAAAATATCTTATGTGATTTTCTTTTTTAAAGCAATATGTCAAAACTTAAACTTATGTGTTCAGATTAAGAAATTGAACTTTTGTTTTCTATATAACTAACACACACATTGATATATGTGTGTTTTTTATGCAGAACACACTTATATTTGCAACTCTATAATAAGGTGATATATATTAGAACATATTAACACATTGTGTGCTGGTACATTTCGCAGCGGAATTGTACCGGGAGCGGGCGTTTTGAGCGTCAATTTAGTTATTCAGTTAAATCTCAATAGATCGAAAATTATTTCATTTTTTAACCAACTTTTCATATTTTATAATATATGTGATAATTTCCGAGTTTTCTAAAAATTTGTGTGACTCTGTTCCGAAAATTATAAAAAACACATTTCTTTTTCCCTGAAAATTTTAAAATTTTTGGAAAAATCTGTTTCTGAAAATTGAGAAAAAGTTTTTTAAAACCATCTTCGGCATGAATTTTGAAGATAATCAGAAACTTATATTTTCTCACCCTTTTTTCTTCTTTGACGCGTCCACAAATCTTTCTTCTGTCGAAGAACAGTAATAACATGTTATGTGATTTTCTTTTTAAAAGCAATATATGAAAATTTAAACTTTTGTGTTCAGATTAAGAAATTGAATTTTTGTTTTCTAGGTAACCAACGCACACATTGATATATGTGTGTTTTTTATGCAGAACACACTTATATTTGCAACTCTATAATAAGGTCATATATATTAGAACATATTAATACATTGTGTGCTGGTACATTTCGCAGCGGAATTGTACCGGGAGCGGTCGTTTTGAGCGTCAATTTAGTTATTATATTAAATCTCAATTGATCAAAAATTATTTCATTTTTTAACCATCTTTTCATATTTTATGTTGAAATATGTAAACAAATATGTAAGTAGACAAATAAACATATATATATATATATGATTAATGCATTTGAAGCATGTGACTTTTAAGAATAAATAAAAATTTAATTTTAAATCTAAATTGATTTTTTAATCGACCTTCCCGTTCTGTGGTTCCACATCGACTGATGAAAAAAAATAGTTTTTATTTGTCTAAATGTTTCCAGAATCTATGTAGTAGACAAGAACATTCGGCTTCGTTTTCCTGTATATACCGTTATTTTTGAACCCACAAACAAACCATGTTGTTACACTAACCCGTATCCTAACTCGTTGTTACACTAACCCGCGCTCAAGTATCAATCGTCAGAAAACGTACTAGTACGTGTCACGCATACAATATGTTAATTGAAGAACTGGATTGCTCGAAACTCACTGGAAATGTTCCTTTCAATAATGAAGCCTTACAAGAGATGGATAGAATGAGACCCCCCATCAGCTTCATAAATTAGAAACGAAAAAAAATAGAAAGAGAATAAATAGTACCAACAAAAAAATACAGTCCAACACCATATATAGAAAGAAAAATGGAAAAATTCAGTGAAATTCTCTTTCTATTTTGCCACTTAATATTGTGATTCTGTTTTATGTATATACGCATTTATATTAATTGTAATTATTTAATAAAAAGTAACTAAAATAAAATTTTTCTTTGTTGACTTAAGTAGAAATTGAAGTTAAACAATATTTTATATATTACTTGTTATTTTATAACGAATAGAAAATAAGCTGTTAGAACTGTAAGGTTCACTTGTATATCGATGAAAGAATTGTAATCGTTTAGTTTATGTTAACTTGTGAAAACGAATGTTGGCAACATATGTATATTGTTGATGTCCGCCATGGTTGTAACTTACGCAGCTGCTTTACCAACTATAATAAATCTTTGTGTTTCTAATTAAGAACTCTTTCCTAACATCTAAATTTCAAGAGACTGATTATAAATCAACCTTATATGGCGCAGCCGGTATCTAAAGGACTTGCAAAGTGGAATTTCAAATAATATTTTATAAAATATCTTCGCACTCATTAAGCCTTCATTGGAATTTTCAGACTCCTCGCCAAGATTGTTTTTGCTTGAACGCATTCCAAAAAATGCCCACGCATAGTAAGTGAAGTTTATGAGAATTTTAATACACTTTTATTTTACTTGTGATAAAACCTTGTACAAATCAGTTCGAGTATTCTAACGAATGTTGATTATTCATTTTGCATGACCTTCAAAAAAATTATTCTATTTGCAAAATTTATCGTTTGCTTTTTAACGTCGCCAAGCAATCTTCGCCAGTTTATTTCTTTCGCCAAGAACAGTAAACGGAAATTTAAAAAAAATGTCAACAGAAGATAATATCATTTTTAATTCTTTAGAATCGCAGCCACTACAAACTTTAACGATTAATCAACTGCAAAAAGAATTACGTTTCAGAAATCTTTCGCTAACTGGACATAAGAATGATCTAATTTTGCGTATTGTAGAGGATAATAATAAAAGATATAGTGAAGGAACTTTGGAAGAAAAAAATGATCTTAATGCAGTATCTTAATAACGATGAGGAGACAATTTCTGATAATGCACATTTATTGACAGAGATTGAATCTCTGCGGAAACAAGTAGAATTTTTAAGTAATTCTTCTACACAATCACTATTTCCTATGCCTCCGACTTCTCAAACAGATCCTAATATCGCAGCTATTCTTTCTACATTAATGGAAACGCAAAAACAATTTTTAAACAGACGTGTAAATTCAAATGGATTTAAATCTCATCTACAAATGACACTGCAAATTCAATCCAAATATTTAAAGCTGATATAATTGAAAATGTACTTGAATGGTTAAAGGAAGTTGAAAGAATTTCAACTTTAGCTAACTGGTCCGACGAATTAAAATTAGTTAATGCTATTTCTCGTCTCTCAGGATCTGCAAAAAATTGTCAATTAACAACGGTAAAAAATTTTAATGATTGGATTACTTGGAAAAATGCTCTTGCCTCAAGATTTAAAAGGCGTATTACAATGCAAGAATTTTTGCTCACCAAAGTGAACAAAAGTTAAGACATAATGAAAGTTTAGTAGATTATATTTATTCAAAAGACGCTCTTTTGGAAAAAGCTCCCTTCACCTTTCCCCAACCTGACCGTATTTCTATGATCATAGGTGATATTACCGAGGAAAAATGGCAAATCGCATTAGCAACTCAATATACGAATACTGTTGAAGAATTAATTGACAGGGCAACTGCACTTGATGCTATTCGCAGAACAAAACAAGAGTATAAGAAACATTCTCTGAAATCTCAAATTCGATCTTCTTATACACATGATGAACAATGTCGTAAATACAATCCAATAACTGACGATGTTCGTGATATTACGTGTTGAAGATGTGGAAACAAAGGCCATGCATCTTTTATGTGCAGTTTACCACCTCCTCCACGTGGTTCAACCATCGCTCAACCAAGAAACACATGAAGAGAAAATCAATATACCAACAGTCAAACTAATGTCTAAATCCCATCTTCTAGTTCTGATAACAACAAAAACAAAGTTTGAAAAGTCGAAAACAAAAGTTTGAACTCTTCAAATTCCCGCTGCAACAACAACAATCGCAACTCGACATCTGGAAGATCTACAACCGCAAATAGGGTAAATAATAATTCCATAAATTGTATTAGAACTGAAACTAACAGACGTGCCTTAATACCTGTTATTATCAACAATCATTCAGAAACGAAGGCTTTTCAAAGTGTAAGTTACTATGTCCCATGAACGACCATTAGTTGTGTTCAACCTTTTGAACTTTGGGGAATTTTTGTTTCTTTGAATTTTTATAAGTTATTGTTTCCTTGAACTTCTCGATTAAAGATAAAGAAAAATAGAATATCAAAGATTTATCCTACTCAAATTTACAAAATTATTGTTTCATCTTTATTTTATCAAAATACAAACATCGTAAAAATGTAGGAACCTCCGAAAACAGGCAAGGGGAGGCAAAAAGGACGGATATAAAGGTCTTTCCACGCCATGATCCACTGCAAGCCATTACTACCTTCAGGAGGGGGTATGGCTTATCGAGGTCGACGATGGCAGACCTTGGCGAAGAATGACTTCGGAAGCGATTTTTCTCGAAACATCAAAGGCAGCAAGATGCGCTACAAATCCAAGCGATCGTCTCATTTAGTGGCCCAGTGTGTGGATGCAACCCTTGAACCATCGTACCAAGGTCGCCATCAGGCCAGCAGTGTAATGGATAATAATGGACCATGTTGTGGAAGAGGTGTAATATGTGAAGTAATTCATTTCGATTAATGTATTTGAAGCACGTGACTTTTATGAAATTTAAGATTGTATTTCACCCATAAAATATTTATTTTTCAATCAAACTGCCTTTAGGAATTCGATCTTTTATAAAAACTAAAATTTTACTAAAATTTTGGCACTTTAACTAAGCAAATATTGGTCACTTGAGGAACCCCTGCTAAAGTTCCAAGGAGCACAGATTAAAAGTTTCTGATATAACTAAAAAGGCTTAATTTTTTTTACCTATTTTTACATATGTTCACTATAAAAATTTGTGCTTATAGAATATAATTTTTACATAAATTTTCTTAATATTTTTCCCAGCTAGATTAAGGAAGATTCAGTAATCTTCTTCAAATGGACATTTTTTTCAGTATTTTTTGAAAATATACTTAAACGTGTTAACTATACTGTAACAAAATTTTCAGAAAATGTCAAGAAAAGTGCATTAAAAAACAATGGACATCATGGTGAATGGTGCTATAAAAATCACTTATAGTTCTTTTTCATTCGATGTTACTCATTGGTTTAAAAAAATGTTCTACAGAAGAATAACTTTTTCATTTATACACGTTGACTAAGAATAAGGAAGTAATCACTTATAATAAATGACCGTCAGGTAGATTAAGTCTAAAAAAGAAAATCACTTTCGGTATTTTTTTAAGCGATATGCATCTGACAAATTATTTATGATGAATAATGTCTAATAATTGATTTAGCCGAGATAATTTTGGAAGAAAAGATATACTAAAGTTGATCTTACTGCGATGTCAGAAGTTTCGATTGCTTCCATATCAAAATAAAACTTTTGAATAGTCTAATAACATTTCACAACTATAATAACATCTTATATGGTGAAAGCGTATATCTTATTATACTTTTGCCAATGCAGGACTGCGTGACTTTAGTAAACACTACTTCCATGTTTTGTTAAAAATGACAGATCGTGCAGTTATAATTTCTGAGACAGTCACGATCTGTCCAGAAGCTTTTATTTCACTAATCGAAGGATGAATTTTCGTATTAAATTTATACCACGATGCATGGCCAGATCACTTCATCGATCAGGGATGGTCACACTTTTTGCGGCAAGAGCCACAGTGACCTACCTTGAAATCTTGGGAGCCGCATTGAAAGTTTCTGGTAGAAAAGAAATGTTCAGAATCATAATGTATTTATTTTGATGATATTTACATAATTTTCAAAAACTTTTATTTAATTTAATATTTCTAAAAACTTTATTTTATAATTGTATTTACTCTTCGCTACCACAAGGTGAATGAATTTGTCACGTAGAAACTATTTTTTTCAATCAGGTTCATAATTAAAAATTAGACTTATTATTTCTTTTAGAAGCTGGTTGATATTTATTAAAATCTCTTTGAAGTCTTGATAAATATCACTGTAGAGTACATGTTTCAGCATCACATACCAATCTAAAAATTGACAATAAACGGTATGTCTCATTTCTTTTAGATGCTGGTTGGTCAAACTTCGTTGAAGTTTCTATAAATATCACTGTAGAGTACATGTTTCAGCATCCCATACCAATCTAAAAATTGACAATAAATGATATGTCTCAATTCTTTTAGATGCTGGGTGATCAAACTTCGTTGAAGTTTCGATAAATATCATAGTAGAGTACATGTTTCAGTTAACATACCGATCTAAAAATTGACAATAAGCGCTATGTCTTATTTCTTTTAGATGCTGGTTGGTCAAACGTTGAAGTTTCGATAAATATCACTGTAGAGTACATGTTTCAGCATCACATACCAATCTAAAAATTGACAATAAACGGTATGTCTCATTTCTTTTAGATGCTGGTTGGTCAAACTTCGCTGAAGTTTCGATAAATATCAGAGTACATGTTTCAGCATCACATACCAATCTAAAAATTGACAATAAACGGTATGTCTCATTTCTTTTAGATGCTGGTTGGTCAAACTTCGTTGAAGTTTTGATAAATATCATAGTAGAGTACATGTTTCAGCATCACATACCAATCTAAAAATTGACAATAAACGATATGTCTCATTTCTTTTAGATGCTGGTTGATCAAACTTCGTTGAAGTTTCGATAAATATCATAGTAGAGTACATGTTTCAGCATAACATACCAATCTAAAAATTGACAATAAACGGTATGTCTAATTTCTTTTAGATGCTGGTTGGTCAAACTTCGTTGAAGTTTTGAAAAATATCACTGTTTAGTGACATTTTCCCCCCCCCCCAAACCCCCCCCCCCCCCCCCCCCCCCCGGGGGGGGGGGGGGGGGGGGGGGGGGGGGGGGGGGGGGGGGGGGGGGGGGGGGGGGCCCAGCATCACATACCAATCTAAAAATTGACAATAAGCGCTATGTTTAATTTCTTTTAGATGCTGGTTGATCGAATTTCGTTGAAGTTTTGATAAATATCATAGTAGAGTACATGTTTCAGTATAACATACCAATCTAAAAATTGACAATAAATGATATGTCTCATTTCTTTTAGATGCTGGTTGATCGAATTTCGTTGAAGTTTTGATAAATATCATAGTAGAGTACATGTTTCAGTATAACATACCAATCTAAAAATTGACAATAAGCGCTGTCTTATTTCTTTTAGATGCTGGTTGGTCAAAGTTCGTTGAAGTTTTGATAAATATCATAGTAGAGTACATGTTTCAGCATCACATACCAATTTAAAAATTGACAATAAACGATATGTCTCGTTTTTATATTTTTGTACTTAGTTTTTGGTACATATTTCCAAAATTCATTAATCAATTTTGCTGATTTGCGGGTTGTAAAGAAAATTTCTTGCTGCTCAAATTGATGAAACTGTGCAAATACCCTAATGTCGTCCGTGGATGTAGAGATGCCCCAAATGTAATGACAGTTGTTGTTGGAATAGAAGATTCCGACTTTTATAAATCAGTAAACAAAAATGGTACCTTCAAGCAGCTTTATTCTTGTAATCAATTTATATTTTGTAAAGGAAAGTTACTCTCCATAGATGAGATCTCTTCTCAAGAAATGTTTCTGAGAGAAGCCGCTGCAGCTAATTCAAGAAGTGGAGGGCATGCATATAAACGTTGTCATTGTAAAAAGAAATGTTTCATTACTAAATACCATTGTAAATGCAAGGGACTCTTGTGCAATTCAAATTGCTTTAACTGTTTAAACTGTTGCCACAAATAAGATAGCATAACGTCAATCAGATAATTAAGTTAATTATTCATATGATTTTCTGTTCTAAGAGTGTTCAGTTCGTTTTAACTTCAACAGTTACATGTGCTAGTACTATAGATTTGACTGAATTACAGAGAAGAAAATATAAATATCCGACATGTTCAACATTCCCCATTAGTGCATGAGGAATGTCGACATTTACAGGTGTAAGTCAGAAATAAGGGTATTTAGCAAATATTTCAGACATACACCAAACGACTACGTGAATGTTGACATTCACCGTGAAAGTCGACATTCTCCAGATTTCGGTCTTTCATCGTAACATATACATTGTAAAACCATTGTGTGCCGAACGATGGCCGAATGGTTAGGGTGCTGGCCTTCGGAACCGGAGTTCGTGGGTTCGAGTCCCACTATGGCATGGGTGTTCGTAGCCGTTCGGAATCGGCTTTAAGCAGTAAGTCCCGGTCTCATTAGCCCTCGTGTTGCAAAAAGTAGACCGTAGCGCTCCAAAATCAAACCAAACCAAAACCATTGTTCGTTACATCTGTCTGTTCGTAGAATTTGCATGAAATGTGCGTAGAATTTTCATTAGCTTTTGGAACTTAAAGTGTGTTTTAATAATCTAAGCAAAGTCGAAATTTAACGTGGATACCCGAATATATCTTTATATATAAATATCTTCTGTCCGTGTGTTTGTAATAGAACTCCTCCTCAACGGCGGGTATAATTTTAATGAAATTTTGTGTTTGTAATTAAGTTTATTCGAGAATGGTTTAGATTTATAATTCGTTCCGATAGAAAATGTGGTGCAGTGGTCAGCGCAATGGGCTTCAGTACGAGAAGTTCCAGGATCCAGTCCCTAGACAGGCGATGTGGAAAATTTAATTTAATCTAATTACGTTTGTGATGACTGTTCGAGTGGTGGTGTCAAATATTTCTAAAAATTTTTTTTTCCTTTCTTTTCCATCCATACGGTACAATTTATAATGTATTTAAAAACACTTTACAATTTTTGGATTTACAGCGTTAAAGCAGCACAGCGTCTGTCGGGTAGTCTAGTTTTAATATATATTAGAAATGTTTTATAAGCATTTTCTAGGAATATAGGGAATATGAAGTCTCAAGAAGCATTTTAATGATTAACACAAATTTTGTAAAAAAATATAGAACAATGTTAATTGATTTTAACACATTGTGTGCTGGTACATTTCGCAGCGGAATTGTACCGGGAGCGGGCGTTTTGCGCGTCAATTTAGTTATTCAGTTAAATCTCAATAGATCGAAAATTATTTCATTTTTTAACCAACTTTTCGTATCTTATAGTGAAATATATAAACAAATATATAAATAGAAATATATAAATAACAACCATAAGGTTTTTGTAAGTAAAAAAATATACATTTTTAGTGGATCAATTTGTAATAGTATCGTAAATATGAATAAGAGATTTGAAAAAAAATTTTCAATTTTACAACTCTCACAAGAAATATCAACCAAAAATAATGCTTTGATTCATTTCGTTAGTATTTTTACATTAAAAAAAATCAAAAAGCAATCATAAAACTAATAATGTAAAATCTAGTTTTTATCTAAATTTTTCCAGAATCTATGTAGTAGACAAGAACATTCTGCTTCGTTTTCCTGTATATACCGTTATTTTTGTACCCACAAACAAACCATGTTGTTACACTCACCCGTGCTAGCACGTGACCCCGCTCAAGTATCAATCGTCGGAAAACATACTAGTTCGTGTCCAGCATACAATGTGTTAATTTATCTTTAGACGAATCTCAAAATATTATGTTAGAGAAAAATCACAAGAAATATCAACCAAAAATAATGCTTTAGAATTCATTTCGTTAGTATTTTTACATTATAAAAAAATGAAATAGCAATCATAAAACTAATAATGTAAAAACTAGTTTTTATTTGTCTCCATTTTTCCAGAATCTATGTAGTAGACAAGAACATTCGGCTTCGTTTACCTGTATATACCGTTATTTTTGTACCCACAAACAAACCATGTTGTTACACTAACCCGTGCTAGTACGTGACCCCGCTCAAGTATTAATCGTCAGAAAACGTACTAGTACGTGTCTCGCATACAATATGTTAATTTATCTTTAGATGAATCTCAAAATATTATGTTAGAGAAAAATCAGAAGAAATATCAAACAAAAATAATGCTTTAGAATTCATTTCGTTAGTATTTTTACATTATAAAAAATGCAAAAAGCAATCATAAAACTAATAATGTAAAAACTAGTTTTTATTTGTCTAAATTTTTCCAGAATCTATGTAGTAGACAAGAACATTCGGCTTCGTTTTCCTGTATATACCGTTATTTTTGTACCCACAAACAAACCACGTTGTTACACTAACCCGTGCTAGTACGTAGCCCGCGCTCAAGTATCAATCGTCGGAAAACATACTAGTTCGTGTCCAGCATACAATGTGTTAATTTATCTTTAGACGAATCTCAAAATATTATGTTAGAGAAAAATCACAAGAAATATCAACCAAAAATAATGCTTTAGAATTCATTTCGTTAGTATTTTTACATTATAAAAAATGAAAGAGCAATCATAAAACTAATAATGTAAGAACTAGTTTTTACTTATCTAAATATTTCCAGAATTTATGTAGTAGACAAGAACATTCGGCTTCGACTTCCTGTATATACCGTTATTTTTGTACCCACAAACAAACCATTTTTTTTATAATAATCCGTATTAGTACGTGACCCGCTCAAATCGTCAAACGTATCCCGCATACAATACAATAAAAATTAATAATATATAAAAAAAAAAAATATTATTAGAAATATATTAGTATTTTTAATTAATTAATCATAATAATTTTTATAATTATGTAATTTTTATATTATAAAAATTATTTCGTACTAATAATATAGATTTATTTATACAAACAAACAATTACTAAATTATGTATGATTATACGTGTTATAATAATAATGTAAAAATACAATATACATGTAAATTTAGTCTAGAGTATAAATAAATATTATAAGATATTATGTTAGAGAAAAATCACAAGAAATATCAACCAAAAATAATGCTTTAGAATTCATTTCGTTAGTATTTTTACATTATAAAAAAATGAAATAGCAATCATAAAACTAATAATGTAAAAACTAGTTTTTATTTGTCTCCATTTTTCCAGAATCTATGTAGTAGACAAGAACATTCGGCTTCGTTTACCTGTATATAGCGTTATTTTTGTACCCACAAACAAGCCATGTTGTTACACTAACCCGTGCTAGTACGTTACCCCGCTCAAGTATCAATCTCCAGAAAACGTACTAGTACGTACCCCGCATACAATGTGTTAATTTATCTTTAGTATTATTTATGTTAAGAAAATCACAAGAAATATCAACATGTTGAATTATTCGTAGTATTACATTATAAAAAAAATATTCAATTAAAAATAATGTAAAAACTAGTTTTTATTTTATTTTAATCTATGTAGTTACATTCGGCTTCGTTTATGAATATATTATTTTTGTACCCACAAACAAATGTTACACTAATTTGATCAATATCAATCATCAGAAAATACTAGTACTACAAGTGTTAATTTATCTTTAGTATTATTTATCTTTAGTAATATTAATATATAAATATTTTAAAAATTTGAAGGAAAAATTTTCATTAGTTTTGGAGTTATTTTTATTTATTAATTGTTTCAAAATTAGCTTAATTGAAAATGCTCTAGGAGCATCAATTTTGCATAAAATATTATTAAAAAAATTTTTTGTATACCTTGTAGACTTTACAAAAAAACGTAGTTGTTTTCATAAACATTCATAGAATATATAAAGAGAAAAAAAATAATTATGATGATGATCCCCATATTTTGCAGAATAAACAGCTATAGCGGTTAATTAAAATGCATAACTAACATCTTATATGCTTCGAAACATACCCGTTTCAACTAGACTTTATTTTATAAACTCTAACGTAAAAAATACTGGAATTTCAGAGATAATGATCTATTTTCAATGCGTCTGGAGTACTTTAAACATTTGTAATACATGAAAATTTTACTTCTGAGTAAACAGCATTTGAAGTTATTATTGCTCTACCCATAAGTAATGATAAGATTATTATACCCATAAGTAATGATAAAATGATGGGAATGAAATAATTCCTAATGATATATTCTTTCACTAATCATTAAATAGAAAATTCTAATTTTCGATAGATTTTAGCCAATTTGAAAGTCCATCATCGCCTTAAACTAAATTTTATATGTGTTCCATTCATTAGCTTTTGGAACTTAAAGTGTGTTTTAATAATCTAAGCAAAGTCGAAATTTAACGTGGATACCCGAATATATCTTTATATATAAATATCTTCTGTCCGCGTGTTTGTAATAGAACTCCACCTAAACGGCTGGTATAATTTTAATGAAATTTTGTGTTTGTAATTAAG
>CM063507.1:60354116-60371616 GCA_032207245.1 Pardosa pseudoannulata | reverse complement strand
CCTTCGCAAAATCGGGGTCGTCCAGAATAATCTTTTATTGTTGTTATTACTACTTCCCTTCTCGGAGCATCTTGGCAGTGGAGGAAAAACAAGCACGAGGGAAGATTCGCCTAAGGAAGACATGTTTGCAAAGGTTGGAGATGATTTATCGGTCGGTCTGGCACTTTCTCTGGTCGGCAGATCACTGATCAAGATGATTACATCTGGCGGATTCTTGTGGGAACGTTTGCTGTTGCGTTGCGGTTTTTTCGCCCGCGGTGTCCTTGAATTGGAAATAATGGAATTAAGATCTGGCGCTTCGGCCAACACCGGTTCTCAGATAGCTCCGGGATGACGATATTTGGATCGTTACTCATTGCCGGATATATCGCTGGAATTGGTTCATATTCAGTCTGAATAAGACTTCCAGATTCATCGGAATTCTGGCCACTCGCTAAGTATAAGGCTATCAAAGACTTATTTTTGTGGAAGTTTAACCTTTTAGCCTTCGTCAGAGTTATTTATCTATTGAAATACTTTTGTGATTCCGTAATATCAGATAATTTGTGACAGATCTTTAAAAACCTCAAGCGCCGATTTAAATTTATTTGTAGAATTTTAGTTAAGAAATCGATACAAAACATTTCTAAAAGAATTAAGAACCAGTAACCAGAGGTATATGAGGACTAACGCTGATTCTCAGCTCTAGGATGACGGAATTTGGATTGTTACTCACTGCCCGATGCATCTCTGGAATTAATTCATTCCTCATGAATCAAGTAGTCTGAGTAAGACTACCATATTCATTGAGATTCTGGTCAGTACCTAAGTATGAGACTTATTTCTGTAGAAGTTTAACATTTTGGTTCAAGAATAATTTTTCAATTGAAATGCTTCTATAATTCCGCAATACAAGATAGTTCGTCTCAGATCTTTAAAAACCTCACGTATGGTTAAAATTTAATGCAGAATTTTAGTGAAAAAGAAAGTAAAACAAAACATTTCTGACAGGAACTAGTAACCAGAGGTAATTGAGAACCAACGCTGATTCTCAGATAGCTCCAAGATGACGATATTTGGATAGTTAATCACTGCCTAATATATCTTGAATTGTATCTCCTATTAAGCCTGACTAAGACTTCACAGGATTGTCAGTCGCTAAGTATAAGACTGTCAAAGACTTATTGTTGTAGAAGTTTAACCTTTTGGCCTTCATCATGAGTTGTTTTTTCGCTGAAATGCTTGTGTAATTCCGTAGTATCACCTAGGTCGTCACAAATCTTTAAAAACCTCAAAAAATCTCAAAGAAAATAATATAAAATATTTCGAACAAAATTAAGAATTAGTAAAGCAAAAGATATTTCAGAACCAATACTGATTCTCAGAGAGCTCTAGGATGACGAATTTCGGATTAATATTCATTTCCAGATATATCTCTGACATTTGTTCATATTCAGTATGAACAAGATTACGGAATTCCTCGGGATTCTGGACTGTATCTAAGTATAAGGCTATCAAATACAATTTGTTGTAGAAGTTGAAACTTTTAGCCTCCTTCATAAGTTATTTATCTATTAAAATACTTTTATGATTCCGTAATATGTGATAGTATGTTATAGATCTTTAAAAACCTCATGCACCGATTATTTAAACTCAAATTATTTCAGATATTTTAAGTAAGTTGTCAATTAAGAAGGATTGAGAAACACTACAATACATAGAAGCAGAAGTCTGAAAAGCCGCAAACTCTAATGTAGGGAACCGCATACGGTTCGTTACCCGCAATCTGCCAATCTCATATATAGGGTACTACAGAACCCGCGTTTATGGCTGAATTCGCCTGAAAAAAACCTCATATGAATGAAATATCTCCCGATAGGTTTCGAGCAAACTCCTCGAGTAAGGAGTTTGCAAAAGCCGCAAACTTCTATGTAGAGAACCTCATATGGCTCGGAAGCCGCGGTCTGTCGATCCCTGATACAGAACACTACTGAACCCGCGTTTATGCTAATGAATGATTCCTCCTGATAAAACCGCGTATGAATGAAATAATATCTCCCGATAGTCTTCTAGAAAACTGCTCGAGTATGGAGTTTGCAAAGCAGCAAACGCCTGTTTAGAAACCGCATATAGCTCGAAAGCCCTGGTAGTCGATCCTTCGTACACAACACTACTGAACCCACTTTTATGGCTGATTCCGACTGAAATGACCTCTTATGAATGAAATAATACCTTCCGATATTTTTCGAGCAAACTCCTCGTGTAAGGAGTTTGCAAAAGCCGTAAACTCCTATGTAGAGAAATGCATACGGATAGGGAACCGCGGTCTCCACATCTCGAATACAGGACAACACAGAACCCGCTTTTACGCTTAAAGCTGATTCCTCCTTATAAAACCACGTATTAATAAAATAATATCTTCCGATAATTTCCGAGCAAACTCCTCTAGTAAGGAGTTTGCGAAGCCTCAAACTTCTACATAGAGAGCCACATACGGCTCGGGAACCAAGATCTGTTGATCCCTGATACAGAACACTAGTGAACCCGAGGTGTATGGCTGATTCCGCCTGAAAAAACCGCGTTTGAATGAAATAATATCTTCCGATAGTTTCCGAGCAAACTCGTCGAGTAAGAAGTTTGCAAAAGCAGCAAACTCCTATGTAGAGTATCACATACAAGTTGGGAACCGCGGTCTGCCGATTCCTGATACAGGACACCAAAGACCCCGCTTTTATGCTAATGGCTGATTCCTCCTGATAAAACCGCGTATGAATGAAATAATATCTCCCAATAGCCTTTGAGCAAACTCCTCGAGTACGGAGTTTGCAAAAGCCGCAAACTCCTATGTACAGTATCGCATACAAGTAATGAACCGCGGTCTGCCGATTCCTGATACAGGACACCAAAGACCCCGCTTTTATGCTAATGGCTGATTCCTCTTGATAAAACCGCGTATGAATGAAATAATAGATCCCGATAAATTTAATAAAAGAGTCCAATGGTTATTTTTAAATCTCTTTTCTTTTAAATAGAGAAGATACTTTCAATCTTAAAACCATATAAATTTTAAAACATTACTGACAGTTTTTCAAAGTTGTATTTCTTCTAGGTGTGCCTCAAATAATTTCAACCAAAAAAAGTTGACAAACACTGAGCTAAACAAAGATTATAAAGGGAAGTGTGATTTTTGGGACCTGGAAGTCCCTTTATGACCCATTATAGAATTACGCACGTGCGCTTAACTATGCAGACAGGATACAACTGTTATCCACGTTTATTTTCCCTCACCCCTTGAGGCAACATTTGTCAGATTTTTAAAAAGCGGTCTTCTTGGAACAGAGAAAAACAATAAAAAGGGAGATAGAATTTTAAATATTGACTTGACCTCCTTCGGAACAGAAGGATTCAGAGAAGCATAAAATTGTTTGCCCATTCCGTGAGAGGTCAACTGCGCCCGTCGACAATGCCTCGTGGGCATTCCACCATGCAAATGAAGGGGGCAGCCAACGAACTGAGCACTTTCCTCGTCACTGTTCGAAAGTGACGAGAACCGCCCAATAAATTGTGTGCTTACGGGGGAGGTGGTATTGACACACTCTCTGAGGTGACAAAGGTCGATCTTAAAAGAAAGGAAAATTTTTAAAAGTAATGTACCGGAGTAACGAACTGGTGATGTTTGAACGTGCATTAACCCTCTTGCTCATTTATTATATGGAAAACAAAGAAAAATCTGAAATAGCCTCCCATGCACTTTCTTGTATGCTCATAGGCAAAAAAAAGTAAAATTTTCGTTAGTCATATTTCTGTTTTTACTTTTACAAAACATGTGAACATTATTACTTAAATATATCTTTATTTTAGCTATGGTAATATGTTATTTTATGAGTTTAAATAATAGAAACCGTATAGAAAGAAATAACACAAAAGTTGACAGAAAACTAAAATTTTGCTATAATATATTCAAAACTAGCATATATCCCGTCATATGATGGAATTAGTAAAATTTTTAAGTTTCTGGAATTGTAAAGTACCTTATGAGGAAGGCAAAAAAATGGTTTGATTTTTGTCTTAGAATTATCTGGTACACGCTCAATAATATATTTATCTTCCTACTCTAAAGTCTCCCAATACTGTTAATACAGTTTAGAATCCCGTCGAATTCATTTAGTCAAACCGTGTGGTTATGTATAAAAAATACACACACCAACGAACAAACTTCTTCATTTTTCAAGCCGAACGATGGCCGATTGGTTAGGGTGCTGACCTTCGATACCGGAGTTCGTGGGTTCGAATCCCACTGTGGCATGGATGTTCGTAGCCGTTCGGAATCGGCTTTAAGCTGTAGGTCCCGGTCTCATTAGCCCTCGTGTTGCAAAACAGTAGACCGTAGCACTCCAAACCAAATCTTCATTTTCAAAGATCTACAACTTAAAAGCTAGATATTTATGAGTCCGTGAAATAGACTCAAAGACTTTTATGAAAAGAATTTGTAGTTCATACCGGTGATAAAATTTTCATTACAACAAAAAATAATTGAGGATTAAACATTAAATTATCCCATATGTACCTAATCTTATATTTAAGCCAAATATGAAAGAAAGTTATTTACGTAATATCTAAATTCAGATATAAAACGTATGGAAATAATGCAGATGATATTTAAGTAATTTAAAATAAGAAATGATTCAATGAGATGGTTAAAGGAATGACGTCAGTATGCTAGAAAAATAAATGTTATTTTTACCTATATATTATGTGATAAATTGATAAATTTAATCTTCTGCTCTTAACCGGGGAAAATAGGGCTTGAAATAATGGCATTAAACGTTTGAAAAGTTGGGAAGGGGTGGATTTCGAACGTTTTAAAGAAGATAGTATTTTTCGCTGTAATATGAAGCATATTTATACCAATTTATTTTAGAATAGGATCGATAGTTTAGGAGAAGATAAACTTTACTCGCTTTGAATTTTGCTAACCTTAACTAATCAAGTATCCAATATGGATGCCTCTATCCATTCCAGGTCCAACCGCTTCATAAATTCGAGGACGGACGGACAGATAACTTAGGCTATTATTATATAGGTTTGGTTTGGTTTGGTTTTGGAGTGCTACGGTCTACTTTTTGCAACACGAGGGCTAATGAGACCGGGACCTACTGCTTAAAGCCGATTCCGAACGGCTACGAACATCCATGCCACAGTGGGATTCGAACCCACGAACTCCGGATCCGAAGGCCAGCACCCTAACCAATCGGCCATTGTTCGGCAAGCCAAATATAAAAGAAAATTATTTACGTAATATCTAAATTTCGTGATAAAACGTATGAAAATAATGCAGATGATATTTAAGTAATTTAAAATAAGAAATGATTAAATGAGATGGTTAAAGGAATGACGTCATAATGCTAGAAAAAAAAATGTTATTTTTATATATTTATTATGTGATAAATTGATAAATTTAATCGTCTGCTCTTAACCGGGGAAAATAGGGCTTGAAATAATGGCATTAAACGTTTGAAAAGGGGGGAAGGGGTGGATTTCGAACGTTTTAAAGAAGATAGTATTTTTCGCTGTAATATGAAGCATATTTATACCAATTTATTTTAGAATAGGATCAATAGTTTAAAAGAAAATAAACTTTACTCGCTTTGAATTTTACGAACCCTAATTCATCAAGAATCCAGTATGGATTCCTCTATCAATTCCAGTCCAACCGCATCATAGGCCGAACGCTTTCCGATTGGTTAGAGCGCTGATCGCCGGTACCAGAGTTCGTGGGTTCGAATCCCACTATGGCATGGATGTTCGTAGCCGTTCGGAATCGGCTTTAAACAGTAGGTCCCGGTCTCATTAGCCCTCGTGTGCAAAACAGTAGACCGTAGTGCTCCAAACCAAACCAAACCAACCGCATCATAAATTTGAAGACAGACGGACAGATAATTTAAGCTATTATTATATAGGTTTGGTTTGGTTTTGGAACGCTACGGTCTACTTTTTCTGCAACACGAGGGCTAATAAGACCGGTTTGGTTTGGTTTGGAGCGCTACGGTCTACTGTTTTGCACACAAGGGCTAATGAGACCGGGACCTACTGCTTAAAGCCGATTCCGAACGGCTACGAACATCCATGCCATAGTGGGATTCGAACCCACGAACTCCGGTACCGATGATCAGCACCCTAACCAATCGGCCAGCGTTCGGCTCTAATAAGACCGGGACCTATTGCTTAAAACCGATTCCGAGCGGCTACGTACATCCATGCCGTAGTGGAATTCGAACCCATGAACTCCGGATCCGAAGACCAGCACCCTAGCCATTCGGCCATCGTTCAGCTGTTTATTAAATAGGGGATGTCTCAAAGAACCAAAAAAACTTGGCAATTGTTCTAACTCTAAACCCCGTTTTTTTTTCCCAAATAGAAACAGTCAAAGTCTATTTTTCTAATCTAGATCTCTGGGAAGAAATTTAATTGTGGTCCGGGCTGAAGCTGTTGTATGTACACATGGCACTCCATTCTCACGAACATGGTCTCGCTATTGTATCACCATGGCAACGGACCACTCAGCGCCAGCACAAACGCCGAGTTCCTGAGAGACGTCACAATCCTTTCTCGGAATACGAAAGTTCGGATGCCGAAAGATTAATAACTGCCTTGCCTTAATATTTCAGTGGAAAAAAACTACTGCGACTTGTGTGGTAGTTCTTCAAGGTTAGTGAAATTACTTTTTACACTAATATAAAACATTGCGTATGTATATAAATAGTGTAGGATCCTAGAAAAATATTATTTATAAACATGAGGTGGGAAAAGTTTTAATTATTTTAGTCCACATTGAAAACAAGCAGTAATAAATGAGGCAATATAAGTTTAGATACATATAAATGTGACTTTTGTGAAATTATTATAGTTTTTGTATAATTTTATCCATTGTATTATGGGTCATTGCAGACTCACCCATGCCCATCTCTTGCTGGGTGAAGCTTTTGCACAGTGTGCGTGTTGCAAGACACCTTACACAGTCGCACATATTTTAACCTCTTGCGTTTGTTTAAAATCAATGTATATAAAAATTTTTGATAATCCATCGCCTAATCTTAATTTAATCATCGGGGAAAGTCCAAATCCAAACTTGTTCCCTTTTCTTCGCCGTACTGGTTTTTATACAGAAATATGATTTTTGATTGTTTCATTTTTCTAATTTTCAATTTTTAATCTTTCAATTTCCCATTTACTCAATTTTCAATTCTTGTTAATTTGTATATAACTTAATTTTTTTTTACTTTAATCTGTTTTAGAACCTGTCATTTTTTCTTTTATCAAATTTTTTTATCTAAATTTCGTCCTTAGTTTATTTCCTCATCTTGTTTGGCGCAGTTTGTCCCTGGAGGATTTAGCGCCATTAAACTTCAGTCAACCAACTTATCCATTGTATTATATTGAGATAATCCCTATATAATAATAATTTATCTGTCCGTCTGTCCATGAATTTATGAAGCAGTTGCACCTGGAATGGATAGTCATCCATACTGAATTATTGATGATTTAGGGTTAGCAACGTTCGAAATCAACCCCTTGTCTTCTTTTCTAGCATTTAATGCCTTTATTCCAAACCCAATTTTCCTCTGTTAAGAGCAGACGATTAAATTTATCAATTTATCACATAATAAATAGGTAAAAAAAAAACCTTTTTTTTTCTAGCATTATGACCATATTCCATCTCATTTAATCGTTTCTTATTTTAAATCAGGGCTTCGAACCGGAACTGAACCGAAAAAAATATCGGTTTATTTCGGTTCGATATATCTTTCAGTCATTTTGTTACTGTTACCAACTTATCAATATTTTCTAATTTAACGTCAACTTTATAATTATCATTACATGTATACTGCTTCTCGATTTCCTATTTTGATATTTGTTGAAAGAGCGTTTTCAGGTTTGAAATTTATTCTCCGAGACAACAGAAGTAATCTCAGTGAAACCACGTTAGAAGATATATTAATAATTAGAGGCAATTTTCATATGTTAAATAAATAATATATTTTTTACATAATTATTGCAAGGCCAAGTGCACGATGTGAGAGTCAAACGACGAATGTGGGTAATCATGAACCTAGTTGTCAAATGCGATTTTGATAATGGATAACAATGCCAATGCTCGCCGCTCTTTTCGTACCTGCTGTTTGTATCAATTCACATAGTGTACCAATTAAAAAAAGAATAAAATCTTCTAAATTTTGATAGAAATACATTTTTAGTACAAATAAGAATATACATAAAATGAAATTATTCATTTGGAACTGAAACGAAAACAGTTATTTTTGGCGGAGCGAAAACCGGAACTGAACCGAAAACCGTTATTTTTGGCGGAGCGAAAACCGGAACTGAACCGATATTAATTTTTTAGTTGAACCGGAACGAAAACTGGAACAAAAAAAATTACGGTTCGAAGCCCTGTTTTAAATTATTTCTTATTTAAAATTACTTAAATATCGTCTGCATTATTTTCATCCGTTTTATCACTGAATTTAGATATTACGTAAATAATTTTCTTTTATATTTGGATTAAATAATAAATTAGGTACATATGTGATAACTTTAAATTTAATCATAGATTATTTTTAGTTGCAACGATAATTTTATCACACCTTCCCCCCTTTTCGAACGTTTAATACCATTATTTCAAGTCCTATTTTCTCAAGTTAAGAGCAGGCGATTAAATTTATCAATTTATCGCATAATAAATAGGTAAAAATAACATTTTTTTCTAGCATTATATTCTCATTCCTTTCACCATCTCATTTTGTCATTTCTTATTTTAAATTACTTAAATATCGTCTGCATTATTTTCATACATTTTATCACTGAACTTAGATATGACGTAAATAATTTTCTTTTATATTTAGCATAAATAACAGATTAGGTACATATGTGATAATCATTTTTTTCTAGCATTATGACTTCATTTCTTTAACCATCTCATTGAATCGTTTCTTATTTTAAATTATTTAAATATCGTCTGCATTATTTTCATACATTTTATCACTGAACTCAGATGTGACGTCAATAATTTTCTTTTATATTTGGCTTAAATAATAGATTAGGTACATATGTGATAATTTTAAATTTAATCATCGATTATTTCTTGTTGCAATGAAAATTTTATCACCGGTACTAACCACAAATTCTATCTACATCCAGGGTGTAGTGGAAAGGATAGTTTAGTTCCTTTACTTCCATTAATTATTGTGGCAAAAAAATAGGGAAGAACTTAACGATAATATGGATGTAGTTAAGAAAACTTTAAATTATCTTTCTAAATGAATTCTACGTGATTCTTAACTGTATTCACAGTATCGGAAGAATTTTAGAGGATAAACAAAGAGATAAACAAACTATTGAGCTTGTACCATATAATTCTCGGCCAAAAAACAAACCATTTTTTACCTGCCTCATAATTATGGAAAATTAAAAATTTTACTAATCCCGTCATATGACGGGCTATATGCTAGTATCTTTATGAATATCTTTAAGCTACCCGCAGGATCTCAAGTTCAATAGTCACATAGTTGCTGCATTGCCACTCTAGAATATCCCGCTCTTTTCTTCGAATATTTCTTGTCCTCGTGAAATCCTGCGAGGTTAATCACGGCTATTATCCGAAGTTGATTTATTATCCTTTCATATCGACATTCTCTTAATCCGCCTATCTCAAAGAACAGTTCAGACTTTCAAAGTATAATTACCTCTTCTCACGAGGGTAATTAGACTCAATATTAACAATTTTTACTCAAGAGTCTATCGCATTTGAAAGAAAATCAACCAACGTTAATCACAATTCGGTAAATAGCCTGCATTGTTGGAAAGTAAACTCTTCATCGTGTTTGAGGGTCAATAAATCATCCCGCGGAGTTTCTCACAGTTAACGATGCGTTCGAGATATCTAGGAAATGTTGAATCGTGATTGAAATGACCATGAAGAAGTCTTTCAAGTAAAACCTCTATGTTGACTTAAATACAGTGGAAACCTACAAGTCTGTACTGGTTTTATTCTAAGTAATTTTTGAGTAATACTGCATTAATAAGCGAAATTTCTGAATACATTTATTACATTTTCAAATTTTACTGTTTATGTGTATAATAATGTGAACTGACAATTTAAAATAAGAAAAAGAAAAAATTAAACATTTATACATTGAAGTTGGTTTTCCATTAATATTACATCTTAATAAAGATTCCAGTAGCAATAAAAGCAGTTTTAAATTTTTTCCACAGAAACAAAAATAAAACATTTTCATAATTCCTAACTTTTATAATTCTTCAGAATATCTTAAGAATATTTCAATGTATCCAATTTCTATAATTCTTCAGAATATCTTATTTGGCTCACATAAGCCTGCATTCTTAAGAAAATTTTCAGATCATAATCTTAAGATTTTCTTTATTTTATATTCTGAAAAAAATCTTAAAATTGTAGGCTTAAGATGTGGGCCAAATAACTTAAGGTAATCTCAAGATTTTTTTTTTTTTTTTTAGAAAATTTTGAGATTATTTCTAGTAGGGCTGTAGATAACGTTAAAATTAGGAAACGGTTTTCAAATTTCTTTCACTTTAGTACCCTTGTTAGGCTTTTAAAAAAGAAAAAATATATGTTTGTAGGAATTCTATATGAAGACTAGTGACGCTGAGGTAGTGCTTCCCACTCCCACGACACAGGTCCGAGGTTCGAACCCCGGAATCTGCAAGGTTAACTCAGCCCTTTATCCCTTCAGTGGGTATAGAAACTGAAGACTAAGCATGCTTGGGAACTAAACACTGCGGGTTCCGCGTAAAGCTGACCACCTAACCGTGACATATGCTTCGCATCCCAGAGCCCTTGGTCTCAAAAACAAAGGTTTTTCACCGTAGCCAATATCAGGGCAGTAACTAGGTCCTAAGCCGTAACTGAGGACCAAACATGCTTGGGAATTAAACACTGCGGGTTCTACGTAAAGCTGACCACCTTACCGGGACATATGCTTCGCATCCCAAGGCCCTTTGTCTCAAAAACAGAGGTTTTCACCGTAGGCCCTATCAGGGCAGTAACTAGGTCCTTTGACGCCCGTGGTAAAAAACTGGTCTGCTCCCCTATCGCCAAATATATTGAGACATGTAATGCGACATGTATATACATATTTTTATTTCTATATCATATATTCAGAATGAACTCACAAAGTATTTAGTGAATTCTGAAAATGTTCCTAGTATAATAATTTTTAATTTTTTCTTCTATTTTTACGTTATTATTATTGTTTTTTTATGCCACTTGGTCAAACCAAGCACGATTGAGCCAGAGGCTACTCTTATTAACCCCTTTCGGTAAAATGACGAGTCTAGCTCGTCATTGGTTTTTCATTCCATACCGCACAATGACGAGCTACACTCGTCATGCGACTAAAGTTACTGATAAATATGATAATTTATTTTAAAATTTCTAGTGTACTGAATTTAGCAGCACTTTTGTTACTTGTGGAAATCCCAGTTCACTATTACATATTGTTTATTTAAAGTTCCTTGGTACAAGTCACTGCCAAATTGATGAGTCAGAATAAAAGAAAACCTACTAAGAAATGCCGTGTGTGTTACAAGAATCAAATTAGAAGTGAGACTCCCTGGCGATGTAAACAATTCAGAATTCCTTTGCACTTTGTTTTGAAAAGTACCACTAGCTTGAAGACTATTATCTTAATTTTACCGTTTCTGATACTTAACACTATGTAAAAAGTGGATTTTAATTAAGAATATGTAAGAATTGTAAAATAAAACAAATTTTTTAAATAAAAAATAAATGGTTACTTCACGCACAGTTTTTCATTATTAAATCGTACCGGAAGGGGTTAATGCAAAGTGGTGCACCTTTCGTTTATAACGAGCGCCACAAGGGTGAAAGACCGACTTATGCTCAAGTGGGTCCTCTTAATTCTGAAGCAGGGGCCAAGCAAAAGACCCATAGGCCTGGCCTGGACTGTCTCCCAAAGAGGTATTGATTGAGAACATGGAGGACATTGTGACCACGAACCTATTTGACGTGCCCCAGTCACTTTTAACCCTCCGAGTGGAACACATCGAGGTAAAAAATTAGCCAAAAATAAGCTAAAGGTTTATTGTGTCAGTGACTAAAGTTTTTCTATGATTTTTTTACTTCACCCTTTGTCGACTAGATTAGAATACGAGACAAGCACCCTCGTTACTGTCCCTTTACTTCCGGTTATAAATAGATATGTAAATAGACATTATAGATTGCTAATTTTTAATACACATAAAGCTCGTCAAGTATCGAAGATCATCCCATAAGAAATAATGGATTCTAAAAGTACAAATAGAAATATTCTTTAAAAGAATGGTTTATATTTTTTTTTTTTTACGAATATCATCCAAGCTTTTTAAGTGGTGCAAATAGAGATACATCTGTTACCGCGAATGAAATACTTCGAAAGAGAGATTTACAAAGCCATGAAAATCTATCAGCGTCTTTGTGCCTCAGGGAGTAGTGGTGCATCCCTCAATAAATGTCAATCAAAGAGGGGTGCAGTTCCTAAACAATCGACCTGACCCTCCTACCTCAAAACTCCATGGGGGAAAAAACTGACAGAAATATACACTACATCCATTTTCGGAACGTTTTTGGAGATCGAAAATTGTACGTGACAACCGCTTTGAAGACATCATCGGTTTGGCGAAATTATACGTGCAAACCGCTTAGAGGGTTAACTAACACGGTGAATCTTAAGCCGGCTGGAGCTCCAAACCCGCACCTCTCCAGTTACAAAAACGTTGCCTTTACCAAATGAACTATGAATGTTGAAAAATCTTCGGATTGAAAATGTAATTTTTGTTTTATGTTTTTTGGTTTGTTCTATTTAAATTGTTTTAATTGTTATCTTGGTTATGGCTTGTGGTTCAAGTAATGTTTGTACTATTTGCTGTTAACTCAACTTGTCTCAACTATATAAAAAAAAATTGATCTAAGTCTTTCCGAACACTTCCGCTTTTTTAATACAGTGCTTAAACTCTCCTGTTAGAATATTTTTTACTTTTTTGTAAAATTTTATATGGTGTTCCTTAAGTTCTATTTAGGATTGCTGTCCTGACGATTAATTATTATTCCCCGTATGGCAAAAGCTGGGTCGGGTGTAGAAGTTACTTACCAAATGAACTACCGCTGCTCCGTTTTTACCCTATTAATACTTAAAATATTCTTAAACATTAGGGGGAGGGGGAATTATTTGGCTAATAAAAAGAAATAATTTATTTGAGTTGGATATTTTTTTATTTTTTTCGTTAAATTTTTATAAAATATTGACGAATTTCTAGATTTAAATTGAGTTTTGATAACTTTAATAAATTCAAAATTTTAAACGAATGCCCGGATTAAGACATTTTAGGGGGGTTTGGTAAACATTTTATAAAAATCTATAACAAGTTTAGTCTCTAGAAGCATTTTAAAAAATAAGAAAATTCATAAAAAAATAATTTTTAAACAGATTGAATTTTATAATAAAAAATAGACTTTTTAACTTTTCCTTATTGCTATTCGGGGCGAATCGTCCTCTTTCAGATCCCATTTTCATCACAGTGCGGCTCTCCTATGACTGATACGCCTATGGCAAATGCTCCCTTAACCACGAACTAGTTACAGCCCTGATATCACATACGTACAACGTATGTGATATACGTATCGCATACAGTAATACGTATTTGCAACGCAACGTATAAGATACATTGCGAATTGTATGATGAAACGTACCTTTTGGGCAGTATTCCAATTTGAACGATTGTTAAATATACATAACTAGTTTATATCCCGTCATATGACGGGATCAGTAAAATTTTTAATTTTCTCAGAAGTATCCTAATATTGCTATTATTATATATATATATACATATATTATATAATAATATTATATATATTATAATATATATAATACATATATATATGTATATATATGTATATATACATATATATATATATGTATATATATACATATATATAAATATACACATATATATATGTATGTATATATATATATACATATATATATATGTATGTGTATATATATATATATATATGTATGTATATATATATATATATATATATATATATATATATATATATATATATATATATTGTGCTGATAGTGGGCAGGTAAATACTTTGCATGATGTTAGCAAATAGCCGAGATGTCTCTGGTGTACAATCAAAGTTTGTGCAGATTACAGCAGAATGACAACAGGCCACGGTGTATATTATATATTTATTTATTATGAAGTAATTGTGCTATAAAGCACAATTACTTCATTAATAATTATTTATTTTTTAAAAAATACAGCAATCAGTTTAAATTTTAGATAAAGTTATTCTTAGATTATATCGTGATAAATACTTGTTTTGCATTTAACACTTAAAAATACTTGAACCTTGTTTAACTCTTGCTAATGAATTTGGCTGTTTGACAACCTTTAAAAGCAGATGTACTTGATGAGGATTTTTTTTATCAAATTTTAATTCTACATATCCTTGATTAGAAGACTGGATGTCAAATTTTAAGCATGCTGCCACATATTGTGCAGAAAACAGTAGTGTGTTTGCAATATAAAAATCTTTTCCCCTATCTAAAATTCAAATCAAAACGTTAATAAAAAAATGTTTTCCTTTTAATTAAGGAGTTTTCCTTCAAAACAGGACTGCAGTTAATCAGGCGCATCCCATCTTGAAATGCTGTGACATGGTAATTTGGAATTCCAGATTCTCCTTGGGGTCAAAAGTTCGCTTTATTAACAGACAAAACCAGTTAATGTACGATAGAACTGAACAGTGAATGTTTCTACGTTTTTTCTTTTTAAATATTTTTTGTTTTCCTTTTCGAAGCATTCGAGTGCAACATGATGAAGTTTATAAACATCCCTTATATAATATTAGCCAAAGTTGTCTGTCCATCTATATCCGCGAATTTATGAAGCGGCTGGACCTGGAATAGATATAGCCATCCATATTCGATTTTTTTTTAGTTGTGGTTAGCAAAATTCAAAATGAGTTCGAAAAATCCTCCCTTTTCGAGCGTTTAATGCTATTATTTCAAGCCTTATTGTCCCTCTTATTTTATACTAAACTCATTCTTATAGATGAAGAGGGCAGCATAATATTTAAATTTCTGGACTGCTTTTATTTGACCCTCATATACTCTAATTAGTTCTCTCACAATGTGTAGGCGTGGTACGTTCGGTAGGTATCTGCCTATTTGATCATCGTACTTCTGGGTTAACGGGTTTGCCCTCGACGCAGTCAAGTTTTTCTAAATGTCTAATGAATTTAATATTTTCTTCTTTTACTTTTAAATTCTTATTTCTAAAGTTGTCTAATTATTTTTAAAGTTGTTTTATTATTTTTAAAATAAATTTTTAATTTTTTTTCAAATTTTTAAAAAAGATGTGTGGAAGCGTCAAAGAAGGAAAAAAGGGTGAGAAAGATGTAAAACTTTCTGATTATCTTCAAATTCATTTATATATTTTTTTTATTTGAAGCTGAAGATGATTTATTTTTAAAAACTTTTTTTTTTAAACTTCAGAAACAAATTTTTTCGAAAATTTTTCAAATTTTCAAATTCTGTTTTTTATAATTTTCGGACAAAATCACAATTTTCTGAAAATTCGGATTTTCGAATTAGAATCATTTGCTCTAGGAGTAAAGATTTTAATATTGAAATCAGTCAGTTCTCGTTTCATTAGCCCACGTGTAGAAAACAGACGACCGTAGAGCTGCAAATTAAACCTCTCCCCCTTGATTTCTATGCCTCATATCAGAGTCAGGTGAACAAAAAGGTTAAGGGTAAATTATTAACACATTGTGTCCATTTCGCAGCGGAATTGTACCAGGAGCGGAAGTTTTGGGATTCAATTTATTTATTAGTTAAATCTCAATAGATCGAAATTTATTTCATTTTTTAACCAACGTTTCGTATTTTATATTGAAATATATAAACAAATATATAAATTGAAATATATAAATAACAACCATAAGATTTTTGTAAACAAAAAATATATTTTTTAGTGGATAAATTTATATTAGTATCGTAAATATGAAAAATCAAATAGAAATAGTAGTATATAGTTTTAATTTTTTCCCGTTCTATGGTTCCGCATCGACTGATGTAAAAACTAGTTTTTATTTGTCTCAATTTTTCCAGAATCTATGTAGTAGACAAGAACATTCGGCTTCGTTTTCCTGTATATACTGTTATTTTTGTACCCACAAACAAACCATGTTGTTACACTAAACCGTACTAGTACTTGACCCGCGCTCAAGTATCAATCGTCAGAAAACGTACTAGTACGTGTCCCGCGCTCAAGTATCAATCGTCAGAATCTTCAAAAAATGTACTAGTACTTATCCCGCGCTCAAGTATCAATCGCCAGAAGCACTAGTACGTGTCCAGCGCTCAAGTCTCAATCTTCAGAAAATGTACTAGTACGTGTCCCGCGCTTAGTATCATCGTCAGAATCATCAAAAATGTACTAGTACTTATCCCGTGCTCAAGTATCAATCGTCAGAAAACGTACTAATACGTGACCCGCGCTCAAGTATCAATCGTCAGAAAACGTACTAGTACGTGTCCCGCGCTCTAGTATCAATCGTCAGAAAACGTACGAGTACGTGACCCGCGCTCAAGTATCAATCGTCAGAAATCGTACTAATACGTGACCCGCGCTCAAGTATCAATCGTCAGAAAGCGTACTAGTACGTGTCCCGCGCTCAAGTATCAATCGTCAGAATCATCAAAAAATGTACTAGTACTTATCCCGCGCTCAAGTATCAATCGCCAGAAAACGCACTATTACGTGACCCGCGCTCAAGTATCAATCGTCAGAAAACGTACTAGTACGTGTCCCGCGCTCTAGTATCAATCGTCAGAATCATCAAAAAATACTAGTATTATCCCGCGCTCAGTATCAATCGCCAGAAACGCACTAGTACGTGTCCGTGCTCAGTATCAATCGTCAGAATCGTAAAAAACGTAAGTACTTATCCCGGGCTCAAGTATCAATGGTCAGAAAACGTACTAATACGTGACCCGCGCTCAAGTATCAATCGTCAGAAAACACACTAGTACGTGTCCCGCACTGAAGTATCAATGGTCAGAAATCATCAAAAGTACTAGTATTTTTTCAAGTATCAATCGTCAGAAATAACTATACGTGACCCGCGCTCAAGTATCAATCGTCAGAAAAGTACTAGTACGTGTCCCGCGCTCTAGTATCAATCGTCAGAATCAAAAAAATGTACTAGTACTTATCCCGCGCTCAAGTATCAATCGTCAGAATCGTACTAATACGTGACCCGCGCTCAAGTATCAATCGTCAGAAAACGTACTAGTACTTATCCCACGCTAATGTATCAATCGTTATAAAAGTTACTAGTACTTATCCCGTGCTCAAGTATCAATCTTCATAAAACGTACTAGTACTTATCCCACGCTAAAGTATCAAT
>CM063507.1:60344116-60349116 GCA_032207245.1 Pardosa pseudoannulata | reverse complement strand
TTTATCACTGAACTTGAATATTGCTTTAATAATTTTCTTTTATATTCGACTTAAATAATAGATTAAGTATATATGTGATAATTTTAAATTTAATCATTGATTATTTTTTGTTGCAATGAAAATTTTATCACCGGTATTAACAACAAATTCTATCTACCTCCAGGGTGTAGTAAAAATGATAGTTTCATTCCTTTACTTCCATTAATTAATATAACACAAAAACTGGGAAGAACTTAACGATAATTTCGCCGTAGCTAAGAAAACTTTGAATTATTTTTCTAAATGAACTCAACGTGATTCTAAACTGCATTCACAGTATCGGGAGACTTTACAGGAATATGAAGATAAACAAAGTATTGAGCGTGTACCAGATAATTCTCAGCCACAAAACAAACCATTTTTTTTACCTACCTTATAAGGTACTTTACAATTGTGAAAAAATTAAAAATTTTACTGATTCCGTCATATGACGGGCTATATGCTAGTTTTGTATAAAACCCCAAAGATGGCCCTCATTAAGGCCCGAGAAAATTCTCAGGGGAAGTCAAGGGTAAAAAAACCCGCTTCCCTTTGCTTTCCCTTTTTTAACCCCTAACCTAAATTGACCACTGGGATTACAGTTCACGTCCTCAGAGAAAGGGTCTAACCAATTATAACTTTATACTGTCAAAGCAGACAATTTAGGAAATTCCACAACAAAATGGAGATACACGTTAATAACATACTTTTCCACAGATTTTGAATGGTTATTTTTTTATTATCTCAACCTATATCCAAGCTAAATTTCATTAAGATTTGTCTCTTACCTCTGGAAATAATCTACCAATTCTGAACATTCTCTTAAGTTTGAGCACCAATGTAATATTTTCAGACCACAAGAGGAGGACGATATCCCTATTTCTTTATTTTATTTTATCCTTAAGGGTAAAAGATATGGAAGACAGCAGAACAGGGGTCCATCGACGTCAACGGGTCCGAGGCTGAGAAATGTGCCCCAGTCGTCGAGAACACGAGTCAGCCGAAAAAGAAGATGGTCAGCCTCGATCTGACCACTGCCATGGGCGGCACCATCGACATGGAGCTGATGGAACATCGGACACTCATCGGCGAGTCAAGGGAATCGGAGGAAAATATCAGAGACATCCTCATGGCCAAGGTGGAAGAACTGGAAGTGAAGCTAAAGCAGTAATTCTCCTCTTCTTACAATCTCAGATTATTATTGTTATTTCCGATGCAGGGACACTTGTTTTTTATGGTATTCTCTACTACCAAGCTGCAGATATTTGTTGGTTTGGTTTACTGTTTTCTACACGAGGACTAACAGATATTTGTTCGGCATTCCATGATGGTAGCATTTTTTTATATTACGCCCGTCTGAACCCTTTCTAGCATACGACGCCTTGCAGTAAAATACAGACAAGAAATTGCCCCTATAGATGGGGGAGTCAAAAAGGAACCCGAACAAACAACATCCTGTAGGGCAGGACAAGAAGGTTATCTCCATGCATTGGGGCTGAAGCACAAAGAACACAGTTCGGTGAATCAGCAAGACCGACTTTGTACAGATGGGTCTGAAGAAAATCAAGGTGCCACATATTTGCCTATCCAAAAAAGAAGACCATTTTTTTCAGGAAGTAATATCCCTCTAATGGCATAGTCGAACCTTACGAACAAGATCCCGGATGACCCGCTTAACATTTCTTAGAGAGGCACATGTTCTGGGTTTGTGCAGAAAACAGTCCTCTTTAGCCAGCGCGTCCCATGCTCATTCCCAGGCACATCACAGTGGCTAGGGATCCATTGCAGAATTACCTCCTTCCCTGATTCAATCAAGGAACTAATTCGCTTTTTACACTCGAATTCAATGAGATTAAGTACCCGAGTATAATTAGTTATTGTATGAATGGCAGCCATAGAATCCACAAACAGAACAATTTTTTCTTTATCTGTATTTTCAATCGCTCTAATAGCCATACAAATTGCATACAATTCTGCATCGAAGTTATCACGGTAATGTCCAATTGCCTCTCTCAGTTGAAAAATTTGCAAATAAACACCGCTACCTGCCATTCCATCAACTGATGGTAGCATATAAGCAGCCAACATTACTCCCTGGGATAACACTAACAAAGTGAAGCTCGTAATTTAGAAGCAGGGACAAAGCAGAAGACAATGTAGGACTTGCCTGCCCCCATCTAGAGGTTTGGGAAGCTGTAGGGCATTTGAACCACAAGCTTATTTTACGTGCCGCAGACGCCACTAATAAACAACTCGGTTATTAAATTATTGAATCCATTCAAATTTCTGGATTCCTATAAGGCGATTTCACGCAGTAGGGCAAATTCTCAAATTATGACAATTCTGGCTTTAGTTTCAAACGGAAGGGCAGTTTATTGGTGTATTGGCTGTTGTAAACACGAAAATGAATGGGGACACAATAGTAGTTCGTGACTTAATACTTTTGTTATAAAAATGGTCAAAAAAGGGGAAGGAGGTTCCCGCTTTAAAATTTTTTTATTGAAGCACCAATGTAATATTTTCAGACCACAAGAGAAGGACTATATAACTTTTCTTCATTTTATTTTATCCTTAGGGTAAACGATATGGAAGCAGCAGAACAGGGGTCCATCGACGTCAACGGGTCCGAAGCGGAGAAATGTGCCCCGGTTGTCGAGAACACGAGTCAGCCGAAAAAGAAGATGGTCAGCCTCGATCTGACCACGGCCATGGGCGGCACCATCGACATGGAGCTGATGGAACATCGGACACTCATCGGCGAGTCAAGGGAATCGGAGGAAAATATCAGAGACATCCTCATGGCCAAGGTGGAAGAACTGGAAGTGAAACTAAAGCAGTAATTCTCTTCTTCTTACATTCTCAGATTATTATTGTTATAACTTCCGATGCGGGGATACTTGTTTTTATGGTATTCTCTACTACTAAGTTGCAGATATTTGTTGGTTTGGTTTACTATTTTCTACACGAAGGCTAACAGATATTTGTTGGGCATTCCATGATGAAAGCATTTTTTATTACGCCCTTCTGAACTCTTTCGAGCATACGACGCCTTGCAGTCCAATACAGACAAGAAATTGCCCCATTAGATGGGAGAGTCCAAAAGGAACCCGAACAAATAACACCCTGTGGGGCAAGACAAGAAAAAAGGGGATCTCCATGAATTGGGGCTGAAGCACAACGGACACAGTTCGGTGAAGCAGCAAGACCGACTTTGTACAGATGGGCCTGGAGAAAATCATGTCCAGTCTCAAGTCGGAAACATGCCACAACAATTGCTCTGAGCAAGGTGCCACATATTTGCCTATCCAAAAAAGAAGACCATTTTTTCCGGAAAGAATATCCCTGTAATGGCATAGTCCAGCCTTACTAACATGTTCACGGATGGCCTGTTTAAAATTTCTTAGAGGGGCACAAGTTATGGGTTGGTGCAGAAAACAGCCGTCTTTAGCAAGCTCATTCCCAGGCACATCACAGTGGCTAGGGATCCATTGCAGAATTACCTCCTTCCCTGACTCAATCAAGGAACTAATTCGCTTTTTTAACATGAATTCAATGAGATTAAGTACCCGAGTATAGTTAGTTATTGTATGAATGGCAGCCATAGAATCCACAAACAGAACAATTTTTTCTTTATCTGTATTTTCAATCGCTCAAATAGCCATACAAATTGCATACAATTCTGCATCGAAGTTATCACGGTAATGTCCAATTGCCTCTCTCAGTTGAAAAATTTGCTAATAAACACCACTACCTGTCATTCCATCAACTGATGGTAGCATATAAGCAGCCAACATTACTCCCTGGGATAACACAAACAAAGTGAAGCTCGTAATTTAGAAGCAGGGACAAAGCAAAAGACAATGTAAAGACCCTGATAGGAGGACTTGCCTGCCACTATCTAGAGGTTTGGGAAGCTGTAGGGCATTTGAACCACAAGCTTATTTTACGTGCCGCAGACGCCACTAATAAACAACTTATTAAATTATTGAATCCATTCAAATTTCTGGATTCCTATAAGGCGATTTCCCACAGTAGGGCAAATTCTCAAATTATGACAATTCTGGCTTTAGTTTCAAACGGAAGGGCAGTTTATTGTTTGTCTATTGGCTGTTGTAAATATGAAAATTAATGGGAAGAGCACAATAGTCGTTCGTGACGTTGCGACATAATGCCTTATTGTTATAAAAATGGTCTAAAAAGGAGGTTCCCGCTTTAACATTTTTTTTTCATTTGAAAATATTCGATTGACTTTTTCTAATTCTTAATCTTTTACATGTTTTTAATGCTTGTTTTTTCACTAGTAGTTCCTTTGAGAGATATCAAGAGTTTTTTTTAGAAAATTGTTCTTTTCCTTGAACTTCATCGTTTTATATAATTTAACATTTAAATATGTCTAGAACTTTAAGTCTATATAAAAAGATTTTAGACATCTTTCAAAAGTGCTCACAAAAGTTTTGGTAGCAGAATTTCTGTTTGCAGAATTTTATTCTTTACTTTTGAAATACACGTAGAAGTTCTTTTTGACATCTTTTTTTTTTATAGATTTTAAACGCTCTTCTAAAATTTATTTGTGTTGCTGTTTTAGAAATATCCCTGGAAATTTTTTAAATATAACTATAAAATCCCACTTTTTTTCAAGTACATTAAATCTACCCGAATTCTGCTTCCCTAGGACAGACGAATACTACGAAAAGTTGACGAAAGAAGTGGCCAGCGTCAGATCTCTGTACGACAAGGAGAAGGAGGAATGCGAAGACGTCGTGTCAGTGGCCAAGAGAAACATCGAGGGTCAGGTGGCCAAAATCTTGGAACTCCAGCGGAGGAAAAGAGATCTGGCGAACAAAATCGTCACGGAAGAAGAAAAACTGAACAAGGAGGAGGAGAACACCCGGATTGAACTGAAATCGGAGGAGGAACGACTCACACGAAATGTCGTCATACTCCGTAAGCAAGACTAAAAAAGACTTTGAGGTTTACTCTGG
>CM063507.1:60329116-60336616 GCA_032207245.1 Pardosa pseudoannulata | reverse complement strand
TCCGTGCATGATGAAAGTATGTTTATTTAGACTACACTATGAAGAATACTTAATACTTTACACAAAATTTTATGAGTACTTTCAGACCTGTTTCTAAGTTCATAAAGTCAAGATATAATCCCATTTCATAAAATTACAATTTAAAATTGTATGTTATATTCTAATCCGTAAGATACCGAAAAAGTAAATCTAATTTTTTTTTTTCACACACAGTTGCATTATTTACAGAAATAATTAACATCATTTAGATGATTGAATATTTCGCTAATTTTAATGAGTAATTAGTTCTAATTTCTCACTATTTTTCTTTATATTTGTATGATTTTTTTAATCTAAATATCAAAAGTATTTCTTAATAATTAATATATTTAAGAGAATGTAGTTCTGAAATTCCTTAAATTGTATGTTAATAAGTATATTATGAAGTTATGTGGACCAAAGTAAACTTTCTATTCCAAAATTGTACTGTATTAATTATTTTATGATTTTACAAGAATTGAAAGAGGTCTTAATGAACTAACAATATTTTGTATAATTTTATTATGTATTTAAAGATTTATGGTCTGTTGACACATTTTTAGAAAGTGAAAATTTCTTTAGAAGGTAGATTCCTAATGTTTGAGTAAGAATTCTAAATTAAAATGAATTTTTGTATTTTTACAAAAAATCTGATTTATTATAACCATTTTATACATATTGTTAAACTTTTCTTTATGTAAATAGTTAACGCATTTATGCACAACTGAAAATTTTGACTTTGTATAATATTAGTAAATCAAGTCGTCTGAACGTATCGGAATCAAATCCTCAACTGAAGTGCTGAAAATAAGTGTGAATGCTCAGGCTTCTTGATCGCTACCATAGTAACCGATGACTGGGGAAACGAGAAAGTGTGACCTTGAAGCGCCAATAGATTTTACATGGACTATAGTATATAGGCCGTCATATCACGGGGTCAGTAAAATTTTTAATTTTCCAGAATTGTAAAGTAGTCCTTGAGGCTGGTAAAAAAATGGTTTGTTTTTTGTCTGAGAATTATTTTGCAACAAAATATTACTTTAAGAAATTTATTTACGTAATATCTAAGTTTAGTGATAAAATGTATGGAAATAATGCAGATGATCCCCTATATAATAATAGCCTAAGTTATCTGTACGTCTGTCCTCCAATTTATGAAGCGGTTGGACCTGGAATGGATAGAGGCATCCATTCAAAGCGAATAAAGTTTTATCTTCTCCTAAACTATCGATCCGATTCTAAAATAAATTGGTATAAATAGGCTTCATACCACAGAAAAAAATACTGTCTTCTTTAAAACGTTCGAAATCCACCCCTTCCCTCCTTTTCGACAGTTTAATGCCATTATTTCAAGCCCTATTTTCCCCGGTTAAGAGCGCCGAACGATGGCCGAATGGTTAGGGTGCTGGCCTTCGGAACCGGAGTTCGTGGGTTCGAATCCCACTATGGCATGGATGTTCGTAGCCGTTCGAAATCGGCGTTAAGCAGTAGGTCCCGGTCTCATTAGCCCTCGTGTTGCAAAAAAGTAGACCGTAGCACTCCAAACCAAACCCCGGTTAAGAGCAGGCGATTAAATTTATCCATTTATCACTTAATAAATAGGTAAAAATAACATTTTTTCTAGCATTGTGACGTCATTCCTTGAAACATCTCATTGAATCATTTCATATTTTAAACTATTTAAATATCGTCTACACTATTTTAATATCTTTTATCATTGAACTTAGATAGTACGTAAATGATTTTCTTTTATATTTGGCTTAAATAATAGATTAGGTACATACGGGATAGTTTTAAATTGAATCATCGATTATTTTTTGTTGCAATGAAACTTTTACCACCGGTATTAACAATAAATTACTTTTATATAAGTCTAGGAGTCTATTTCACGGACTAATAAATATCTAACTTTTAATTTATATGTTTGGAAATTAAGAAGTTTGTTCTTTTGTGTGTTTGTTTATTATACATAACCACACGGTTTGACTAAATGAATTCAACGTGATTCTAAACTGCATTACAGGATCGGGAGACTCTAGAGGAGTATGACGATAAATAAATTATTGAGAGTGAACCAGATAGTTCTCAGCCAAAAAACAAACCATTTTTTACCTGCCTCATTGGGTACTTAACAGTTCTGGAATATTAAAAATTTTACTAATCCCGTCATATGATGGGCTATATGCTAGTATTTAAATAATTTAAAATAAATAATTAAATGAGATGGTTAAAGGAATGACGTCATAATGCTAGAAAAAAAAAATTGTTATTTTTACCTATTTGTTATGTGATAAATTGATACATTTAATCACCTGCTCTTAAAATGGGGCTTGATATAATAATGGTAGCACATGCATTTAATAGAATAAAAATAATGAAAAGTCTTAAAAATTTATTTTGAAAAATTTATTTTAAAAAATAATAAAACAACTTTAGGAATAAGAATTCAAAAGGAAAAGCAGAAATTATTAAATTATTCAGACATTTAGAAAAATTCGGCTACGTCGGGGGCAGAACCATCAACCCGAGAAGTACGACGATCAAATGGGCAGACACTCTATCCCATGTGCCAGCTTACAAGTGGTGAAGGAAATGGTTAGAATATATAAGGGTCAAGTAAAAACAGTCCAGAAATTTTAATATTGCGCTCCGCCCTCGCCATCCTATCAATAATGAATCCCCTATATAATAATAGCCTAAGTTATCTGTACGTCTGTCCATCAATTTATGAAGCGGTTGGGCCTGGAATGGATTTCGGGTCAGGTGATTAAATTTATCAATTTATCCACATAATAAATAGATAAAAATTACAATTTTTTTAGCATTATGACGTCATTCCTTTAACCATCTCATTTAATCATTTCTTATTTTAAATGATTTAAATATCGTCTGCATTATTTTCATACGTTTTATCACTGAACTTAGTTATTACGTAAATGATTTTCTTTTATATTTGTATTAAATAATATATTAAGTACATAAGCGATAATTTTAAATTGAATCATCGATTATTTTTTATTGCAATGAAACTTTTATCACCGGTATTAACAACAAATTCTTTTCATAAAAGTCTAGGAGTCTATTTCACGGACTAATAAACATATACCGATTAAGTTATATATCTTTGAAAATTAAGAATTTTGTTTGTGCGTTTGTTTTTTATACATAATCACGAGGTTTGACTAAATGAATTCAGCATGATTCTAAACTGCATTCACGCATTAGGGTAAATTCTCAAATTCTGACAATTCTGACTTTAGTTTCAAACGGTAGGGCAGTTTGTTTTTTGTCTATTGGCTGTTGTAAACATGAAAATCAATGGGAAGGGCATTGTAGTAGTTCGTCACGTTGCGACAAATTGCCTTATTTAGGGAGATTTAAGAGGAGTATGAAGATAAACACATTATTGAGCGTGTACCAGATAATTCTCAGCCAAAACACAAACCATTTTATTACCTGCTCCATAGAGTACTTTACAATGCTGGAAAATTAAAAAAATTTCTGATTCTGTCATATGACGGGCTATATGCTAGTCCCCTATATAATAATAGCCTAAGTTATCTGTCCGTCTGTCCTCGATTTAATGAAGTGGTTGGACCTGGAATGGATAGAGGCATCCATAGTTAGCAAAATTCAAAGAGAGTAATGTTTATCTTCTCCTAAACTATAGATCCGATTCGAAAACAAATTGGTATAAATATGCTTCATATCACTGCGAAAAATACTGCCTCCTTTAAAACGTTCGAAATCCACCCCTTCTCTCTTTTTGAGCTTTTAATGCCATTATTTCAACTCCTATTTTCCCCGGAAATTTTTCTCCTATTTTCCTCCTATTATCCTGCTCTTAAGAGCAGGGGATTAAATTGATCAATTTATCACATAATAAATAGGTAAAAATAACATTTTTCTAGCATTATGACGTCATTCCTTTAACCATCTCATTGAATCATTTCTTATTTTAAATTATTTAAATTATGCATTATTTTCATACGTTTTATCACTGATCTTAGATATTACGTAAATAATTTTATTTTATATTTAGCTTAAATAATAAGGCAATTTGTCGCAACGTCACGAATTACTATAATGCCCTTCCCATTCATTTTCATGTTTACAACAGCCAATAGACAAACAATAAACTGCCCTTCCGTTTGAAACTAAAGCCAGAATTGTCATAATTTGAGAATTTGCCCTACTGCGTGAAATCGCCTTATAGATTAGGTACATATGGGATAATTTTAAATTGAATCATCGATTATTTTTTGTTGCAAGATAATTATCAGACAGAAAACAAACCATTTATTTATCTGACTCATAAGGTACTTGGAAATTTGGAAAATTAAAAATTTTACTGATCCCGTCATATGACGGGCTATATGCTAGTTTAGTAAAGAATAAGAGGGAGAATAAGGTTTGAAATAATAGCATTAAAGACTCGAAAAGGGGGGGATGAGGTAGATTTCGAACTCGCTTTGAATTTTGCTAACCCTAACTCATAAAAAATCCAATATGGATGCCTGTATCCATTCCAGGTACAACCGCTTCATAAATTTGCGGACAGACAACTTAGGCTATTATTATATAGGGGATAATCTGTGAATACCAAATATTTTAAACGGGTAATTTCATTATCATCACTTCTTTTCATGCCTCTGGGCATGAAAAAAGGGACTATTAAAACCTCTGCTATCCATCCTATCACGGAAAATGACAAGATAAATTAAAGTTGGCAACTAAAATGCGGTCAATAAAGGTAAACAAATTATTGAGCTTGTACCAATAATTCTCAGCCAAAAAACAAACCATTTTTTTTTACCTGCCTCATAGGGTACTCTACAATTCTGGAAAATTAAAAATTTTACTGATCCCGTGTTGTCCACGGGCTATATGCTGGTTATATATATTTTCTCACTATATTTGATGATAGGAGCGCAGATCTATACCTAGGTTCGGAAATTAATACACAAAATAATATATCTGTTGAAATTCATAGCAGAATTACTGCTGCTAATCGATGTTTTTTTGGATTAAAAAAATATTTAAAGCCTAAGTACATTAAAAGATTGACTAAAATAATATTGTATAAATGCCTAATAAGACCTGTTTTGACTTACTCAGCTGAAACCTGGGCACTGACAGAAAGAGACAAGGAAACCCTAGCAGTTTGTGAGAGAAAAATATTGAGAAGTATTTTTGGGGGAATTAATGTAAATGGTACATGGAGAAGAAGAACAAATATTGAATTATACAGAACATATAAAAACCAAGATATAATTAATTTTATTAGCTTACAAAGATTAAAATGGGCCGGACACCTAGTTCGACTTAATGACAATAGATCCACAAAAAAAGTTTTTACGGCCAAACCAATAGGAACCCGAATGAGAGGACGACCAAAACTTAGATGGTTAGACTGCATTGAGAAAGACATAAGATCCTTGAAATTTTCAAATTGGAAATCCAGAGCCAAAGATAGGACTGCCTGGTATGGAATCTAGAGAAGGCTAAGGCCCATCCTGGGCTGTCATGAGACTGAGGAAGGAAGGAAGGGGCGCAGATCAGTTTTTTGCCACGGGCGCTAAAGGACCTGGTTACTGTCCTTCTTTTTGAATCTAACCTTTGACAGCTGGTAGTCTTGGAAATACCTTTTTTTAGTTGTTGTTGGTTTCAGTGAATGTAAGTAAGTAAAAATAATTTAATATGTGCCTGTCGCGAGCCATCTAGTAGCAGGTCCACCTAGTAGATTTGTTCTCTATGTTCTATAATGTCGTGTCGTTCCTACAGGAAAAAGAAATGGCTACTTTAAAAGAACAACAAAAGAAGTCTGAAGAATCCTTACAAAAGAGTGAAGAGTTGGAGCCAATTAGAAAGAAAATTGAAGAATTGAGACACCAGGTAAATTATGACGCATTATTCGCTATACGTTGCATTCTTCATTTCAAATACACTCAAAACATATCCTAAGGGCTTCAAGACTTAACCAGTTCTACCAGAAAAAGTTCGTTTCCTTTTAGCCAGATTAAATAACTGGAAAATAACCAGTTACTGGTTAACCAGTTCTACCAGAAAAAGCTCATTTCCTTCTTGCAGACGAGTGTTTCTTTCAAATACTGTGAAATTTGGTTTTTCCAAAGGACTTCTTAGAATCCACAGTTGCAAGCGTTCTAAGTACAGAGAAACGTATCTAAAACGATACTGTTAGGACCTTTCAAACTATCGTTAGAGACTGTTTTTTAATTTGTACATCCGATGTTCTGTAGTGCGCATGTAATATGTTGGTTGTATTTACAGATCCTACTTAATTTAAATATTAATAACACAGTTTCTACTTTAGCGAACATCAATAAAAATTTTTTGAGACTAGTAAGAAAAAATGGCCAACATGATACATTTCCTCCAATATCCTCAAATAACTATCAGAATAAACATCTATATGGATAAATAAGAATATCCGTTTGAATGTCTGTCCTTTATACAAATCTTCACACACACACACACACACACACACATATATATATATATATATATATATATATATACATATACATATATATACATATATAAATATATATATATATATATATATATATATATATATATATACATATACATATATATATACATTTATATATACATACATATATATATATACATATACATATATATATACATATATATACATATACATATATATATACATATATATATATATATATACATATATATACATATACATATATATATACATATATACATATATATATACATATATATATATACATATATATATACATATATATACATACATATATATACATATATATACATATATATATATATACATATATATATATATACATATATATATATATATATAGTGTGTAATAATGGAGCGCGTTGCTTAAAATATTTCGGTTTTGGTTTCAAAATTCTATATGTCAGTTCTTTTAAAATGGCGGCGTTCTTCTGATTTTGGGATTTGCACACGGCACTCTGTCAGTGGGATGGGTTTTTAGAATTCGCGAGAACTTTCCATGTGGCATGATTGGCTGTCTCTTGACGTCAATCATGACGTCGATTCCGGTTTTGAAAAGGTTTTTAATAGGTGAGTACCAAGGTTCGAAGGGCTATTCGTTACTGTTCGGTGTGATTCTGGTGGTTCGAGTTGTTCTTCGATATGTGCTTTCATTATAATCATGAAAATAGGAATAAACAAGGTTAGTGGAAGCTGTTGGTGTCTCTGCTTACAACTCCAAATGGACACGACTACATTCCGTTGGTATTGATGTTGTGACGACTACGGTCGCCACAAGAGTCGGCAGGATACGAACCTGCGCGAGATTTTAAAAGATATTTTAAGCAACTCGCCCCATTACTATATATATATATATATATATATATATATATATATATATATATATATATATATATATATATATATATATATATATATATATATATATATATATATATATATATATA
>CM063507.1:60312645-60322645 GCA_032207245.1 Pardosa pseudoannulata | reverse complement strand
AAAGCGGGAACCTCCTTCCCCCTTTTTGACTATTTTTATAACAATAAGGCAATATGTCGCAACGTCACGAACTACTATTGTGCTCTTCCCATTCATTTTCATGTTTACAACAGCCAATAGACAAACAATAAACTGCCCTTCCGTTTGAAACTAAAGCCAGAATTGTCATAATTTGAGAATTTGCCCTACTGTGGGAAATCGCCTTATAGGAATCCAGAAATTTGAATGGATTCAATAATTTAATAACCGAGTTGTTTATTAGTGGCGTCTGCGGCACGTAAAATAAGCTTGTGGTTCAAATGCCCTACAGCTTCCCAAACCTCTAGATAGGGCAGACAAGTCCTACATTGTCTTCTGCTTTGTCCCTGCTTCTAAATTACGAGCTTCACTTTGTTTGTGTTATCCCAGGGAGTAATGTTGGCTGCTTATATGCTACCATCAGTTGATGGAATGACAGGTAGTGGTGTTTATTCGCAAATTTTTCAACTGAGAGAGGCAATTGGACATTACCGTGATAACTTCGATGCAGAATTGTATGCAATTTGTATGGCTATTTGAGCGATTGAAAATACAGATAAAGAAAAAATTGTTCTGTTTGTGGATTCTATGGCTGCCATTCATACAATAACTAATTATACTCGGGTACTTAATCTCATTGAATTCATGTTAAAAAAGCGAATTAGTTCCTTGATTGAGTCAGGGAAGGAGGTAATTCTGCAACGGATCCCTGTGATGTGCCTGGGAATGAGCTTGCTAAAGACGGCTGTTTTCTGCACCAACTCATAACTTGTGCCCCTCTAAGAAATGTTAAACAGGCCATCCGTGAACATGTTCGTAAGGATCGACTATGCCATTATAGGGATATTGCTTCCGGAAAAAATGGTCTTCTTTTTTGGATAGGCAAATATGTGGCACCTTGCTCAGAGCAATTGGTGTGGCCTGTTTTCTCCTTGAGACTGGACATGATTTTCTTCAGGCCCATCTGTACAAAGTCGGTCTTGCTGCTTCACCAAACTGTGTCCGTTGTGCTTCAGCCCCAATTCATGGAGATCCCCTTTCTTCTTGTCTTGCCCCACAGGATGTTATTTCTTCGAGTTCCTTTTCGACTCTCCCATCTAATGGGGCAATTTCTTGTCTCTATTGGACTGCAAGGCGTCGTATGCTCGAAAGAGTTCAGACGGGCGTAATAAAAAAATGCTTTCATCATGGAATGCCCAACAAATATCTGTTAGCCCTCGTGTAGAAAACAGTAAACCAAACTAACAAATATCTGCAGCTTGGTAGTAGAGAATACCATAAAAACAAGTATCCCCGCATCGGAAGTTATAACAATAATAATCTGAGAATGTAAGAAGAGGATAATTACTGCTTTAGTTTCACTTCCAGTTCTTCCACCTTGGCCATGAGGATGTCTCTGATATTTTCCTCCGATTCCCTTGACTCGCCGATGAGTGTCCGATGTTCCATCAGTTCCATGTCGATGGTGCCTCCCATGGCCGTGGTCAGATCGAGGCTGACCATCTTCTTTTTCGGCTGACTCGTGTTCTCGACGACCGGGGCACATTTCTCCGCCTCGGACCCGTTGACGTCGATGGACCCCTGTTCTGCTGCTTCCATATCGTTTACCCTAAGGATAAAATAAAATGAAGAAAAGTTATATAGTCCTTCTCTTGTGGTCTGAAAATATTACATTGGTGCTCAAACTTACGAGAATGTTCAGAATTGGTAGATTATTTCCATAGGTAAGAGACAAATCTTAATAAAATTTGGCTTGGATATAGGTTGAGATAATAAAAAATAACTATCCAACAGTTACAGTACACACACATGAGTGTTCGTAAAGCCAAAAGGTAGGAAACAACGGTTGCAGAATCGAAGAAAAAATGGTTTCACTTGGGATTGGTCCCCTTCCAAGCCGTAGGATTCTACTGCCTATTGCCTGTTCTACTGCCTCCATATAATTAACCCTAAAGATAAAATAAAATAAAGAAAAGTGATAGCTTCCTCATCACCTAACTGAAGATAATACACTGATGAGAGTAAGACATTTTACACTAGTAAGAGAATTTTCAGAATTGGTCTGTTGTCTCCAGAGCTACTAGACAAATCTTAATGAAATTTGATTTGAATGTGGGTGGTGGGTGCATCTAAGGCCACTTGGTTATATCAAGCCCGAAAGAGCGGTTCGAAGTAAGGCAGACGTGAGCGCGTTTCGTTGATAAAGAGCACCATTAAGGTGAAAGTAAGATGCATGGTATCGTGACTCCTGATTGTCTATCCAAGAGAAAGAACAACAAGCAGATGTTTCTTAATATGGGGTATGTCTTCCTCTAATTGCAGGGATTGTTTCTCACCTTCTCCGCATACCCAGAACCAGCTAGTCCAACATTTCTTGCGGTAGGAGTGCCCATTCAGCAATCAGCATATATTTGAGTTGTTGGGTATTCTCCGGAGGATGTAAGCTGCTGTAATGCGTCTCCCCAAAGCATTCCACACATGTTCGATGGAATTTAAATCAGGGGAGTGCGCTGGTCAATCCATGCTTTCGTCATCCTTTACGCACATAATACTCTCCCTCATTTCTGAATTTCATGTCTCTCAGATGATTTCTCGTGGAGTTATGGCAAAAAACCCTCCTGTTGCTTAAGTTGGGCACAGTGTATTTTACTTTTTCTTATTAGCTAGGCTACTAAAGTCTTTGCCTTAATGGGCCATGTAGGGTTAAAAACTAATTTTTCGGAACTTTAATCCTAAGGCTAAATTTGTCTCGGGGTCTAGTTTATGACTTTTTTTAGCTTAAACCACATCTTGCCTCAAGGCTCTGTATGGCCTTATAGTCTCTAAAAATCTAAGTTATGCTAGTCGGAATGATAGAATTTGCTTGAACCAAATTTACTAATTACGAATTTAGAATAAGAGATTGATTAATTAGTCTTAGGTGTTAGAATATTATTTTAAGCTAGGGTTTAAGAGTTTACTATATATTGTGTGTATGTAACCAGCAGAAACATCTTTAGCCAATTACGTGGGCGATAAGACCATATTATTTAGTTTGTCCGGGCATACTGGTTTAAACAGTAGGCCTAGTTAATCTGTAGTCGTGCAGCCATAAAAAACGAAGTCCGACATTCTGAAACTTCACATTTATTGAAAATCAAAAAGCATCAGTTTAACGGACAGATTATGCAGTGCAACTTCTCTGCATAGAATTCGCCGAACGAGGGCCGATTGGTTAGGGTGCTGGCCTTCGGTACCGGAGTTCGTGGGTTCGAATCCGACTGTGGCATGGATGTACGTAGCCGTTCGGAATCGGCTTTAAGCTGTAGGTCCCGGTCTCATTAGCCCTCCTGTTGCAAAAGAGTGAACCATAGCACTCCAAACCAAACCAAACCAATCTGCATAGAATTCCCTAGAAAAGGGATGGACAAACTTTTTCGGGCGCTTACCAAAAATCGAAAGAAAATAAATTTGGAGGGGCCAAGATAAATTTTTCTAAAATTTTAAAAACAATATACAAGTACCTAACGGTTTAAATACATTAATGAGATGAATCAAATTGCGATTTCATTTTTAAAAGTTCCTTATACTGAGATTCGAAGTGAGATGTATCGATTTTAAGGAACGATGATAAATGCTCCTCTGTCAGTCTACTTCTGAAATGATTCTTACTAAGGTTCAAAGTTGAATACACTTGTTCACCTATAAGAAGCAAATATACCGCCGATCTTCTGGGCGTGAGATAATAAATTTGGGATATAATATTTAAGCAAGGTAGAAAAGGAGATGGATATATAATGTATAAATATATATTTCTTTTAATTTGCCTCGGGCCGGCAATTTAAAATTCTATCCGCGAGCCAGATAAAACCTTCTGGCGGGCTGTAGTTGGCCTATCCCTGCCTTAGAATAATACACCTTTCAACAATGATGTCTATTTTAGGGGTAATAACTTTGATATCCTTTTCCCTTACTTTCTCTCTCTCTCTCACACACACACACATATATATGTATGTATGTATGTATTATATATATATATATATATATATATATATATATATATATATATATATGTGTGTGTGTGTGTGTGTGTGTGTGTGTGTGTGTGTGTGTGTGTGTGTGAGGTTTAAAAATAGGGTTAAGAATTAAGCCAGTTATAATTATAAATAGTTAGAACTCATTAACGATAACGTAATAGGAGAAAGACACACCCTCTAGCGGTACTATACAGAGTGAAGAAGCCAACGCGAAAGTAGACATAAGAATGTGTTAAGTATGAGAACAAAGGATATCTAAATGGCATAGCCATGGACAAAAGGATTACAATAAAGAAGTTTTTATATAAGAAATCAAATGTGTCCTCCATGCCTTAACCCCTCGTCCATCTCTCCCTCTCTCTCTCTCTCTCTCTCTCTCTCTCACACACACACACACACACACACAATGAGACTGACTTCTCGATGGGGGGTTGCAGTCATGGCCATAAAAATGATACCGTTTCAGCTAAAGACCTTTATTAAGATAACGTTGAAGGACGGGTTCCCACTTCATCATATGGACAGGACAAACTGACGGGTCAGCTAGCATGAAGTTCTATGCACAAGAGAAGTAACACCTGGGTCAACATCTGTGGGAAAATATCTCTAGAAAAATCTGTCTCCGACAGCGTGTATCTCCTTTTTATTTGGAAATTTCCTAAATTGTCCGCTAGGGCCATGTAGGTTTATAATTGGCCAGGCCCCTTCTCCGAAGGCGTAAACTGTAGCCCCAGTGGTCAATTTAGGTTAGGGGTTAAAAAGGGGAATGCAAAAGGACGCGGGAATTTTTACCCTTGATTTAAGTTTTGAAAACCCCTGAGAATTTTCCTTACAATATCCTCCCCGGGCAAAATGAAAGGAGTGAACGAAGAGATATATATATATATATATATATATATATATATATATATATATAACATTTTCTATTGCTAGTTAATTATATGTAGCACTCATAGTAGTAAGCTTCCATTTATAATTGAATTCTATTTATATTGGGCTAAGTTATTAATCGAGTATGAATAAGTACTAATAGAGGGCGGTAAATACTTTGCATGCTGGTAGCAAATAGCCCAGAGCTGTCCCTAGTCTACTATCAAAGTTTGTGCAGATTACAATACAGTTACAACAGGCCACGGTTGGCTCCTCGGTGTCGTGTAGTCCTCCTTTATATTTGAGTATCAACCTGTGATCAAATGTATAGTGGTGATTTATTTTTAATTGCGTTGTGTTAAGTATTTTTGTACTAAATTTAACCACAGGTTCTGAGAAACTACAGACATAAATATGAAAAATAAACTAACAGCTAAATTGACAGCAACCGAGACTAGCTTATGTATGTAAATTTGGGGTACCTTTGTGGGTCTAAAATGTTGGGCCCGGAACACTTCTGGTTGAAGGGTATCTATGGCTGATCAGGAGAGTGAATCTATATATCATCCGTTGGTGTCGTGTAGTCCTCGTTTTATATTTATTAACAACCTGTGATCAAATGTATAGTGGAATTTATTTTAAATTGCGTTGTGTTAAATATTTGTTTTACTACAATTTAACCACAGGTTCTGAGCAACTACAGACATTAAAATGAAGAATCAACTAACCTCTAAAATAATGGCAACTGAGACTAGCTTAATATAAAAAAGTACATTTATTATAAAAAAAAACATTTATACATCTATTTACAAAAAAAAAGTAATAAGTCAATAATTAAGCTTAGTCAATCTATTTAAATTACCTCTGACAAATTATATATATTTTTAGGAAAATTTTGTAAGTAGAGAGAGAGGACCTAATCTCGATTTCAAAATGTAATGCAAAAAGATGGGTACCTTTGTGGGTCTAAAGTGATGGGCCCGGAACACTTCTGGTTGAAGGGTATGAGAGAGAATCTTTCTTATCAACCGTTGATCTGTTGTCTCTGGGATGCGACCGTACAACTTTTGCAGGAAACTTTCTGGCGGACTTGGCTGGAGTATATAGCAACTTCCTTTTGGGACCTACGAACCAAACTCTCTGGGTCCTTCTCATCAATCATCCAATTCTGTGTGGCCTTCCGATCCAACTCTCTGGGGCCTTCTCTTTCAACTCCCTGGGACCTTGTCCTCCAATTCTCTGGGGCCTTCTCCTCCAATTCTCTGGGGGCCTTCTCCTGCAATTCTCTTGGGCCTTCTCCTGCAATTATCTAACTTAGTCCCCTCCTTCTTCTTGACTCCCAATCGGGATCGTTGCCAGAAAGTCATTGGTCTCAGCAAACTCCGCCCTGAGACCACCAACGTGAGTAACTTTATCACCTCTAATTTGGCCCTGTCCCTTAGGGACTCATAAATACTCCACAAAGGTACATTCTTACTTAATGTCAAGTACGGAGACAGGATTCTTATCTGTGACTGGAATCAGACCCCCGTACAAGACTACAATATTCCGTTAAATTATGGTCCTCTATCTCTGACGATGTGATGAGGTCAGATTTAGATCCCGAACATTTTACTTTTTTTATGAATGAAACAATTATATATCAGATCTAAATCGCCTCATCACACAGTCTCAATGGTTTTAATATATTAGCAGAGAAAACCACTTCTGTTCATTTCTGCCGTAAAGGCGGGATCCATCTGGACCCTGAGCTCTTTTTAGGATCGACTCAAATTGATGTTCAAGATTGTGTCAAATTTTTAGGCGTCTATTTCGACAAAAAACTTACGTTTGCAAACCACATTTCTTATCTTCGGTCTAAATGTGAAAGGGGCTTGAATCTTTTAAGGGTTCTTTCTAACACTTCTTGGGGTGCTGATCGGGAATCTATGCTTCGTGTGTATCGAGCAGTTATTCGTTCCAAAATGGAATACGCCTGTTCTGTTTATGGCTCTTCTCGTCCTTCCATTTTAAAAACTCTTGACACGGTACATCACTTTGCTCTTAGAATCTGCTCTGGTGCCTTTAGAACATCTCCCATTCCGAGCCTTTACCTAATTTGTCATGAGCCATCTCTACATCACATCCGTTATAAAATTTCCCTCAGTACTTACTTCCGAATCATCTCTCATGTCTCCCATCCATTTAGAAACTTGATTTTAGACAATCATCTGGATAATCTTTATTGTCATCGTCCATCTTGCATCCCTTCATTTGGTTTCAGAATACGCAGAAGTCTCGAAAACACCCGACTTGCAACCATCAATGCTTTGCCTTTCCTGCTATTTAAAACTCCACCCTGGGAAAAACATATCTCCTATCTGCAGCCTTTTAAGGCTTTACTAAAGACAGCACTGACCCACATATTTACCACCAACTTTTTTTATCCTGGAAAAATTCTTATCAGAACTATGAAGATATATACACCGATGGCTCTAAATATGAAAACTATGTTGGCTTTGCCTATTGGAGTAACTCTGTCACTTCTAGCTACAGTCTTACCTCTTTTTGCTTCATCTTTACGGCTGAAACGATTGCTATTTACGAGGCTCTAAAACACATCTCCATAAGCAATAAAAAATACTACATCATTTATTCTGACTCTCTGAGCGCTTTGGAAAGTATCACATCAGGCACTAATTGTTGCAGCTACATCTCCAGTTCTATAAAACTATATAAAAAACTTACTTTGTCCGGTTTTCATATTCTACTCTGTTGGGTTCCCAGTCACGTGGGCATCCCAGGCAATGAAAAGTCTGACGATCTGGCCAGACATGCTACTGTCCCCTACCCTGGCCCCATCCCCTATGAGGATATTAAAAAGTCCATTGCTTTGATCACCATGGACCGCTGGAAAGCTGACTTCAACCTGGAAACGGGGAACAAGCTTCATTCAATTATGCCAACCGTTACTTTCTGTCCTTCTCTATCCAATCGCAAATTAGATGTAATATTATCCCGTCTTCGTATCGGTCACACCAGACTAACCCATAAACATTTAACTACTGACTGAACCTGCTCCAAAATGTTCCTTTTGTCATACTCATCTCACTGTACATCATATTTTTACTTCATGTCCAGTTTTAAAATGTTTTTACTATATATATTTTAAAACTTATCCTGCATTGAATGAACTTTTAGGTAAAACTCCTCATCCGAAACTCTTTGAATTTCTCATCTGCATCAATGTTTTAAACCTCATTTAATGCTTAAAAAATTTTTTAATGTAATTTTTATCCTTCATCGTTTATCACTTGTTTTTTCTTAATTTTTTATTAGTAATCTTACTTTTTATTTGAGTACCTTTGTTTTATGTGCTCTTTTGTTTGGCGCAGCATATCCTCTCTTGGATCTTGCGCCAGTAAACACCAACCAACCAACCAACCTTTTTTCTTTGTATGTTTTCTTACAATCTTCATTAAAACACGGTTTGGTCTGCTTTCGAGGGCGACTCGATGACTTGTGGATGGAAGCATCAGCAGCTGAAATTATTGTATTTGTGATGAGAGATACTGCATCATAGATATTACGATTTTTAACCATATTTAATGTGATATTTGCGAGGCTGCTATAAGAACACCAGTCAGCTGAATCGAGAAGGTACCGTGAAATGTGGGGGTAGGAGATATTAGAGGGAACATGAATAAGTACTATTGGAAAATGATCACTGTTGTGTACATACGAATCAACTGAAAAATTCCACAAAGGGAAGATAGTTGGAGAGCAAATAGCAACATCGGTGGTATGGAATGTTCTGCTAGGAAAGTGGAAGTGGGTTATTTCATTTGTGTTAAAATGGCAAAGATCGTTGTCTGACAGAAAGTTTTCTATTAATTGACCACGCTTATTCAGATCACGGCTACCTCATAGAGGGCTATGCCCATTTAGATCACCCAGGAAGATGATAGGTGGTGGAAGCTGGTTGATCAGATTAGTAAAGGACAGTTTACTAATTGTTGCGCTTGGTGGGAGATAGATGTTGCATACGGTAATTAGTGAATTTATGTAGATTTGAACGGCAATACCTTGAAGCTCGCTAGTTATATTTAAAGGGGTAACAGGGTACTGGTGAGAAACAAATAAAGCAACTCCGCCAGAAGCCCTATCGCCGGAGACATTGTCTTTCCTGAATTTACTGAAGTATCGAATGTTAGCTGACTGAGTTCCACGGAGAAGAGTTTCTTGCACAGCAATGCACGCGGGGTGGTAAATATTAACGAGATCCCTCATCTCAGAGGCGTGCTGCTTAAAACCGTGACAATTCCAGGACAGCAAAGACATGATGAAAAATAAAGGAAAAGAGAGTGGACTAACGTGGAACGCTGTGGGACACAACCGTCTCCGAGTCCGCCGAGTTATCAGTTAACATTCCCTCATCACTGGAAGACTCAAAGAGTTTGACAGGATATTCACACTCCTGAGAATTAGGAGTCACTTGAGGGGGGATTTTTAAGAAATCGGCTTTAGTAAGTGGTTTTTTCGAAACGTTTGTCAACGATCTAACAGTTTTTCTTTTTTAAATTCGTAGGATGGTTGCTCGGTTTTCCTACTTCGTAGGCTAGAGAAAACGTTCCTTTCTTGGTGTTGGAGATTGAGTTATTAGGAATTACGTTTTTGGAAGAAAATTCTGTAGTAGGGAGTTTATTGATTATTTTACTTTGAGACAGATATGTTTGAGTGCCACAAGATTTCATAGTTTTAAAAACAAGGACAGAGGAGAAGGAAACTCCAGGCTTTGGACAACGAGATGCAACTATTTTTCGGGCTTCCGGGTATGAAATATTGTTTTTCTGTTTTAGGCTTTGAATTTCTTTTTCGAATTGCCAGATCGGACAAACACGGGAGAAAGAGGGATACGCGCCTTTGTAGTTTACGCATAGAGGTGATTTAACACAGCTCTCCGAGTCGTAACCGACTTCTGCACAACGAGCACAGGTAACGGATCCCCGACACAACTGCTTCAAATGTCCAAATCGCTGGCACTGAAAACAACGAAGAGAGTTTGGAATGTAGGGGTGACGGTACATTTCAAGTAAGCGGCATATAAGTTACAGGGG